>CM022391.1:6923108-7523108 GCA_011833715.1 Carcinoscorpius rotundicauda | reverse complement strand
GTTGGACAGCATTCAGTTTCTTGTATGTAAAATAATTTCTCACTAAAGATGACTTTATCTGCTTTTAGATCGTTTTACTTTTACTTACGGAAAATCTATAGACCCACTATCTTCATTCGCATGTACAAAAAAAAAGATTTTATCAAAGTTTTGAAATGAAGTACAATTGATTTTGACAGAAACAGATGTTCTTTTCTGCAATGCATCTTTACTCTCCTTACTGTTTGTTTTGTTTTTGAATTTCGCACAAAGCTACCCGAGGGCTATCTGTGCTAGCCGTCCCTAATTTAGCAGTGTAAGACTAGAGAGAAGGCAGCTAGTCATCACTACCCACCGCCAACTACTGGGCTACTCTTTTAACAACGAATAGTGGGCTTGAACGTAACATTATAACGCCCACACGGCTGAAAGGGCGAGCATATTTGGCGCGACGGGGATGCGAACCCGAGACCCTCAGATTACGAGTCGCACGCCTTAACACGCTTGGCCGTGCCGGGCTTTTCTTCCAGCTGATACTGCGTGTATTCTGGTTTTGTTCTTCCTGGAGGAATGTTGTAATTAATCCGAGTGAGATTGGCATTCAGTTTTTATAACGACTAAACTGACTTAACGTTTCAATGAACCTGCACAAAATACTCGCTGAAATTGAAGAACAAACTAGCTGGAGGAATCTACCAAACGCTGAACGTAAGTCTGTCCTCGTGTCAGTTGTAGAATAATTAATGTGTCTAATGGCTTTACATAACACACATTCTCGTGCCGCAGTCCGAACAAAAACACTTTTCACAGCACGTAACTTTCAAAGTGTTAAATCAGTAAAATAAGAAAAACTCCCTGCGTTTACAGAGCACTGAATTAACATGGATATCAAACTACACTTCTGTTCAAAAGGCAAGGAAAGAATGGTCAGTGTCCGAAACAGAGCTTGTTTCTGGAGGTTTGGACACCAGTGTATTCATGTAAGGTGTGAACAAATAGACGTTAAAGCAACAGTGGTCAGACAGAAATATTTACGTTTTTTATTTATCTTGTTGATGTAAATCTAATACACATATTTTACACGAATCAACTTTTTTTCCCTAAGAAATAACAAAATGTATTTAACTTCACGCTTGAACAGAAAACAAACAAATACACGTTTTCTTTTCTCTCGCATTCCGCTAGTACAGCGGTATGCCTCCGGATTTACAACGCTAAAATCAGGGGTTCGATTCCCCTCGGTGGGCCTAGCAGATAGCCCGATGTGGCTTTGCTATAAGAAAAACACAAACACACTCTTTTCTATCGAAATTTTCTTTTTTGCACGTGTAAATGATAAATGTTTATTTTTTTCACGAGATTTACTTAATTACTAACAGAAGTAACAACCACGACACATTACGAGTATGTGCTACGTGTTGCACATGACACTTTAAAATTACAAATATTATTTCATTTTACCGGGTAACCGATTATTACACACTTAAAAGTCTGAGAGGTAAGAACAAAACCACTTAATATTAAACAAACTCTTACAATAAAATGTTAAGATATTATGTTTGGTAGAGACTGCGAATTAATCTTGCAAATGAAACCGTCTTAGTGACGTACTGTTTTTGTGACAAAAAGAAACTCCAACTTTTCTGTGTGTATTCGTTCCGATTATGATGTTCTAGTTACGTCAGTGTAAAACACCGAAGGTTACATAAGTTTATATGTGTTTATTTGAAGAACATATGTCAGTGGTGTGAATAAAGGATCGAATTCTATTCTATAGGAGATTAAGCAATTTTTGAAAGTTCTTGTACACGGGAAATTTCTGTTTTTAACAAGTAAACAGATTTGCAAAGATTATCGAAATATCATCTGACACGTGGAACAGCTTCGAGACTTCACATCTGGTCATCTGACACGTGATTCATTTACCTCTTCTCAAATGCTTCAACTCTCATTTATTGTTTCATTTGTTAATATTGTTGTGTTTGTTTGTTCAGGAATTGCGAGCAAAGCTACACGAGGGCTATCTGCTATATCCATCCCTAATTTAGCAGTGTAAGTCATCATCACCCAGCGTCAACTCTTGGACTACTCAATTACCAACGAATTGTGGGATTGACTGTCACATTATAACGCCCTCACGATTGAAAGGACGAGCATGTTTGGTGCGACGGCGATTCGAAACCGCGACCCTCAGCTTACAAGTCACACGCCTTAACCCACCCGGCCGAGCCGGGTCCATTTGTCAGTAAGCACGAAATGTTGGCTTACGGATCAGTGTTATTCAGTTTGTAAACGTCAGAACGTGGTTTCTGTCATTTATCTTCGAGAAACTGAACATTTCAGCGTCTTATTTATAAATATTTTCTTTGACAAACCTTTGCCATAAGTAATAAACTTTGTTGAGATGTGTGTGTGACATGAGTTATGTAGAACCAACAAGAGGGATCTATATAACATTTAGTAATGAAACTGTATAAGGCTTGCTAACGTTCTTTATTTGCATTTATAATGAAATTCGTAAAATAAGTTGGTCAATGTTTGTGAATTTTAATAAGTTTGATGACATTCTTGTAACAGGATTTAAGTCTTAGAATGACAAAAAATGTGGTTAATATTGAGGTCCAAAAATAAAACAAATATTCTAACAAGTGACGACTTAAATTGTGTTTTAATATTTGAAACATTCATGAAAGTCTTTATATTAACTTCACATGTAAACAAAAATAAAGCAATCAAATATCATTTCTTAACCTCAAAATTACAAGAATCGACACAAAATTCAAAACAGAAATCCACCGAAAAATCACTCATACTGGACTATACATTCCTTGGGACCCAGCACATGAAACAAAACAAAAACTCAACATACTAAGAAACCAGATAAACACAGCCATAAAACTATGCTCACCAGATAAAATTAACGACGAATTAGACAAAATAAAACAATACTTCATCAACATCAATAAGTTTCCTCCACAAACCGTAGAAAACATTATACGCACACATCTGGACAGAAAGCAAAATCAACCAACAAAAGTAAATATATCTCACGAATCAACGAATCACGAAACCATATACTGCTGCATACCATATATCCCCGACATCAGCAGAAAAATATAACCAATATTTGGCAAAAACTAGTAACAAAATATGACGTTCCAGTTAATACTAAATTTATTCAAAAACCAGGAACAAAACTGAGGTCTATACTATGTAAAAACTACACTGACAAACACCACACCAACATTATATATAAAATACAATGTGATAACTGCCACGACTTCTATATTGGAGAAACAAGTGAAAAAATTGAAACCAGATTCAAAGATCATAAAAACTCACCTTCACACGTTTCGAACACTGCAAGTCAAATAAACACAACATAACCATAGAAAACATTCAAATACTAAATAAAAAAACAAACATGAAGAAACGGAAAATTAAAGAAGTCTTACTTATAAAACAACTTAAACCCAAAATAAACCAATACAAAGAAAAACCATTATATCTATATTAAGAAATAATAAAATAAATAATATAAAATTATATATTCAAATATCTGAGCACGCCCTCTATATTCCGACACTTAGTTACACAACCCCTTCCAAACATGTGGTCGGCGTCCAGTCGTTACTTTTCTTCCTTTGTGAACCTGACAATGATCGAAGAAGGTCGAAACGTTATTCGCTCCTCCACGTAAAATATTTTCTCAACCCAAACGAGCCGTTTCTAGATATACATTTCTCTGCAAGTGGGTTTTCTCGACATCACTGATTATTAAATCGTAACAGATCTGATGTAACTTTATGAGTTTCCTGTATTTGTTCTGTTTCATATTGTATAGTGTATTTTTGTTCAATTGACCATATGCTCCGTACTGCACGTGAGGTGTCTTTGGTATTAAAGGTAACATCACCATTGATTTCTCATGATGCATTATTTAAGATATACAGGTTAAATAATGATTTTTTGATTCGGTGATATCTTGAGATGGATTGTTTATACATCGGTATGTTAAATTTCAGTGGTTCAACAGTAATATATTATGACATGTCGTTTGAAATATGATACTTTAAGATGTGATGTTTATACAGCAGTATCTCAAGACATAAACAATGATTTTCCAAATCTATTGTTTAAATTCTAATAATCTAAGATGCACTTTCTAAAACACTTCTTTATTAAGATTCACAATTAGAACACAAAGCTACACAATGGGCTATCTGTGCTCTGCCCACCACGGGTATCGAAACCCGGATTTTAGAGTGTAAGTCCGCAGACATACCACTGAGCCACTGGGGGGCACCGATTTATAAAGATACAGTTGTTTATCACTGGTATCTTATGATATAATTTTTAAACAGGTATTTTTGTTATCTATTGTTTAAATACTGATGTCTTCAGGTATAATGTTTAAAGATTGATCTATTACGCTGTACACATTCGGTAGGTTCTCAGAGTTTTGTTTTGTATCGAAAATATATTTTATATAATTCATTAAATAATAGTAAACATGGAGGAAAATTTTGGCGGCTGTACGTTTTCGATGACACCAATCAAGTGTTCCTAGAAGTTAAAACGAAACTAATCTACAGAACTGAAGGTGCAGTGTTTTGCAACCTTATGATTTTAAGTTAAAATTAAAACACGTTATGTTGAAAAATTAATCAGCACGTGAACTGAGTGTAATATTCAACAACAGAGCGGCTTAGTAATACTGCACAAACACTCTGTTTGTGATTATTATTCTCGTTCTTTTTAAAAGAGATTTGTAAACATGATGCGTTATTATGATCCTAACAGGTTAGATTACTACTTAACTCGTAACCTGAGGATCGCGGTTCGAATCTCCGTAACACCAAACATGCTCACTCTTTTCAGCCATGGGAGTGTTATAATGCGGCAGTCAATTCCACTATACCAACTATACGTTGGTAAAAGAGTAGCCCAAACGTTGTCTGTGGGTGGTGACGACAAGCTGCCTTCCCTCTTGTCTTGCACTGCAAAATTAGGAACGGTAAGCGCAGATAGCTCTCGTGTAGCTTTGTGTGAAATTCAAACCAAACGAAGATTGCTTCTCGTACTTACCTGTGCATTAGAAATCTCTGTTAAGCCCCGTGAATGATGTGGTGTGGTTCTTTTACTATTGTTTCTGAAAAATGTGTTTTAACCAAAAGACTGGAATATTTTTCACGATTGATTCTGGAAGATCGTTAAAGTTCTTTATTCATTGTGTTTCGCGTGACACACGCGCATTTCGCAAAAGAAGATAGCGAAGCTTAGAGCGTACAGTTTTCTTCAAATTTATAATAGTGGTGACGAAAATAGGTAGAAAATGGCTGACAGATTTTCATTTATAAGGTCTGGCAGCCGGTGGTGATCACGTTATTCTCACGTGAAGAGAAATTCGTTCAATTACATTTGTTAAGTTACGTCCCTTAAAGAGACAGGGAGCATAAGATCTTATACGTTCTGTACGAATTCCTTTCAAAAATATTGGAATACACTTAAAATATTCCCCACATACATATTTTGCAATCTCACTGCTTCTCTGTCGGCGTCTTTGTCCTTCTTTATTTAATAGTGCTTTATTTTTTTGTCCACTGTAGCTCATAAATTTCTTGTATTTGCTCGTGCTGATTGATTAATTTTCTCGTCTTTGCCTATGACAGCTGATTTATTTTCTTATCTTTACTCTTATTGGTTGGTTAATTTCTTTGTCTTTTCCTTATTGGGTCAAAAAATGTTCATATTGGCAGAGTTGCAGTGCACTGTTGACGAGATTAAATTATGAAGTGAATGATGATTGGACACTTTATTCAAGGAACAAATTGATTTCTGTAACACAGTATCTCATATCATGCGAAATTTGAAGGTGAGAACTGAATAGATACATTGAACTTTGTAACAAGGTATTTAGTGTCATAAAAGTACTTAAAGGTGAGAATCTAGTCGAACTCTGGAACCAGATATTTAATGTAATATTTTATTTCTGTCATTCTCATTAAACATGTTTAAGTGTTTCGTTCGTCAAAGTTTTATTACAGTTGGTAATTTGAATTACTCAGTTTTATAACGTGCCTCTTATTTGTGACATAAATTCCTGTTATAGTAAGTTTCATTACGCTCGTTTGTCATTTACCACTGGTATGGTATTTCATTGGATTATACCATTATTCTATGTATGCGTGTTATCTAGTTTTATTAGATTTAATGGCCCTAAAATTGTTCAGTGAACACAATATATCTTGATAGATATTACTGTAATTTATTTAGCATTAAAATAAATCCATATTAATTGGTGTTAAATCCTAATCTTAAAACTAATGTTATTTACTTTATACAATGTTAGAATATTTCTAAATAACTTAGATATTTTCATTGCTTCGTGTGTATAAACACTATAACTCAGAATGCTTCAACCTGATATTGGTTACATTTAGTACAGTCACTGAGTGCTTCACAAGGATCAACTAATTAATATAAATCATAAAGTCAGTTACGTTTATTATAATGATAACAAACTGGGATTTTGAAAAACGGTAGAACCTCAAAAACAAATCAAGATAGAAGGATAATTTTGTTACCCAGGCCAGTATTTTTTATAATGGGAAATAGTTTGGTTTTATAATTTTGGTTGTTGACTGCAAAAGTGAAAAACACTATGAGGAGGGGATTACCTTCAGAGCATTTTTATAATTCAAATTTTGCTCACTGATATGTCTTCACAAACATATATATGCTTGATAGTGACGCCATCTGGAAACGTAAGGAAATAAAATTAATTAGCAAAAATAATAATTTTATATCAATGAGGTTACTTTTATTATGCATAAAACATTTTTATAGAAACAAACGAAGTTGTGACAGTTGTTGCATTGTATTTTGTAAATTATGTTGGTGTTTTGTTTGTCAATGTAGTTTTTACGTAGTATAGACCTTAGTTTTGTACCTGGGTTTTGAATAAATTTGGTGTTTACTGGAATGTTATGTTTTGTCATAATTTTTTTTTCCCTTATGTCGGGAACATACGGTATGCAGCAGTGTAAGGTTTTGTAGTTTGTTGTTTTTTAGGATTTATTATTGGTTGTTTGTGGTTCATTGTGTTGTTAGTCTAGGTGTGTGTGTATAATTGCTTTAATAGTTTTTGGAGAAAGTCTGATGATGTTGATGAAGTGTTGTTCTATTTTGTGATTTCATCGTTAATTTTATCTGGTGAACACAATAGTGTTAACTGCCATGCTTTATCGAATGTTTTTTTGAACATTATTAAAGCCGTGTGTTATTTCTTACGTGTATTTTATGAAGAGAACTGTTATTGTTTGTGTTGCTTTTGGTGAGAATGTTCAGTAGGACAACAGCTCGAACGCACGACCCTAAAATTGCTAGTGAAACGCCTTAACCGTGTTGCCGCGACACCACAGACTTGTGCAACATCTGTTATAAAAATCAGTGAACTGCAGATTTGTTTACGTTTTTACGTCTGTATTTCACGTGGCTGTTCACAAATTTATTGATCGATAGAGCCACGCCGTCTTTTAGCGTTTAAATCTTAACTTTAAAGTGTCGTATTGTATATATGAATGACGTTATAGGTGGTTATTTTATCTCCAATCGTTCAGTTCAATTGACGAATTCTGGTGTTGAACGAAAGGCTTCTAGAGCAGAGAGTTATGCGAGAAAAGTTGATTTAGTTGTTCGTGAGTTAGGAGTGAAAGAAGGCAATTAGACATGACCTCTGATGTGGGTATTAAAGAAGAGAACAACATTTAGGTTGACCTTAAGATGACCTAAGAAGGTCGAAACGTTGTTCTCTACTCTGTTTTAATTAAAGTGCCAATTGTCATACCAGCTGTCTTGAGATACATTTTTACTTCAAGTAAGTTTCTCGTCATCATCTTCCATTGCTAACTCTTGGGCTACTCTTTTACCAAAGAATGGTGGGATTGACTGAATCATTATAACGCTCACACGGCTAAAAGGGCTAGTATGTTTGGTCGGATGATTATTCGAATTCGTGACCCACAGACTGCGAGGTGAGAGAATTAATCAGTTGGCCATGTCAGACCTTGCTAATGCCCACCGCGGGTATCGAAATCAGGTTTCTACAGCTGCAAGTCCGCAGACATCCCATGTGACCCTGGGGGCGAAAAAGAGGTATATTTGAAATATTATTTTTACGCATCATTGATTCTGAAAGTGAGAGAAAAGTGAAATAGAAATGTAGAGTTTGTTTGATTTTGTTGTCATTAATGTTAAGGAATAAATTTTAACACTCAAGTAAAAGAGTTTGATAACATTGAGTTCACAGATACTTAACAATGACGTCGTGTGTAGGTATGAAAGATTTGTTTTGTTTTATTTTTTGCAAAGCTGCACGAGAGCTATCTGCACTAGCCGTCTCTAATTTAGCAGTGTAAGACTAGAGGGAAGGCAGATAGTCATCACCACCCACCGCCAATTCTTGGGCTACTCATTTACCAACGAATAGTGGGATTGACCGTAACATTATAACGCTCCCACGGCTGAAAGGGCGAACACGTTTGGCACAACGGGGATGCGAACCAGAGACCCTCACATTACGAGTCGCACGCCTTAACGCGCTTGGCCATGCCGGGCCATGAAGGAACTTTGAGTTTAGTGTTTACATACGCAGAAACTTTGACTTATCTATTTATGGATTATTTTCATTAAACTGAAATGAAGGTAGTTATCTTCTAAAATTAATTAATATTACACATATTTGTCCTTTTCACATCATCAGTCTTAGATATTACATTAAAATAAATCTCGTTTTTTCCCGAGAATATGACGAAACTGTGACTTATTTCAGATTGGTAAATATTTATAGAAGAATTGTATTTAGACCTGATTTCATACGTTTAACCTTGTGTATAGAGACCATATTTGACTGTAAACCACACCATTAAACTATTTTTTTAATTATCCGGTTTCTCATTACATCCTGTTACAATTTCTATCGAGAATGTATATTTGTTTTTATAGCAAAGCTGCATTTGACTTTTTGCTCTGCCCATCGCGTGGAATCGAACTCCGGATCTCAACACTGTAAGTCCAAAAACGTATTGCTGTCTCTACGAGGAAACATTGGCGTAATCGGAGTTTCGGAAATACAGAGATCTCGAAGGTGTTCATGACCTCGCTTTGTTACATAATCCTCTAACTTCTAAGCCGAGCACTTTTTCCACTGCTGAATAGAATACACTAAAGATACTATCTTGAGTTTAGATGATGGATTGTGGAAAAGAAATGTGTTGTATAATGTTAACAGAACGGTACTGGAGTTCAGTGAGTGTTTGAAATAAGTAAAGAGAAAGTTTATGAAACTAAAGACATCGTTCAAAGGTTTCTGTTACGTAGCAACTGTCTGGAATCCATTGTTGCGTAAGATAGATCGTTATTAAAATTCTAAGCAAATAACTCAAAGAGCGGTGAATAACTGTTTGTGATGAAAAACTGAGCTCTGGAAATAAGTAAAATGTTAAAAGCAGCATAAAATACGGTAAAAACAAACTTGTCACGTGACATTTTCTTTCAAGAAACCATTAGAACTTTACTTTCATGAAAGTTTTCCCGTAAGTACGACCTTTACAAAGCTTAGGTTTGATAAATTAAAAGGAAGGCAGCTAATCAACAGCTGCCACGTGTAATTGGTGAGATTATCTTGTCTGATTGAATAGGAGGATTTGACTGCCACTCTTATTGTACATTCAAGCGCCTTAAATAAAGGAGCGAGTTTACTTGTCAACGGGTTGCGAACCATGCACACTTAGGTTCACAATCGGAGCACTCTGGCACAATGGAGAGATGCTGCTAAATAAACCAACGCTTAAACTTTAACATCGTTACAACCAGGCAAAGATCAGCATAACTTGCTTCACACAGTATGGTCGTATGTTAAATGGTACCATACATATATAGATACACAAATTTACACTTCTCTTTGTCCGACTGAACGTATAATAATGGTCCATTCAACGTGATGTGACAAAATTTCAAAAGAGGATTTATAAAACGTTTCAAAACGCAAACGAAAATGTAATGTAGGTTACAAAACACGATGTGTTAATGGTTCAATACAAGCTATGCTGAAGTGTAACACCGACTGAACACGTAATGTAGTCCACAAAACGTGATGTGTTAATGGTTCAATACAAGCTATGCTGAAGTGTAACACCGACTGAACATATAATGTAGTCCACAAAACGTGATGTGTTAATGGTTCAATACAAGCTATGCTGAAGTGTAACACCGACTGAACACGTAATGTAGTCCACAAAACGTGATGTGTTAATGGTTCAATACAAGCTATGCTGAAGTGTAACACCGACTGAACATATAACGTAGTCCACAGAACGTGATGTGTTAATGGTTCAGTACAAGCTATGCTGAAGTGTAACACCGACTGAACACGTAATGTAGTCCACAAAACGTGATGTGTTAATGGTTCAGTACAAGCTATGCTGAAGTGTAACACCGACTGAACACGTAATGTAGTCCACAAAACGTGATGTGTTAATGGTTCAGTACAAGCTATGCTGAAGTGTAACACCGACTGAACATATAACGTAGTCCACAAAACGTGATGTGTTAATGGTTCAACACAAGCTATGCTGAAGTGTAACACCGACTGAACATATAACGTAGTCCACAAAACGTGATGTGTTAATGGTTCAACACAAGCTATGCTGAAGTGTAACACCGACTGAACATATAACGTAGTCCACAAAACGTGATGTGTTAATGGTTCAACACAAGCTATGCTGAAGTGTAACACCGACTGAACATATAACGTAGTCCACAAAACGTGATGTGTTAATGGTTCAGTACAAGCTATGCTGAAGTGTAACACCGACTGAACATATAACGTAGTCCACGAAGCATTGTCTTCCAGGTCCACAAACATAATATCACAGGTATTTTTTACAGACGATATATGAAGTATCATCCGGACTTGGAGTGTAATCGGTTTTCACCACATGCTAAAGCAGTATTTTCAGTTCGTGTTGACACACAAATGAATATAAGCACACATAACATGCTTTGCAAGAGTTACAATACAGTTAGGTTCAATCAGCAATAATAGCGAATTCAGCGTAACGTATCAAATGACTGTGAATTGGAAAGAGTGAAGACATGTGATTGGTTGCTGTAGTTCAGGTATAGTGTTAAGAAGTCTTGATTGTCCGCGTTCTGCACCCGACAAGTTCGTTCTGATAGAAAAGTGTACTGGTTTGGACTTAGAAGAAAGGAAGACTTGGGATAAACTATAGTGCACTCAATAATACTTAAATCAAATTAATATTTATACAATCAAACCGCACCATTATTAAAAACAAGAGAAAGAAAGAAAACTTACTCCACAGTGGCAATAACCTCCAATTCTTATAACTTGTATGTACTTACATCTAGGTGTAATAATGTGTTTTTCTGTTTTTTGAATTTTGCGCAAAGCTACACGAGGGATATCTGTGCTAGCCGTCCCTAATTTAGCAGCGTAAGACTAGAGGGAAGGCAGCTACTCATCACCACCCACCGCCAACTCTTGGGCTACTCTTTCACCAGCGAATAGTTGAATTGACCGTCACATTATAATGCCCCACGACTGAAAGGGCGAGTATGTTTGGTGGGACGGGGATTCGAACCTGCAACCCTCGAATTACGAGTCGAACGATTTAATTCACCTAGCCATGCCGAAGTATATTTAGCTTGTTGTTCTTCCACTATTAATTCAAATTTCTTGTTAGGCTTAGGTCGAAACATTGTCCTCTACTTCATTATAATGATATATTGATTACCTATACCAAGCTACAGGTATAGCTGGAGGACATTACAAAAGAAGCGTACCAGGGCTGTTTCAACAAGTGGAAACATTGTTGGGATAAGTGTGTGCGTTGGGGAGGAGAGTACTTTGAAGGGGTTCCAGACCTGTAGTTTCTAAATAAAGTACATTTTGTTTTCTGACGTCAGTTCGCGTATAATGTTATTTGTGCTGGCTGCCCCTAATTTTGCAGTTTAAGACTAAAGGGAAGGCAGCTAGTCATCACCATCTATCGCCAACTCTTGGACTACTCTTTTACTAACGAATAGTTAGATTGATCATAACATTATAACGCCCCCACGGCTGAAAGGACGAGCATGTTTGGCGCGACGGGGATGCGAACGCACGCCTCAATCCACCTGGCCATACCGGGCCTCAATTTTGAGTAGATTGAGTGAATACTGTTGAGTGGTTTGATTGGATGACGTTGAGTAGTGTGAATGAATTATGTTGAGTTAATAATGTTAAGTTCAATGAATCACGCTCTCCACAAAAATCATATATATTAAAATTTTAAAAACAACTAGTTACCAAACAAGTCCTTGTCTCGTGAGATACTTATTGTTTAAATACCATCTTAGCTTGTTCCACGATAGTCCAGAAATAGAAGAATTTACATTAAATTAGATTAGAAACTATGGCCTAATCTGCAGGCATTACTTCCCTCTGTTTTGTTTACATGATAGTGAATTATACTTGGGACACAAAAGAGTCACCGAGCAGAAAGGTTGAACTCAAGAAC
This sequence comes from Carcinoscorpius rotundicauda, assembly GCA_011833715.1. Classification (NCBI taxonomy): domain Eukaryota; kingdom Metazoa; phylum Arthropoda; class Merostomata; order Xiphosura; family Limulidae; genus Carcinoscorpius; species Carcinoscorpius rotundicauda. The sequence continues at coordinate 7,510,545 of CM022391.1, read as the reverse complement.
AAAGAGCGAAAACATAAGATAGCTTTATACTGCATTCAGCTGTACAACAAAGCCTTAGTCAGTCATTAGTTGGAATGAGACAATACTTTGTTAAATAATACAGTTTTAATTCACTGGTAAAAGTCATGCAATTCATGATATCCTTTCCAGATGGAGAAATTATTTGATTTCGTTAAAGGATTTAAAACTTCATGTTTAGTTTTTTTGGACCCAGGCTTTCTTACGTGTCTATTTTTCAACTGGCAACTGTTGAAAATATTCTTCTAAGTATAATTTATGCAGTTCTTGAAAACTGAATTATTGTAAAACCTGTGTCAGGCTTCTGGCACGTGTGCAACTCAGTCACTTGGTGCACATGATTACTGGTTATCAAATGTATTATCTTTTACTAGATTATATTGTACTTAGAACAGGAGACATCAAAGAATCTGTAAGAAAAGTTTCTTCTCCTGCTGCCTTTCTTCTGTGATAATATTTCATCTGCCAGCACTGTTCACCATCAGCTGTCATCAGGCTAATAAGAATAGTTATATTGACATTAAAATTTAACAATAACAGGCTAATAAGAATAGTTATATTGACAGTAAAATCTAACAATAGCAGGCTAATAAGAATAGTTATATTGACAGTAAAATCTAACAATAGCAGGCTAATAAGAATAGCTATATTAACAGTAAAATCTAACAATAGCAGGCTAATAAGAATAGTTATATTAACAGTAAAATCTAACAATAGCAGGCTAATAAGAATAATTATATTGACATTAAAATTTAACAATAGCAGGCTAATAAGAATAGTTATATTGACAGTAAAATCTAACAATAGCAGGCTAATAAGAATAGTTATATTGACAGTAAAATCTAACAATAGCAGGCTAATAAGAATAGCTATATTAACAGTAAAATCTAACAATAGCAGGCTAATAAGAATAGTTATATTAACAGTAAAATCTAACAATAGCAGGCTAATAAGAATAATTATATTGACATTAAAATTTAACAATAGCAGGCTAATAAGAATAGTTATATTGACAGTAAAATCTAACAATAGCAGGCTAATAATAATAGTTATATTGACAGTAAAATCTAACAATAGCAGGCTAATAAGAATAGTTATATTGACAGTAAAATCTAACAATAGTAGGCTAATAATAATAGCTATATTGACAGTAAAATCTAACAATAGCAGGCTAATAATAATAGCTATATTGACAGTAAAATCTAACAATAGCAGGCTAATAAGAATAGTTATATTGACAGTAAAATCTAACAATAGCAGGCTAATAATAATAGCTATATTGACAGTAAAATCTAACAATAGCAGGCTAATAAGAATAGTTATATTAACAGTAAAATCTAACAATAGCAGGCTAATAAGAATAGTTATATTGACAGTAAAATCTAACAATAGCAGGCTAATAAGAATAGTTATATTGTATTAGACCCTCAAATCGTAAACGTGAGGTTTTATTGTAATGTGTCATTACACTAAGAAGAGCAAAGTGCATATAAGGAGTTGAATGAATTTGGTGAGATCTCTTATATCCATTCTTTGAGCTCCCTTAAATGCATTTTACCATGCCTCAGTTATCTGTTTTTATAAATAGACTCCTAATTATTGCTCAGTTTAGCTTCGTGGTTTATCAGACACTTAAACCTAAAACTTTCATCCCTCACACCATCTGGATGCTAGTTTTTACAGATATAGAGATACATAAATGCTACGCAATTTCACTTTCAAGGACTTTTTTGCGGAAAAATGAGTTGATTTGCGACTAATACATTTCAAATCCACCCTACCCTAATCATCTAAACGTGGTGGAAACTAAATACGGTGAGAAAAACATTAGGTGCTTCTAATATTACCTTCTGGAGCAGAGCCGAAGTAAAAAAGAACATTTAGAGCTCTTCGTATATTTTCGTGTTTAGTGTTTTTTTTGTAATTGAAGAATGCAATTGACTCTTATCTATTCAGTTACTTATAACAACAAATGTTTTGGTTGTTGTGCATAATGATATAGCAAAAGGACATAATTTGAGCACCTACACTACACATATGTGTAAAAGAGATAACGTGCTTCACAAAATTAATTATATAACAAGCTCCAAATGAACATACCCATAATATGTCCTGATACCCTGTGTTTGGGGTATGATCAAATCAAGCTATTTACTCACGAGTTTTTAAAAAGTGTCTTGAAAATTAACAATGGTGAACGAGAACACGTGATTGTAGCAACATGATATTATGGATATTTTAATGTGTGAAAAAGTAGCTGGACATTCAGCGTATGCTAATTAATCGTAATAAAGACTTGAGTCGTACTTGGAATTTTTATGTTTCTGCTATTGCTTTGACATCAAATATCTCTGTTGGCCACGTGCTACTTTTAAAATTCCACCACTTTTTATTTCCTTATTTTATACGTTGAGCGAGCTCTGACCATTATTTATTATTTGTAAATTATTATACGTTTGTATAAAGTACGTACTCAGGGTAATATGTCCCAGAACACTAGCGACACCAAATTGGCCTTCTGAAATCAGTACCACACTTTTCCTGAGTTATTGTAAGTCCTGGATTTTAATGTTTTGTCAATAATCAAAACAGACTGTGACATTAAGTTCGACATTCAATAGAGTTTATGTTTTATCTTTATAAATTAGAAATAGTTGTCTAAAGAACACTTATAATTTCAATATCAATGTTCCTAAATGCCAAAAAAAAAATTGTTTCCCTCATATGATAAAAAATACATGCTTTGATGTACGTCATTATTTCTGTGTTTTATCTCCAGTTTTTTTGGAACACAAAAAGAATAAAAACGTTGGAGTTAATTTTGTTGGTACTTTTTGTGTATCACCCCTGATGAGTTAAGTTTTCAACACAGTGAGATCTAACTCGCCTTCTAAACAACTCTTATTATAATAAAAGCATTAAATATTTTATTTGTTTCTGAAATTCTAATGAACAATTTCAAAGTCTGTTAAGCGGCAAAGATGGGAAATTATTTCTTATTTTCCCAAAAATAATGATTTTTTTGTTTGTTTTGGAATTTCGCACAAAGCTACTCGAGGGCTATCTGTGCTAGCCGTCCCTAATTTTGCAGTGTAAGACTAGAGGGAAGGCAGCTAGTCATCACCACCCACCGCCAACTCTTGGGCTACTCTTTTAACAACGAATAGTGTGATTGACCGTTACATTATACACCCCCACGGCTGGGAGGGCGAGCATGTTTAGCGCGACGCGGGCGCGAACCCGCGACCCTCGGATTACGAGTGCACGCCTTAACGCGCTCGGCCATGCCAGGCCCAAAAATAATGAAAGTTTTGTTCTATTGTTGTTACGATAAGCACTGCTCCAAAGCAAGATCCTAAGTTAATGTTGAAAATGTACCTTTTTGTATCTGGTAAATCTTAGATCCATTCACTGAGTCAACTGAAGCTTTAACATGCTAGTTAATGAAAATTATAAATTTGATTCTGTTTTAGATCTAATCTTTTAGATCGGTTTTCCAGGGAAAGACACACGATTATACCTCAGAAGAGTTACAGTAAAATGGCTTGGGGTCATATCCTGTTTGTGTTAAGTTGAAACAGGCAGTGTTATTGACCAGGATATCTGAGCACTTTTCCTGCTGTTTGTGTTCATTTTGATGACGTCGTTTTGGTTTCTGTAACGAGCCATTCAGAAAAACAGTTATGGTTTGTAATCATTTGACAAAATGTCTATATAAGAATAAAAATTGTTTTTTCTTAGAAGATAAATTATGCTTGCCGTAAAAAAGAATCAAATGTCTTCATATTAAACCAAGCTACTTAGAAACCATCTGGAAATGTCTACTCAGACAAATAAACAAATATATCGTAGGTACGCCACAAATACATCAGCCTTTCTGTTCCAAAATTTGTTTTGTTTGTTTGTTTTCTGGAATTTCGCACAAAGCTACTCGAGGGCTATCTGTGCTAACCGTCCCTAATTTAGCAGTGTAAGACTAGATGGAAAGCAGCTAGTCATCACCACCCGCCGCCAACTCTTGGGCTACTCTTTTACCAACGAATAGTGGTATTGACCGTCACATTATAATGCTCCCACGACTGAAAGGGCGAGCATGTTTGGCGCGACCGGGATGCGACCCCACGACCCTCAGATTACGAGTCGCACGCCTTAACACGCTTGGCCATGCCGGGCCTCCTAAATTTCCAAGAATAACACTGAATATTTAAAAAAATACGCTTAACTAGTAGTCATGCTTGTGAGTTTGTCTATCATAAAGCCTCATTAGCATATCTGCTGTGTCCATTGTAAATTTGTTGATTTCTATATTCAGTTTACTCCGTAATATATGCATACGTTAAGCTACGAAGTGTTGGATTTCGTAAATAGTGGTGTCATACATCTTCCATTTGGTTCAAAACTATATAAACCGACACACAGTAGTCTATTGTGGTTTAGCGCTTGGTTCATTTATTTGAAGTTAAGTGAAAAACTACTCTATGGATATTTGTGCTCTGCGCCCCCTCACGAGTATCGAAAGACGGTTTCCAGAGTTGAAAGTTCGCAGACGTACCTGAACAGATGTATATGTGTGAATTTGAATATTTTTTGTTATTTCTGTAACGAACAGTCGTTTTATTTCTCAAACTTAATTTCTAAGAAAGTGAAAATGATATATTTTTGTTTCTCTTCTTTTGAACAACGAAAGGAGTGCGATTGCAGCGTCATCTGTTAACTTTAACTGATATTTCAAGAAATGCGACAGGACGACGTTGTAAACATTTTATTGTCGTCACTGGCAAGAAATACTTTGCATTCTGAAACATCTGTGGCTTAGAAATAATTACAATTTATTAAACATTATAAATCTGCCATAATATTTTGTTGTTAAGAGTGGTTTAGTCTCATCGGTTGTTATCAAAATCATTATGGCTTTTTGAAAAGACTTAACAAAGTTATCTAAGTTATTAACGGTACAATCACCCATCACTGGTTTGGAAAACCATCGCTCAGAATGTGGAAAAGTTCTTAAGGCCTCTGAATCTCTAATAACTAAAGCATCGTAACCATGTTTGTTTGTTTTGTTGAATTTCGCATAAAACTACACCAGGGCTATCTGCACTAGCCGTCCATAATTTAGCAGTGTGAGATTAGAGAGAAGACAGTTAGTCATTAGCACCCACCGCAAACTGTTGGGATACTCTTTTACCAACGAATAGTGAGATTGATCGCAACTTTATAACGCCCCCATGGTTGTAAGAACGAGAATGTTTGGTGTGAAAAGGAAGGTTGTTTGAGAAAAACACACTTACATTTATTTTATAAGTAATGCTATTGGAACTCGGCTATTCATTAAATAAACATTTTTATTATTTAATAAGATACATGATATATCAAAAAACAGTAGTTACATTATGTAACCAGTACTTTTGCGTATGTATTATTCGACGGAAATCAATTTGTATAATATAGGTTTCAGATACAAGATTGATAAAACAGGGAGGCTTTTAACGCTGCTATTAAAACAGATTAACTTAACACGATATCATTACGTGTTTTAATATTTACTTTCAGTTGAAAATAGAACTTTTATAAATATTAATTTTGTCGTTTATTGAAAATTTCTTATGTAACGTAAGCTGACAGTTCGGAGTGTAGGATCTTAGAAACAAGAGGGAAAAATATGATGCAGTCTTAGTTCACAAAGGAAACATACTTCTGACAAGCATTTAAAAATGATATACAGTTAAACTAGAAACTATATTTTGTGACTTACAGTAAATTTCCAATTTCCATCCATCTTCTACGATACTATTCGAAATAAGAGGGTTCTCTGCTTTTCATATTAGGAATTTCCCATTGTCATCAACAGATGGCACGAACGTCAGCATACTAGTGCTGACGCCTACTCGATTTATACTCTCTCGAGTGTGCTGCAATTGTTTCTTGCCTTTCCACCAAGTAATCTTAGCCGCAGGTCGAGATCCATTAGACGTGCAAGTCATATTAACTTCACTCTCTGCCGATAAGGGTCGTTGGTGAGGGTGGATTCTAGCCTCTACTGGCTTCACTATTCTCGAATTATAAGATCACATGAGTGAATGTAAAGACAAATAATGGAACAGTGAAGTCGTGGTCGAAATGCTATTCGTGTCGTCAATTATTTGAACAACTGTTTTAGTTTGAACTGTGTAAGTTAACGAGTTGCAATTTTGCAAAGATACAAAACACATATTATTACACATAAGAATCATGTTTATAATATTTATTGATACACATTAAATTAATTATTTATTTTAACACCAAAGTAAAATCACAATAAAATATTTATAAAAGATCGAATTCCTTCAGACGTGACTTCTTTGTTTTTGTACTCTCCGCTTAATATTTCGAATACATTGTATTTAAACTAAAGATTAACTATTAACAGTATTTTACAATCGTAGAAAGATAACATTGTTAACTCTAAAGGTTACTTACCGTTTAGATCGAGAGTTACAGCACACGATGACGGAACTGTGATGTTGTTATTACAAGATTGACACGTTAAGATTATCAAAAGATCTTGACGTTTTAACTCCGTTATTTTCAGCGTGTTTTTCACCACATCTTCGGATATAAATGTGTAGTCATCGTCTAACAATGTATATTCTCTCCACCAGGTTAATGAAAGACGAGGCTTCTCTGACGTTAAAACAGGGTTGTTCGTATTAAGAAGTGATTACCAGATAGTTTCGTGAAACAGAAATGTTTTAAAACTAAGGCCGAAGCTAAACTCGAGGTAAAAATTTGTGAAAAGCGTAAAATTCAGTAAATAAGCTCAAAATTTTACAACAATAAATATTGTGTGAAATTATGTGTATTAACACGTGAATAATGTAAACCTCACTTGATTTGAATTTCACGCAAAGCTACTCGAGGGCTACCTGCGCTAGCTGTCCCTAATTTTGCAGTGTAAGACTAGAGGGAAAGCAGCTAGTCATCACCACCCACCACCAACTCTTGGGCTACTCTTTTACCAACGAATAATTGGATTGAGCGTCGCATTATGACGCCCCACGGCTAAAAGAGCGAGCATGTTTAGTGCGACCGAGATTCAAACCCGCGACCTTCAGATTACGAGCCGAATGTCTCAACCCACCTGGCCATGCCGGGTCTTGTTACCGTGGCAAAATAAACTTATCTTGAAAACGTTCATTTTTCTTCTCAGAAATTAATCGTCAGTTGTGAATCCAAAACTGAATTTATTTAGTATTTCAAGTTTAAATAAATATACAGAATAATCTAGGTAAATTGCATCATATATATATTATTATGAAATACTCTGTTTTAGTGATGACTTCATGACGGAAAGAAAGTGTTACCTTCTCTGGTCTTACCTACTATAAACAAGGTTTGATACCTTTTCTGAGAAGAACACAGATCGCCGAATAAATCAACTTCTCGCTTTAGAAATTTTTAAGATCTAAATTCTGTTTTTGAATACATTTTTTAAAAATAAAAATTTGAGCTTTAAGGTACAAAAAAAATTAGCAAATTGTGAAAAAGAAATTTAAATAAATAAATAATATATTATTGAAGTAATTATAAAGGAAGCATAGGTTCTATTTCACTTCACTAAGGTGGCTGCTGCCCTCTCTCGATAGACGAAGAAAGTTTGAAATATAAAAACTAGGAAGATCGTTGAAGGTCCCCTAGTGGAACAACGATATGTCTGCGATTTTTGACACTAAAATCCGGGTTTCGATACACGTGGTGGGTGGAACACAGCCGACTCGTGCTTGCTTAAAAACAAACGAGACTTTGAAGAATCCATATTAAAAAAAGTTTGTTTTAGAATACTTTTGGATCATGATGAAAGTAAGAATATTTTTAAACACTTATCTCTAACTGTATATATAAATAAAGCGGTTTTAGCGTTATTAGACTACAAAGCTATCGCTCAGCTATCGAGGGAGGGTAGGTTATTGTCTGTCTATTAATTCGGTGGCTATTCTGTCGATCATTCATAAGTATCGCTGTCTCATTTCAGCATCACTATAATCCACGTGACCGTTATGAAACCACACTTGTTGGGAAATAGACCACTTTTCTTCATGAAATTCAATATTGAAAAAAAAGGAGACATAGATACTGGCTACGTTTTGCTCTAATGTTACTGACCAGAGTTGTTAATCTTACTTATTTTGTAGAAGTTGATACCAAGTGTAACTTTTAATAAGCCCCCCAGTGGCTCAGCGGTATGTCTGCGGACTTGCACGCTAAAATTCGGGTTTCGATACCCGTGGTGGGCAGAGCACAGATAGCCCATTGTGTAGCTTTGTGCTTAATTCAAAACAACAACTTTTAATATTTTTGTTCTCTTGTTAACAACCTTAATTATAAAAACATCTAGATATTTTGCACATCGATGTAGAGAAGTTCCGAATGAGTGTGAAACTTCACATTAGGATAAAACCAATGTCTTAAAATTAATTTTTGAAACTTCAAGAAATACTGTAAGGAATTTTATTTTATTAGATACAATGACAAGGTGGACATTAAGCGTTGTGTTATATTAACAGGAGAGCTACATGAGGTTTATACTATGTGTTTTTGTTACCAGCTATATAAATTGTGGTTATGTGTTGCTTTTTTTAAAAAAAAATATTAGATTATTTAAATGTGTAACACATTAAAATCATGGACAAAGTGTAAATTATTGATGCTTAATTTAACTTTTAAATCTACAATTATTTTATTGCATAGGCTAAAAATTTCAAAACTACAAGGGCACCGTAATATGCTATTACTTTTACAACAAAAAATAAAACTTAATTTACACTTCTGTAGATAACAACTGTGGCACTTCAGTAATTGGACAAATCATTTTAATTATTATGGCTATCAGTGGTTCGCTTGCAAGCCTGATGGCAAGGTGTTACCATTCAAGTTTTTGGTCATTCTAGGAAGCTTGCCCTCATTATAAAGTAATGTTATTGTTTGAGAATGCTCGAAAACGTTAATGAGGGCTTTTAAATTATTTTCATATATTATCCAATAGATGGAAGCACAAAGAACCTTATCTGTGGTTCGTGTGTTTTGAAAACTACGCAAAGCTATTCGAGGGTTATCTATGCAAAGAGTCTTTAATTTAACGGTGATAGATCAGACCGATCTTGGACTAGTATTTCAATGAAAAGGCGAGGATAATCAGTGATGAGGATAAGAGGTCCATCTGCATAACCACCAGGCTTCTCTACTCCAATTCTTTTTGGAAGAGGGGGCTGCTGTCGGACCCTCAGCAACAGAACGTACTTTCTTTTGTAACGCAGTGTGTCATAAATGTTTCTTGTGAATTGGTATATCTATTAATCTGCTTGGACATATATTTTGATGGTTCGTGATAGTTGTATTGAAATGTACACTGGTAGTAATGTAGTTGGATGTCGTTACGACTGCCTGAGCTCACGTGATGCTTGAGTGTCAAACAATTTTACAGAACACTTTTCTTTGGTTACCGGTTAATTTCGTTGAAAACACTTTCTACAGGTAATATCCTGTTTCTTACAATAAACAAGAAGTTTATTAATTTTACAAAAGTCAACACATTATTTGGATAACCACAACGAAAACGAGATAAATGCATGCTTTACGTTACATGTTCACCAGTCACGTTATGATGTATGTAATAAGATGGAAATTATTACGACAACTGTAGTAACTCTTAACAAATGCAAGAACTGTGTCTCGTTATAGTTATTGTTCTCACTCGGTAACTAGCACGAGAACAGTTTTCTACTAGGACCATCATGTAAATCAGTACCGTATACCATAACATCCCCTTTGAGACTACTGAAGAACATTTATCTACTAGAATCATTGTAACAACCCGGTAACCATTACAAAAACAGTTGGTCATTAGAACCATTGCAGTATCTTGATAACCATGATATGAGTAGTAACTAGTCAGGAACATTGTGGTGATTCAGAAACCAAGATCATTGTTGTAATTATTCAAAAACCATCAGGAAAAAAAAAACTGCCCATTAATGACATTGTAGTATTTTGGAAACCATCAGGAGAACAATTGTCCAGTAATGACATTATAGTAATTTGGAACCCATCAGAAGAACAACTGCCCAGTAATGACATTGTAGTAATTTGGAAACCATCAGGAGAACAACTGTCCATTAATGACATTGTAGTAATTTGGAAACCATCAGGAGAACAACTGCCAAGTAATGACATTGTAGTATTTTGGAAACTATCAGGAGAACAACTGTCCAGTTACGACATTGTAGTGATTTGGAAACCATCAGAAGAACAACTGTCCAGTAATGACATTGTAGTAATTTGGAAACCATCAGGAGAACAACTGTCCATTAATGACATTGTAGTAATTTGGAAACCATCAGGAGAACAACTGCCAAGTAATGATATTGTAGTATTTTGGAAACCATCAGGAGAACAACTGTCCAGTAATGACATTGTAGTAATTTGGAAACCATCAGGAGAACAACTGTCCATTAATGACATTGTAGTAATTTGGAAACCATCAGAGAACAACTGTCCATTAATGACATTGTAGTAATTTGGAAACCATCAGGAGAACAACTGTCCATTAATGACATTGTAGTAATTTGGAAACCATCAGGAGAACAATTGCTCACTAAACTAACTGTAGTAATTCGAATAGATCAGTTTCCCATTAAGAACACTGTATAAATTATGAAAACAGTCGTCCATTAATATCAGCGATGTAATAATTTACAAGCCATCAGTAGAACGGTTGTCCACTAAGATGATTGTAGTAATTCGGAAACCATCATGACAAGAGTTGTTTATCCTTAAGTATTAATCTCTGACACACCATTTGTAATAGTGGCTGGTAGTTAGGCTGAACTATTTTCTTCCTTGATGCTTGCCACAAATTATTTGTAATTTTATTCCAAGAGTACAAAATAAGAACTTGTTGAAAACGCGAAGAAAACAAGAACAAACAAACTTGTAAGATTTTAAACTTTGATCATTAATCCTTATTGCAGCTTTAGATATGATTCTATTTTATTTAGGCCCGGCATGGTCAAGCGTGTTAAGGTGTTCGACTCGTAATCTGAGGTCGCGAGTTCGAATCTCCATCACACCAAACATGATCGCCCTTTCAGCCGTGGGGGCGTCATAATTTGACGGTCAATCCCACTATTCGTTGGTAAATGAGTAGCCCAAGAGTTGACGGTGGGTGGTGATGACTAGCTACCTTCTCTCTAGCCTTAAACTGCTGAATTAGGGACGACTAGCGCAGATAGTCCTCGTGTAACTTTGCGCGAAATTCGAAACAAACAAATCTATTTTATTTATTTTAAAACTTAAAGTTTGCTGAATAATTCAGTTAGTTTCGAATAAGAAAATATCCGATTAAAAATATAAAAGAAAAAACTATATGCGAAAATTCCTTTAAAGTGTTTAATTTTTTTAAAAGTTTAATGCAAAACCAAACAAGTGCTATCTGCGCCGACCGTGCATAATTTTCGACTGTGAGATCAGATTGAAAGCCTTCTAGTTAACACCAACAAGTGACAACTTTTGTGGTTTTGTAATAAAATAGTATAATTTGACTGCTACCTTTATAACCCACCCACAACTCCAATCATGAACCTTTGGAGTCAGAGTTGCGCACACTTATTTTTAGGTTGTCTAATCTCGTTTAAAACATCTCATATGACGTTTCAAAGGTTTCCAACTTCAAGCTTATTTCTCGCATATTACTTTAGTTCTTCACTAATCTATGGTTATTTAAGTTTATTCCTTTAATACGTGACTCGCATGGCCACTTGGTTAAGGCAGTCGACTCGTAATTCAAGAGTCTCAGGTTTGAATCTCCGTCACAATAAACACGCTCACTCTTTCAATCGTGTAGACGTTATAATGTTATGGTCAATCCACCTATTCGTTAGTTAAAATATAAACCAAGAGTTGGCCATGGGTTGTGATAACTATTTGCCTCCCCCTATTTTATTACTTACTAAATTGGGCACGATTAACGCAGATATCTTTGCGCACAACCAAACCAAACAAACTTTATTACGTTTTTGCTTTATTACATATTTTTGCTAGAATTTATGAAAATAAAAAAAAAATTACCAAACTTGAAGAATTTCATATTTTTTTGTAGATCGTGCAACATAAAAGATAACAGGTCTGACGAAATGTTTCACAGTTTAAAAAAAACAAAATACGTAGGAACAATATATAGAACGTCCTTTCCATCTTGAACACACACGTTTTGTCGTACGGAAGGATGGTAAAACTAGACTTATTTGTCTTGTAAATGGATCGGGTCTTCCTGTTCCGAACGTCAAGTAATGGCCTTCCTTTTCTTGGTTTTTAACTCGAGGGTTGTTTTTTTTCACCCATTTAACGTTTTTCTGAGATAACGTTAGCTATGTGTAACGATAGGAAAGAAAGAATAGGATAAATATATCCTCTATAAGATAAGACAGTTATACTGTGGTAGTGAAGAACTAATACACTCCTTAAGATAAGAGTAGCTGCACATAACCATCGTGAATAAGAAGGGAATTCGTTGAAAGCAAGTACGGTGTGAATAAGTCATACAGGAGGCTAATAAAACATGAAATATCAAATACGGTACACTGATTTCAACCTTCAAGGTAATACCTACTTTGTGATCAACTATTTAAGTATAAGCTTTATGATAAGGTGTGATAAGGTAAAGGTAAGTACTGTAGGTCTTTCATTAGTGGAAGATGCTCGAATCATGTCCACGCATTTATCTATTCGAGCCAAGCTGAGCCAATCAGATGTAACGATCGTTCGATACTACTGGCTTATAAAGATATCGTGTTAAATTATTTCATTTATGTTCGTCCAGTGACTATTATAAGAAATGGTTAACGTTGTACTAATTTATTTAGCTCACGTCTCGTGACGTCACTACAATAAACTGTTGGTTAACTTATTCAGTGCACAAACCATTGGTTAACGTTGTACTAATTTATTTAGCTCACGTCTCGTGACGTCACTACAATAAACTGTTGGTTAACTTATTCAGTGCACAAACCATTGGTTAACGTTGTTGATGTACAACCCTTGACGTCACGACAATAAACCACTGGCCAACTTGCTTATAACATGTCTCGTGATTTTACTGAAGGAAATCGTTTTCTAGCTTACTTATATTTGATACAATATTCGTGTAATCACTAAAAGATGCAAACTTTGGTAGACATGATCCTCGTGACATTACATACCAGCATTCCCACAACCTTGTGACGTCATTGATTTATTTCGAAGTCTTTACAAACAATTAAACTTTTTTATCTTTGGTTTAGGTGCACAAATGTAGGTTGTCTTCAGAACAAATAACATCTGGCTTAAATAAGATAAAACAACTAGAAGACCACCATATATATATATAAACATGTTATTATATGTTATAATGTTATAGTGGTTATTAACTTAGTTTTCTGAACGTAATCAGTTGTAACAAGATATCGAATTAATATAACAGTTTATTATGAAAGTTTCAAATCTATTCATACACACGTACATACATATGGACATTTATTAATTAATATATCTACAACACTCACGTTAACACAGTTTAGTCAGCGAATATCGAGGAAATGAAACTTGCTTCCAAAATATATTTGACCTGCAATACAAGTTGATAACGTATAAGGGACTGCGAGTTCTGAATATTGTAAAGTTTATTTTTCACTTAATAATAGGTAAGTTATCTCTGCACCAACATTTTGACAGAACTGAGAGACGTTTTACCATTCAGATAATTCTCCGCACATGTATTTCAATTTGTATTTGTTGAACAAATACTCATGCTCATAATTTACGTCGTAAAATATAGAGTTTCTGTGTTCATCATATCCAGTTTCAAGACGTGTTCACATTCCTTGTAAAAAAACAACAACATCATATCTGGTAACAGTAAAATCAATTTCACTTCTTACAATGATCTCAGTTAACGAACCTTTATCTCGTGTCTAAAGAGTCAAGCTTTTTAACAAATAATTTCCTGTCGAGCGAATTTTACATCATTTATCTTTACAGAAATTCGCGATTTTCACGAAAGAAAGAACAAAAAAAAGAAAGAGAGAGATTGCATGCAGTTTTACAGCGTAATATAATTACTCTAGTGTCGACAATGTCGAATGTTCATCTTACAATGATTGTTTCTCCATGAATCTCCAAGTCATGACTCGACTTCCTACAATCAAAGTTCTTCAGAAAAGTTGCAACAAGGAAGATTTTTTTTTTCTAATAATGAACCTGATCAACAAGAGCCTATCTCTAAAAAAAAATAATCAGACTGTTAGGAGAATTTATTATCTGCAGAGAGAGAAAGACTTTATCTAACAATAAGCACACATCATAAAGCATAGAAAAAAAAATGACTGTTAAAAGCGTCTACTATTTGACAAGGATACTGACTGAAATCATAGGGCGTATAAAAAGGTATGAAATAGCGATCAAAGTTTGATTAAACGTTTATTTCTACTCTATGAAAGTCAGTGCTATTTCGTGATTCAATTGCAATTTGTTGAAAACTTATCTATTTCATCCATGTCTTGTTTGTTTGTTTTTTTTGGAATTTCGCACAAAGCTACTCGAGGGCTATCTGTGCTAGCCGTCCCTAATTTAGCAGTGTAAGACTAGAGGGAAGGCAGCTAGTCATCACCACCCACCGCCAACTCTTGGGCTACTCTTTTACCAACGAATAGTGGTATTGACCGTCACATTATAACGCTCCCACGACTGAAAGGGCGAGCATGTTTGGCGCGACGCGGGCGCGAACCCGCGACCCTCGGATTACGAGTGCACGCCTTAACGCGCTCGGCCATGCCAGGCCGTCATCCATGTCATCATCATGGTAATTTTATTCATATTAAACTAGTCGTTTCTTTATGAACAGTATTTATGTTTTCTATGAATTTGTCAGTGATAAGAACAAAATATAAAGTAATATATGACATCACGAACAATACCCTTTCATTTTTAATAAGACTCGTTATGACTTTGGTTTTAATGTAACCACCTTTCTTCATCATGACAATTATAAGAAGAATTAGAATTTTTACTTCACAATAATAATTACAAGTGTTTACATCATGAAATGATATATTCTCTACTAGCGTACCCTAGTGGCACAATGGAATACCTGTGGACTTATACTACTAGAAATCGAGTTTCGATACCCGTGGTTGGCAGAACACAGGTAACTTTTTGTGTAGTTTTGTAGTTTTGAGCACCTGCGTTAGAATATAACGTTTTCTAAATTTTTAAAGTACTTTTTTGTAATGTTAAATAAATTCTAGACACTTTTAAATTCCCGTCACACCAAACATGCCTGTCATTTCAGCCCTTGGGGCGTTATAATGTGACGGTGAATCCCACTATTCTTTTGTAAAAGAATAGTTCAAAAGTTGGCGGTGTGTCGTAATGACTATCTGCCTTCCCTCTAGTCCTACACTGCTAAATTTGGGACGGCTAACGCAGAGAGCTCTCGTGTAGCTTTGCGCGAAATTCATTCTGAACCAAACCAATCTTACCTTATTTCAGCTCATTTCTGGAGATGTTTCCCTTCGAGATGCTGAGCAGATGTGAAAGTCCTGTACAGATTGTGTTCTGTAAACGATTCAACAAACATTAAAACCACGCGAGTTTCTTAAATCATAAACCCGTCTGTTACTCCTGACACAAAACAAAAATTTACCTGTTTGTTTCAGATTAGAGATTGCATATACGTTTAGCTAAATTTAAACTAGTTTTACTCACCAAGATAAGCAAATCGATCGTGTTTTACATAACACCATAAAAAAGGAATACATATCTTCTGAAAACGTAACAGTAACAAGCTAATTTTTACTTGTTAAAGCACTTCGAGAATAAGCCGAACATTAGTACTATTTGCAGAATATAAAAACACTGATATAAAAACACCTGTGTTGTCTGAGACCAGTGCTTGTTTAACACATTATATTGAAACCTGTTGTGTCATTTGAATGACTCCGGAAGCTTTTCTCTCAGGTAAATAATTTCTGCATGAATTGGATGAGTGTTTGGAGTCATTATCTTCCAGGTAAAAGAATCCTTTATTAACCATATATAAACCGGTAGGTATACCATGATGGATAAGCATATGATGGTACTTAAGCTGGTCTATTAATTCGTCTATTTTACAAATAACTTCTATCGCAGGAAAACACCCACAAGTCATCACACTGCCTTCTACATGCTTCATAGTAGGTGCTATGCATTGAAATAAGTGACTTTAATTTTCTTTCGCCAGACGTATAACCTATGCTTGGAACCAAATATTTCCAACTTGGACTCATCCGTACATAACGCTTTTTTCTAATCATCAACAATCCAGATTTTGTTCTTTTGAGCAAATTTCAGTCTCTTTGATGATCAAAGTAAAAGTTTTTTTTTTTAATTCTACGCAACCAAATATTCCATTATTGTTCAGTCTTCTTTATACTGCAGATCTGGACACTTTTCTATCATTTACCACATGGTTGTTTATCTCATGGTTGAGATCAGTGACAGTCTTTCTTCTGTCCTGAAACAAAGATGCTTAACATGAGTATCATTGACTCCACGAGTTCTGGCTCTCAATTACCTATTTTCAAATCCACCTGTCTCGGTCTCACGTTCTAGGAGCACTTGATAGTGTGTGGAGATATTTCAAGTCTGCAGCAGTTTGTCTGAAAGTCCAACTTGTCTGAGAGTCCAATTTGTCTGAGAGTCCAACTTGTCTGAGAGTCCAACGTGAAGCTTTTGTGTAAACTTTCTGTTCTACTCACAGTTCTCTATGACAATATGACAAGATATTTGTTTTTCTTAACACTCTTCAACATTAATGTGTATTTATTAACACTCCTCCAAATCAGTGTATATTTATTAACACTCCTCCACATTAGTGTGTATTTATTAACACTCCTCCACATTAGTGTATAATTATAACGAGTCTTCTCAGCTACCCAGATCTCGTTAGATAGTTTTGCCCTTGTGTTGAATATATTGTTAACAGCAAGCACGAATATATTGTTAACAGGAAGCACATGTAACTGATTGATCAACGCCATTTTAACTTTCGTTTGTTTGTTTTTTGAATTTTGCACAAAGCTACTCGAGGGTTATCCGTGCTAGTTGTCCTTAATTTAGCAGTGTAAGACTAGAGGGAAGGCAGCTAGTCATCACCACCCACCGCCAACTCTTGGGCTACTCTTTTACCAACGAAAAGTGGGATTGACCGTCACATTATAACGCTCCCACGGCTGGGAAGGCGAGCACGTTTAGCGCGACTCAAATTCGAACCCGCGACCCTCAGATTACGAGCGCATGCCTTAACGCGTTCGGCCATGACGGGCCTCCATTTTAACCTTCCCAAGTAAATACGTAAGAAAGGTATATTTATTTAGCTAAAATCATTTTGAGGTAGAGCTTTAATTTCTCGGTACAAACTTAGCTTGTTCTGGTTGAAAGTTAATATTAATATTCATAACATAAAAATAAACGATTTTATAATCTTAATTTCATATCTCACGCTAGCCTCAAGTATATATGTTCCTGGAGAGAATTTTGAGATTAGAATTCGTGTTTACAACGATATGTCTAAAACAGTCAAGTATCTGGATAGCCTTCTAATCACTAGGAGTAAGCAACATATCCTTTATGGAATACTCAGTGCAGGACTGAAAGGCAGTATATTTATATTTATACACCTCTTCCATTACGCTGGTCAAGTCGCGCTGTTTCTTTGGACTGAGCTCTAAATGCTCTTATATCGTCTTTTTGCTTGATGACGTACAAAAAGATAAGATATTAAGTGTTATCTCGTGAAAAAACATATCTGTAACAACAAAATTCAAAAACGTTCGAGTACTTGGAGGCTAAGCTGACCATTACTGCTAGCTATATGGTATAAAAACACAGATAATATGTTTATTCCCCTTTTACTTAGACAAGCAGAAGCAATAAATGAAAGTGGTAAGAGTTTATTTTAGATAAACAAATCTCTCACAATTCGTTGGGTTTCATTAGCAGAAGCTCGCAGAGATAAATGTTTTTTTTTTTTAGCTACGGTACCTTGATTTCGTGTAAGCGTTCACTTCACTTAGCTTGTAAAAGTATCATAAAAAGTGAAATATTTAAAACAACAAAGAGAAACAAACAAGGGAAACTAAAACCAGACCTCAAGTTCTGTAATAACGATTCGACACAAACTGTTTGTAGTAAGGATACCCACCTTACTTGGTTACGAGGCAAAACATTGCTTTGATAATAACTAATCTGATTCTAACACGTGGTTGAATCAGGCGTGAGAACAATTAAAACACGAAAACCTTTACCACGCTCAGCTGTTGGACTATCACAACATTTCCATGTACTTTATGCCCAGCATGGCCAAGCGTATTAATTCGTGCGACTCGTAATCTGAGGGTCGTGGGTTCGCATCCCGTTCGCGCCAAACATGCTCGCCCTTTCAGCCGTGGGGGCGTTATAATGTGACACTATTCGTTGGTAAAAGAGTAGCCCAAGAGTTGGCGGTGGATGGTGATGGCTAGCTGCCTTTCCTCTAGTCCTACACTGCTAAATTAGGGACGGATAGCACAGATAGCCCTCGAGTAGCTTTGTGCGAAATTAA
Source organism: Carcinoscorpius rotundicauda (assembly GCA_011833715.1). Classification (NCBI taxonomy): domain Eukaryota; kingdom Metazoa; phylum Arthropoda; class Merostomata; order Xiphosura; family Limulidae; genus Carcinoscorpius; species Carcinoscorpius rotundicauda. The sequence continues at coordinate 7,491,878 of CM022391.1, read as the reverse complement.
AAAATAAAACAAACAAACAAATAAAACACATAGTTTAAAAAATAAAATATTAATACCAATCTTTTCTCTTTTGTTACCTGTCTGTTTGTGTGTTGTTGTTTTTTCGCGGAACTACATCGGGCTATTAATTTTAAAAATCGACGTTACTGGCGTTTAAAATACAACAATTCACTAGTTTGGATTGAATAAACCCGTTTCAACGTTCGAAAAGACCGTGTTCGATTCTGATGTTGATTTATGTTGTTCTACCAGTGGTTATAAAATATTCAAATAAACATTTTCTATTGTGTAGTAGCTGTTGTATGGAATGTAAACGTAACTACCGTCTTCGACGTCATTTTTGTCGTTAATTCAACATTCTTATCACAGATAAATTGATTTATGTCTACTTTACGAATTCCCGAACAACTTTGTGACAGTTCCATTTACTAAAGAGCCAAATAGAAGTTTTGTTGGAGTTATTTCATTTCCGTAGTAACAGCTTAATAAATGAATAGAACCTAATCGATCTAAATTAACAAATAATTACTTAACTTTTAAATATGACTTAATTTACCTCAATTAACAAATATACCTAACTTTGTGGTATAACTTAACCTAAATAAATTAACAAAACATAATCTAATCTTGTAATATAATTTAATCCACCTAAGTTAACAAAGTATTACTTAACCTTCTAATATAACTTGTTCAACCTAAAGTAACAAAGTATTATCTAACTTTGTAACAAAAATTAATCTACCTAAATTTAAAAAGCATTACGTAACCTTGTAAAACAACTTGTTCAACCTAAATTAACAAATAATTAAGGAATAATTATCTAATTTTGCAATATAACTTAATACACCTAAATAAACAATGTATTGCCTAATCTATCGCAGTAAAACTTACCAGTCATACCATTGTTTTACCAAATTTCAGTTAACATAACTTAAGTAACCTAATCTTTCGTGGTAATTTTTAATCTCCCCTACTTAACTATTATTAATGTAACTTCAAGTTGTCTAAGCAAATATACTTACATTCACAAAATGTAACTTAACATCTCGTAATTTCTAGTTTAATCTACTTACTCGAACATAACGATTCACCTCGGACACACATAAACCTGTAATTCAAACAAAATCATCTAAATCAATTGTAATCTTCCCAGAATATAATTAACAGTGAAAAGCTAAAGTGGTGAATCGATGCAATACTAATCATTATAGATTTTGATGTTTTGGTAAATTCAGTCAGTTTGTTTATAAGCTTAGAAACTCAGCCAATGTCTATCGTTCCATAATGATGAAATTAAAATCATGAGCCGTGAAACCAGATTACACACTTCTGAAAGAAGGTTTTAATTAAAAACTTTTCTCCACAGTTTAGTGTTAGTCTATTTCTTAAGACAAAAGTTGTAGGATAATAGTTTCTTCATATTTGACAAGCGGAGTTTTATAAGATTCTGACATCTGCATGCCAAACATTCATGTGAGCCATTTTGTAAGCTAACATCTCAATGCTGTTGGTATTTCGAAGGTAATAGCATTATTCAGGTTTTCATTAACAACCAGCTGGAATTTTGCCTCTTTTAAGTCAGGTTTTGTCGTTAGAATTTCATCCTTCATTCTTTTAAAGTCGTGACAGAATTTAAAAAAAATGGCTTTTAATTATTAATGATACATTCTATATTAATTTGACTAAACTAATTGGTTTCTGGAATGTTGCAACGAAGAAAAAAAGTAATTGCTTTAAGAACTGAATGAAAAGTTTACTTTTATTTTACATTTCAGTAGATTACTGTTTTATCATAATTCGTTTTTTTTACAGATCTCATGCAGAGATTATAGAAATGCAACAAATATATTTTTTAAGCACGTGCGACTGAGAATTCAAATAGCACATGCGTATACTAACAATTTTAAATTAAATATTGCAGAAAATAATAAGGCAGGTTAATATTGGAATCAAAGGCAAATGATATGATTTAGCACAATATTGGATCTCAGATCATGGGTACTGTTTTGATATTTTATACCAAAGGAAAGTTAGAATTAACCACTAACTTCTTAAGAATGATGACGTCAGTGTTTTGATTCTAGTTCCCCAGTGGCTCAGCGGTATGTCTGCGGACTTACGCTCTAAAATCCGGGTTTCGATACTCGTGGTGGGCAGAGCACAGATAGCCCATTGTGTAGCTTTGTGCTTAATTCAAAACAACAACAAAATGTTTTGATTTATTAGTCCTTACTGAACTTATCCACATCCAAAAGTGTAGTATTACTTGACTGTTTTTTTTTAATTACATGCAAAATCCAAAATAAGTAACTTAACTTTTGTTTTCACTTCTAAGGTACCTTTTAAAGAATAAGCTAGGATACTTCTTGTAAATGGTCTAACGTCTCCTAGCGAGCAAGCACTAAATTATCACAACGTGAGAACAGTGACACTGAAAAAATAGAACGTTGCACTTTTAATGCGGTTACTTTGTGGTGTGCTTTTCATCACTCTAAATAGTTATCGTTGCTATATACGATCTTTTTCTTACATTGAAATTATATTTAGATTAAATTCACTAATATTTCGACTAAACGTAGAAGGTAACCCGGCTAGCAGATATTTTGCAGTGTAAGACAAGATGGAAGGCAGCTAGTCATCACCACCCACCGCCAACTCTTGGATTACTCTTTTACCAACGAATAATGGGATTGACCGTCACATTATAACTCCCCCACTGCTGGTAGGGCGAGCATGTTTGGAGCAAACGGGATTCAAACCCGCGACCCTTGGCTGACGAATCGAACGCCTTAACACGTTTGGCCATGCCAGGCCTACAAATAGCTCCTTAAAAGATAAATTTGAAAAGATAGGTATCATAAGATGTATAGCTTATATTTAAAAAGGGATATTTAAGATATTTGCTACTTAAATACAATGAATTCATCTATATTTCAGTTCCAGAGAATTCTCATCTTTGAAATATTAATTTTTTTTATCTGGGATACCTCTTGTGATCGGTGTACTCGGCAGATAGCCCGATGTAGTTTCGCTCTATGAACACACACACACACACATTTCTTGTGATTGATTAAGATTCTTTTCTCAAAAGGTACAACAGAAACACATTGCTATATATAATTCATGGATACAAAAGATACAATACTGTCGACTTCTGAGTTCCACACGAAGAGAACAAAAAACACAATAATTGCCAGCAGAGGAAACTTGGTCATTCAGTTCAGTGGAAAGTTCTGCACGTTTTTATTTTTACCTTTAATCGATGGGAAAGGATGAGAAAGACCTTAATTATACACTATCACACCCCAGTTGGCTTCACCAAATCAACTCCCCATTTCTGATCCTCTGCAGAGTAAGAAAAGCTCGTGATGCTAATGTTAAATATTAGGGTGTGTTTCCATTCTTTAAGTCTGGCTGTCGTGATGTTACATAAAGGTTACGTTTCTGAGACAAGCTTCATAATCAAACTCCACCAACGCCCTTACAGCACCAACACCAGAAACAGGTTTGGAGGATATTGTGCACTGAGGTAAATAATTTTGTTGTTTGTTTTAAACTAAAGCTACTCTCGAAGAAGTGTTCTGCGCTATATGGTATCTTTAAGACATTCGTAAATGTGACAAAATATCGAACTGTGTGCTGACAGTCGTTCCAGAAAGTGGATTCGGTTCGTTGACTTTTTTGTGGCAATAAAAGTCCCTCAGCATGACTAAGAAAGTAAATTATAAACATTCTCTATGGATCATTTTTTTTTCTCGTTTGTGATTGGTTGGTGAAACGGTTTTGTGCACGAGGAGATATTCAGGAAGTAGCCAGTTCGTTAAGTGACAAGAATCTAAAACGATCGGATGTACAGTTGAATACATCTTGACATTAGACGATGTAACAGCACAGAATGTGCGTACAAAGATGTTGTGATATTCTATTGTGGAACAACACAAGGTGTACCTGTACATACATGGCGTAAATACGACCCAACACCACACCATGTTTAACTAAATACGTTCTTCCACTATGACGAAATTACACGAGACGTACACATAAGTATATTACAACACTACGACGGAGTGGTACAAACTGTAATTGAAATGTGTTATGTCATTCTACGAGGAAGTAGAATACAGCGTGAGCAAATGGCTGGTATGCTCGCAGTAGGGTTTTAAGAGTCGTAGGTTCGCGATCCGTGTCCGCAAATTCACATTTGTAATTATAATATTGACTATTAAATTCTACTGATCGGTCACACAAGATCAGGCTACGTGGATTCAATTGTCTTATTCAAAACAAAGGAATTGCTTGTGCAGATAATCCACCAGTAATCTGGGAGTAAATCCCACAAACTGAACGAACTATAGGAGGGGAAAATGAGGATTCATTATCATAGTTTCTCTTCTCATGGAATGTTTAGTTAAAGTGAAGAGTAAATGAAGTTATAGCTGTGTTCACTTTTAAGTCAAGATTCGTTCATCTCTTCCAAAAACGAATTAACATTGGGCAGAACATAGATTTGATTTGGAAAAAATTCAGTCACTTGTTAGTTTTTAAAAAGCCTTTTTATTGGTTATTTCTCTTCGTTTATTTAAGTTTACCCTGCTCTCTTTTTATCATACTGAAATATAAAATCCCTTGAATCGGAATTTCCGACAGAAGCCCGAGCAGATATGCAATAAACCGTCCTAATTAAGCCTTTTTTATTGGCTTTTTTTCATCAGATGATGCGAATAATATAAAAACAATCGTGTGAACCTTTAGAAAGTTCGTTAGCTTTTAGCAACAAACTTAAAGCGTTCCGCTTGTCTACGGATTTACAACGCTAAAATTAGGGGTTAAACTCCCCTCAGTGGGCTTAGGAGATAGATTGATGTGGCTTTGCTATAACACAAACACAAACAAACTTAAAATACATGTTAAATCTGAACCCGTAACTTGTCTAACAATTATCCACTGTTTACATGTTATATTTCAGAATTTTTGAAGTAAAAATATAATTTTGAGAAATACCAAAGGGTAAAATAATATAATATTTCACAAAAAAACATACAATGTTTAGAACATTATTACAAGTGGCTTAGCAATTTGCGAATTCCAATTTTGAACTAAAAAGAAGTTAAGTTGTTTGACCGTATTATGTGATATGGTTGTCAATTTTATAACCTACCCACAACTCCAGAGTTATGTGAGCGTTTTTACGTCGAACAGATGTTAACCAAGGAATTTCGATTTCAATTCTAACATGTTAATGTACCAAACTGATTTCAATTATAACATGCTAATGTACCAAACCGATTTCAATTCTAACATGCTAATGTACCAAATCGATTTCAATTCTAACATGCTAATGTACCAAACCGATTGATTTCTGAAGAACGAAACACCAGTCACATGACCAGTAAATGAGACCAATGGTAAATTGCATGTGTCGACTTTCAGTTTCGATTCTGGTTGAAGAGCGTAGTAAATTGAAATAAGCCAGAGATTACAACTCAAAAAGATTTCCACATGGCAGTAAAATAGTGACAATCAGTACAGAACTGATTTCAAAATATATTAATTACCTTTAGTTATTACAATGAGACCTTTCAGAGTTGTTGGCTTCTCCGTGCGTTGCTGTGTAGCTTCAGCTAGCCTGAACCTAGTAGTGAAATCGGTCTAAAGAAACTGCTGGACTTACAAATCAATATTGGTCGAAACGAATTCTAATTTGGAACATTTAACTCTCTTTTTAAAAAATAGAATTCGCTGCCTCTTAGCGCCCTCTTCCGGAATTTACTAAGAAAAAAAATCGAAATCGATTGAGACGAGTTGTTCGTGTCAGAACAGGAAACGATCATTTCCATTCTAAATCTTAGAACGTTGTTGTTAACTCCGAGAGGTCAGCGTGGTAAACATTTCTTCTCGAGCGGACGAAAGCTCTTCTGTCGAAAATATATTCTTATCTTGCTTGAAGTTCCGTGTCATGCCTACCTTTCAACTAAGTAACGTTTAGAGGTACAGACCATTCTTTGTAACGCACAGTATGACTTTACAAGTTTTTGTAACACTATTTTTGCTTTGGTTCATCAAAACGAAAGCAGAATTCGAACAAAGTCCAGCAAATGAAAACAAACCGTATGGTAAGTGAATAACCACAATTGTAATGTATTAATAATACAACTATAAAGAACACAGACAAGCTATCGGTTTCACCATATCATCGACTTTTATAATATTGTCACTATTTTGTCGAATATTGTTTGCTTCATGTATAACACAACAAATATTCTGCAGTCGCCCCTGGTACTAAACACTTGTAACTATTCTACCATTTAATAGGTGTGATGTTCGTGTGTTTATCTTTTATATTCAGAAGCTCGTTAATCAAGTATTTGTTTTTGCTTCGCGTAGAATAATAATTCTGTATCAGAAATAAAATAAATTAGTAGTAATTTTTTTCCTGGGTTTATTATTATCTTAAGATATCAAATATAAAGTTAATCAGATAACATTTTTCAACTCAAGTATTTTACTATAATATCGTAAAAAATTATTTATAAGATATTGTTTACACTTTAAAGAATATAGTACGATAATATAGCAAATAATTTTTACTGACCTTTGTAATTTACACTGAATAATACACGGATATAATATCTTAGGCGATTTTTACAATATCCTGTTTTTATGTTGCTTGATATAGCGCTATAACATTGCAAGTAATATTTAGATTATTTTTACTTTGAACGACACACAACTATAATAGAGCAGATATATTTTCTCTAAACTTTGTTTTTCTTATATAGAATAATATAGTTCTATAATATAATAAGAAATTTTTACTTAAGATTGTTTTCTAACAAAGAATAATATCGTAATATAATTCTGAAAATGTTATAAGGATCTCCGTCACAAGAGGTCATGATAATGCGTTTGATTCTTAATATTTTGCTAATTATTAAAAGTTTCGCTGATCAGTCAAGACAAATATAATGAAAAATATTTATTAAATAGCGAATAATGTTTCTATGATTTACATATAAAACAATAATCCACACAATGTTCCCCTCATTTCTTATTACTGAACCATTGGTATTTCAACCAGAGTCATTCACGAGCAACTAAACAATGACCTACCTTTGAACTTGAGTATTATCATGATATGAGTGTGAAATCACAGGTTCGTGTTAGTCGCTCAAAATGCATGAATGTGATCAGAGATTTTCCTGGAATGTTCTGAGAAACATGAAAACAACTGAATAAGCCACCTACCACTTTGTCCGGGAAACTTCTATAAATATTGTTGACGTTCGAAACTATCACAACCACACTGAGGATCCAATAATTAGTGTGATGGATGGTGTTACAGGTTCTCTGCTCTAAAAATCCTCAAGTTAATATGATAAAATATGGTACAAGTGTTGGTTTTGACACGTTTTACTTAATTCGAAACGACAGGATGTGCTTTCACGGTCCAACAATAAAAAAAATAAGCAAAAACTATCGTTTCTGATCAGCTCAAAATATATAAAATAGATGCGTCTTAATTGGTTAATTCAAACAGATTTTTAGCAATAGGTTCGTGAGTTGAGTGGATTTTAAAACAAAAGAAACATTTGGAAAGTATTTCCATTGGTTAACCAAACATAATTGTAATAAGAAGTAATGAAAAGAATGTTTATTGGTAAATTAATCAGATTAATAAATAAGGTAACCTAATTGGATGAAGTAATCTGAAGATAAGTTGAACTGTTTTTTCCTTGTGATATTGTTGATGGATCTTGAATGAACAATATCTAAGCAATGTTTTCACAAGGCTGCTGAATATAATTCATACAAAATGAAACCTAAAGAAAGTTATTCTGTGTATAAACGTGTGTGGGATTTCATTTCTAGTACTGTAGGTTAATTCTGAGCAAATGAAAAATGAATGAGAAGATATGGGACATATTTATTGCAGTTAGACAAACATTATTGTCAGATGTTTTATTTTAGTTAGTTAAATATAAATTTAAAAAATAGCATATAGAGAAATTCCTCGCCAATTTGACAAACTTTAAACAAAGAAGACAATATAAAGAGAGTAATTGGTTTGTTTCACAGAATACGAACAGTCAAATATAAGGAGAGATTTCATTGGTTAGTTTTAATATTAAATTGATTACTCTATTAAACATTAACAGCATAAGAGTTCTTGGGTTGTGGTCAAATGTTTGTTTTTTTTCAAATGTATGGCATTATTTTTTTTTCTGAACTTTATTTTCTCACTTGATTTTTGACAGAAAATATTCTATATGAAGTTGCTATTGGATATTTCTTGTTTGAGCGCGTTACGTATCCAAGGGAGATAATGCGATATATGGTACATATTGAAAGCATCATGCGATACATGGTACATATTGAAAGCATCATGCGACATATGGTACATATTGAAAGCACCATGCGGTACATGGTACATATTGAAAGCATCATGCGGTATATGGTACATATTGAAAGCATCATGCGATACATGGTACATATTGAAAGCACCATGCGGTACATGGTACATATTGAAAGCATCATGCGGTATATGGTACATATTGAAAGCATCATGCGATACATGGTACATATTGAAAGCATCATGCGATATATGGTACATATTGAAAGCATCATGCGATACATGGTACATATTGAAAGCACCATGCGGTACATGGTACATATTGAAAGCATCATGCGATATATGGTACATATTGAAAGCATCATGCGATATATGGTACATATTGAAAGCATCATGCGATATATGGTACATATTGAACGTATTAATAGTAGTCATGATTAAGAAGCAAACAAGGTTTTAGAACAATAACCAAATAAGTAATTCCAAAGCACTTTGTAGGAAAAGAGAAAATAAATTCGACTTGGAATGTACAATTCAAGTTAATTAGACAATTTCTTATATGAAATAATACTTTTTATTTGAAACAAGAAAGTTTTTTATTCCTAACTTTCATATTCATTTCAGAGTATGTTTCTAATTTATTGTACTCGTGCGCACGTAATTAAGAAAAGATAAAAGCGGAATGATTCATTATTTTTTTCACATACAATGGATATTTTATGTGCTCACATTTTTTTTTAAATTTTGGTTTTGTTACATTAACACCAGATGTCCCTTGTTAGATCTTACACGCGCGATAAAATATGACTTTGTTTATACTAAATTTTACAAAGTTGGTTTGGAAATCATTGATTTTAGTTGAGTTTTCCATTTTACAAGCCTGGGAAAAAGAATAGGGTCTTTGCAGATAGAAAATGTGATTTGGTCCAGGTAAACAACGGAACGTAAAATACTTTTTTCTTTTGCTAGATTCCGTTAGACGAGTTATCAGGATTTCGATAAAAACTATTGTTTCTGTGGTTTCCGATCTAATTTTAGCCACAGACTCAGCCAAGATTGGATATAAGGATTTTTTCTCGTTGTATTATAGAAAGTACTTGAAAGTAGTTTCGACTTTAACCTGTTTGGTCTAAGTAACTATTCGAAGAAAATTATAAATAAAATAAATAAGCCTTCTACCTCCATAAGACCAAAGGTGTGAAATACAGATAAACTAAATAACTACCAAGAAATGAAAACTATTTTAAATACAGATCTGTCATCAAAAACTAGACAAAAAACACCTACATAATATCTCGAGCGTAAAAACTTATTGAAGAAGACAAAAAGCGCTCTTCTAGAACCATAACATTGTTGTTGTTTTTGAATTAAGCACACAGCTACACAAGGAGCTATCTGTGCTCTGCCCACCACGGGTATCGAAACCCGGATTTTAGCGTGTAAGTTTGCAGACATACCGCTGAGCCACTGGGGGGGGGGGCAGAACCACAACAACTTATTAAGGAAGACAGGTAAGTAATATTTAGAACAATAACAACTTATTAATTAAGACAGATACATGTAAGTAATATTTAGAGCAGTAACAACTTATTAAGGAAGACAGGTAAGTAATATTTAGAACACTAAAACCTTACAAGATGGTAATGCTAGAAGTATAATAAACAAAACATATGGCATTAGAGCACTGGTAGGAATGGAGAATGAACTGTGATGTAATGGAATACTTGAAATATGGTTAAAGGTAGATTATTTTGATAATAGAAATTTCTTTGAACTATAGAGTTACAGACTAATTAACAATAATAGGATACTAAAAAGGGGAGAATGATTTTTATATAAAACTGTGAGTTGAATTATAATGAATTTGACAGTATAAAATATAACAGCAAGGAGATTGAATCCATTAGGGTTTCTTTCAGTGAGAATTTGCTACAGACCACCAGATGAAACTGGTGAAAGTAGTGAAGAACATTATAACCAGATTAAGATGTCAACACTTGATGAAGCAATACTTATGGGTGAATTTGATTTGAGACATATAAACTGGGAAATGCTTGAGTCCAAATATGAAGGAGACAAGTTTTGGAAATTGCTCAAGATGGATTTCTTCGTGAAGTAATTAAGGAACCTACAAGAAACAATGCTGTTTTCGATTTATTCTTAATTTTAAACATATGAATTAACGAGACAATTTCTCTATTAGGTTCAATGTTTTACCACATAAGGATATAAGGAATAGACATGTTTTGCTCACAAATTTCAAGAAGTAAACTTTGAAGAGATGTCACGAGAATTATCTGTTGTGAACTGGGTAGCTGACCAGATGTGGATATTTTTTATGGATAATTTTTAAATGGTTAAAACAAACATTTCTCACAGAGAGAAAAGAGTGGCTGCACGTAAAAGTCCAAGTTGGTCCATAAAGAGTATAAAAGACTAAATAAAACAAAAGCATTATTATTAGAAATTTAATAAATTTAGGTTGCGTTGTCTCCCATTCTACTCATTCTATTTAATTATATCTGTTGCTGTTTCGTTCAGGAAGTAGTGACAGCTATTCATATCGAGCTGGTTTATCAAAAATGTATGAAATGTGGTGTATTTAACTTTCTCTCTGTTCTAACTTTACCTAAAAGAGATAAAGTATGGATTGCGACAGATTTCACCTTAACTCAGCAACAAGAATATTGTTACAAAGTATAGTCCATTGTGGAGAAAGCAGCAAAGTCAGTGTAATCTAGAAAAGTAGCTCTGATCAGGCTTTAAAGCTGTTAACACGGTATTTATTTTGACAACCTTTTCTGAATATAAGGCGATCGAAAAATGTTCTTTTTATAGCTAAAACATGATAATTATCGTGCTACAGCAGTTTTAATTGTGTGTTGCTGAGTCTTTTATTAAATATGCTGAAGTCGTTAAAGAAAAACAAAGTCGTCTTTTTGAAAAATAGAGAACCAGTTCTACGTTGACAATACGTTACAGAGGTTCGGTATTTCGCTAAAATATCGATTAATTACTGTTTAAAATGATTAATCGATGATAATGTATTTTGTTAATTTAAACTTCGTAAGAAGAAACATTATTTTAGAACGTGTTTACAGTATAGTTCAAGAGATGCACTAACTTCCCTTTCTCTGAGAGTGTAGGTCCGGAAAACCTCAAACTTTATTATTGTGTATTTGAGGAGAAACGTTAATTTATTATGTTATTATGAATTGGTTTGATTCGGTGTGAATTTCACGCAAAGCTACACGAGGGTTATCTGCGTTAGCCATCCCTAATTTAGCAGTATAAGACTAGAGGGAAGGCAGCTAGTTATCACCACTCACCGCCAACTCTTGGGCTATTCTTTAACCAATGAATAGTGGGATTGCGCGATACATTATAATGCCCACGGCTGAAAGGGCGAGCATATTTGCTGCGATGGGGATTCGAACCCGCGACCCTCAGATTACGAAAATAATGACTTAACCACCTGGTCATGCCGGCCTTGTTCTTAAGGTATATTTCTGAAAGAGAACCAATCAGTTTGTTTATTTTGTTTTGAATTTCGCGCAAAGCTATTCGAGGGCTATCTGCGCTAGCCGTCCGTAATTTAGCAGTGTAAGACTAGAGGGAAGGCAGCTTGTCATCACCACCCACGCCAACGCTTGGGCTACTCTTTTACCAACAAATAGTGAGATTGACCGTCATATTATAACGCCCTCACGACTGAAAGTGCGAGAGTGTATGGCGTGACGGGTATTTAGACTCGCGACACTTAAATTAAGATTAGAATACCTTAACCACCTGGCCACGCCGAGCCTAGCAGTAATTTATTTCTGTTATAGGATAGAAACCAAGAAGAATTTTACAACATTGTTGCGGTCTAATCCAGGAGAGAAATTAATTTGTGTACTTTATTCGGGTATAATTTAAGAAAAATATTGATTTATTTCTAATATAATCCTATCCGTCGCTACTTATATTTGAGGGAGTAAATTCTTTCGAAGATTATTCAAAACATGATGCAAAGTCTACGGATTTACAACTATAAAACCAATGGTTCGACTCCCCTCAGTTGATTCAGCATATTGCTCAATGTGGCTTCGCTGTAGGAAAAGGTACACACACACAAACGGCCCGGCATAGCCAGGTGGATAAGATAATGGACCGGTTGTCTGAGGGCCGTGGATTCGAATACCTGTCACATCCAACATTCTTGCTCTTTCCGCCATGGGGACATTATAACGCAACAGTCAATCCCACGATTCGTTGGTAAAAGAATAGCCCAAGAGCCGGTAGTGGGTGCTGATGACTACCCACCTTTTCTCTCGTCTTACACTGCAAAAATTAGGGACGGCTGGCGCATATAGCCCTCGTGTAGGTTTGCGCGAAATTAGAAAAACAAAAACACAAAAACACACCTCTAGTGGTGAAAATTGTAACCTCTCATACGGCTCAGTTTAGAAAGTGAATACAAATTTTCTGTGGGTATGACATGTGAATGTCAAGTGTTTAGGCTCGATATATAGAAAGTAATAGTGATATTGTTTTGGATTGTACGTTTGTAAATTCACAACCTTTTGAAAAATTTAAATGAGGTATAAATTAAACAAAACAAGAAACGAGTTAATAACAAAGGGGCCCGGCATGGCCAAGCGTGTTAAGGTGTGCGACTCGTAATCTGAGGGTCGCGGGTTCGCATCCCCATCGTGCCAAACATGCTCGCCCTTTTAGTCGTGGTTGCGTTATAACGTGACGGTCAATTCCACTATTTGTTCGTAAAAGAGTAGCACAAGAGATGGCGGTGGGTGGTAATGACCAGCTGCCTTCCCTCTAGTCTTACATAACTAAATTAGGGACGGCTAGCACAAATAGCCCTCGAGTAGCTTTGTGCCAAATTAAAAAAACAAACAAACAAACAATAATAAAGTTATTGTGTTCAAAGCTACACAATGGGTTATCTTTGCAATGCCCACCACGGATAGTGAAATCCGGTTTGTCTCGTTGTAAGTCCGTTGATACACCTCTGTGCCACTGGGGGACTGAAAATCGTGTTTATTACTTTCTAGCAATACAATCACAATAAAAATGTTTGTACAGTGTCTCCATCTAGTTATCAATTGTTCCATTACTTGTATAATGGTAAAGTTAGTAAGGCATTTTTTTAATTTGTTTTTTGTTTTTTGAATTAAGCAAAAAGCTACACAATGGGCTATCTGTGCTCTGCCCAATACGGGTATCAAAACCCGGATTTTAGCGTGTAAGTCCGCAGACATACCGCTGAGCCACTGGGGGGCCTAGTGAGGCATTTACTGTCACAGCGGTTTCCAATAATGTTAGTGTATAAAAATACGCAACTCAAAACATTAAAGAATAATCAGAACACGTAACATCTTAGTTATGACAGAGTAAAACTATTTATTATAAAACGCCTTCTTCACTTAATAAGCGCGGACTCAGTGATTAATATGCTGGACTGTGAAATTGAGGGCATGTGGTTCATGCCCCCTTACGGCCATTAAACTAAAATAATCTCACTTCCCACTCTATAGTCGTTATGCATTATAAGAGTACCCGTAAAATCTCAGTTTTACAGCAGATTAGTCCAAGATGTCACAGTGGATGAAATTGACAGAATACCTTGTCTTTAATTTAACACTGAGATCAGGAACGGTAACCACACATAACTTACAAGAGGCTTCGCACGACATATCTCCCCTCCACACGAAATAGACATTATTTTGCAGATACGTCATGTGACTATCAGCTATACGATATAATATGCAAATGATTGTCATCCCCGTCGCACCAAACATGCTCGCGCATTCAGCTGTGAGAGCTCTATAATGTGACGGTCAATCCCACTATTCGTTGGTAAAAAGGCAGCCCAAAAGTTGGCGGCGGGTGGTGATGACTAGCTGCCTTCCCTCTAGTATTACACTGCTAAATTAGGGACGGCTAGCGCAGATAGCCCTCGTGTAGCTTTGCGCGAAATTAAAAAATAAACAAACAAAGCAAATGATTGATTATATCATATCTATGGTCGTAAATAGAGGCTTGCCAGTGGTGGGTTTACTTGATGCTTTAAGTCATTATACAGTATGGTCACTAGGACAACCTAGAACTTGTGATCGTTCTCGAATAGCTATTTTCAGGACATATTTAGTGTTTGGAGTCACCTTGCGGAAAAGGGACATCACTCCCTAGATAATTTTTCGTTTAACATATGGTAGATAAAGAACTGTACAATGTTGTTTTTATAAAGTGTGAAATTACTGATATAATTTCGCATGATGTTAAAGACATACCACATATCAGTCAGTACTGTTAGTGTGAAACTGGGAAGACCTAGTCCTAGAATATCCCCAGTTACATATAAATCGCTTTTGTGATAACACAGTAAAGTGTGGTTTATCTGGGACAAAACTAGCATTATACTTGTGTTTATTTAATGGATATATTCATGGCACCATTAGAGACTAGCTTTTTCGTGTCTTGCTTTCAGCGAAGCAAATTTCATTGTACGTCTGACATACTGACTGTTGTGACTGCGAACATCTGAATGTGTCTCCAAGTGGGTACCCTACAATTGCATCAAATCAGAGTAGGCGGATAGCAGCCGTTTGCATGTATTGTAGATGACAGTCTTTTTTAACGGTTAACGGTTTGCTTTTTCTAATGCCAAAGTTATCGACTGCTACAAGTCTATCTACTGCTAACGACTTTTCCAGACGCTAGGAAGGAACCTGTTTTTTGTTTTTGTTCTTGTTTTTGAAATTTCGCACAAGCTACTCGAGGGCTATCTGTGCTAGCCGTTTCTAATTTAGCAGTGTAAGACTAGAGGGAAAGCAGCTAGTCATCACCACACACCGCCAACTCTTGGGCGGGCTACTCTTTTACCAACGAATAGTGGGATTGACCGTCACATTATACACCCCCACGGCTAGGAGGGTGAGCATGTTTGGCGCGACGCGGGCGCGAACCCGCAACCCTCGGGTTACGAGTCGCACGCCTTACGCGCGTGGCCATGCCAGGCCAGGAAGGAACCAGTTCCCAGGAACCTCCTTTGATTGGTTGGATTCAATGGTTCTACGCATATGTTGAATATAATGTTGACTCCAAAAAGCTGCCTTTAACCTTTTTTAAAAATGTATGACAAAACCTATTGAAACTTATCTTTTACGACAGTTAGAAGTTTCAAATTTGAAAACTTTTATTGAAATGAATTGATGAATCTTCCAGATCCGTTTGCTAATTCACAACTCTATCATCTACTAACTGGATGATGATGATGAAAATAATGTCCAATTTATGAAACATTACCATTTTCAATAACTGAGACAAATTATTGCAGTCCTATAAAGAGTTTCCTTTATTATCTCAGTTTAATCCAATATAATTAACAGACTTTTGTGTCAGTCAGAAAGGTTCGTACGTTGAACGAATGCGCAAAAGTGGAATAGAGACAATATGTTGTCATGAGAAACGTTTTTAAGCCAAAATGTCATAGAAATTGCAGAACACGTGGTTAAAGTAACCAGAAAAATTTGGGATTGGTTTATTTTTGACCAGTACGTTTTACATATAATTTATTTTTAAACAGTTTCAACACATTACAGTAGAAAAAAAATCGTTTTCGAGATTTTGGAGAACGTTCTTGTTTTCTGATAATTAGATTCAATTATATTCAGCAAAGAGGAAGTACATATTTTTACTTCGGTTTAAAAGCTCATCAAATAATACCGCTTTAACACACAAAAACATCAAACTTCTATCAAAAAGCTGCACAACGAACAGATATCTAAATTTGATTTATATCATTATAATCTCTGAAATCTACCGTTGAGTCGTAGGAGTGAAATTAATGACGAAACATAAATTATCGGTTTTATTTTTATTTTAGGGCAATGCTGCGTAATTTTTTATTTTTTACGAAATTTTGAACCCCGAACGTTAGCGGTGTTTGGCAGAATGTTGTTGTTGTTGTTTTGAATTAAGCACACAGCTACACAATGGGCTATCTGTGCTCTGCCCACCACGGGTATCGAAACCCGGATTTTAGCGTGTAAGTCCGCAGACATACCGCTGAGCCACTGGGGGGCTGGCAGAATATAATGTGATTTGGTCTCGAGTTCGATTCCCAGCTTCATCAAACATGCTCACCCTCCCAGCCGTGGGGGTGTATAATGTTACGGTCAATCCCACTATTCATTGGTAAAAGAATAGCCCAAGAGTTGGCGTTGGATATTGGTGACTAGTTGCCTTCCTTCTAGTCTTACAATGCTAAATTATGAACGGTTAGGGTAGTTAGCCCTCGTGCGATTTTGCACGAAATTAAGACCAAATCAAATCAGAATTATTACAAAGCTTTTCCCTTTATATAGATTACATTTCATAATTTAAATACCTAAAGCAGTAAAGCAGATTCCTGTCTACTGTCTAAATGATACTACACAGTCATGCTAATAGGTCGTAACTGTTGTGTAACTCATTTTTCTTAACGTGGTGACAGAAGTCGGGATTGATGTCTAAATAACGCTACCTAGTTTAATGATAACCTGAATTTACTGTCTTAATTTTGATGTCAGCAGTTGCACTTTGGATGTTATCAGATTAGAACTGTTATAATGTTACTTGGTAAACTGGAAATGTGCTTTTAATAATGGTAGATATTTTATGCCCAGCTCTAATTAGTATATTAATGCTACTATTTAGTCTACTCATAAGATGAAATTATTTGGTCCTTACAAACTGATATGGTCATCTTAATAATGGTACGCAATCAACTGACCGATTCAAACTATTGCATTAATAATGCTATTTATTTAGTCTAATAACAATTTTCAATAGCGATACCTAGTGTAGTGACAAGCTCGGGTTCTAATCTTAATAATGATAAACTAATGAACTGGAATTCTTTTCCAATAAACTCATTTGTTTTCTTATAATAGGCTAGCGTTTCAATATTATTCATTATTCTACTGATAAGCTGAAATGTTTGTCTTAATATAATATAGCTGTTTTATCTACTGATGCTGGTAAGGTTACTGATAGGACATTGTAATTTCCTGAGGAATTTACATCGTATCTGATAGGCTGGAATTAGTTTCTTGATAGTGGTACGTAGTTTTCTGAAAGACTGAGCTTGTTTTCTTAATAACTCATTCTAATGGCGGAATAGAATTATTTTCTTAATAATAGTACATATTCTACTAATAGCCTGAAATTGTTGTGCTATTAATGCTTCTTTGTTCAACTAACAGACTGGAATTGTTGTCTTAATGATGAAACATGATATACTGATAAATTACTTCTGTTATCATAATAATGCTTCTTTGTTCACTGACTGACTGGAATTGTTGTCTTAATGATGAAACATGATATACTGATAAATTACTTCTGTTATCATATTAATGCTTCTTTGTTCACTGACTGACTGGAATTGTTGTCTTAAACATAACACCAAGACAACTTTTAGATCGGAGCTGTTGGCTTAATAATTCTTAATTACGAATGTGATGATTTAAAAAAAAATATGAAAAAAAGAACAAATGTTTGTTTCTTCGAGGCACATTGTTTTACCTTTTACATGAAAGATCTTATTGCATTGTACGACAATTTGTAGTCAGTCGGTATCACGTCGTTCAATATTTTTACACTCTCGAGCTCAGATTTTCCTTGGAAATACGCAGAACCGATGTATTCACAGTCATATTATTAACAACAGAGGCCGCTGTCTTAAGAATTAAAGAAAAACGGTTGTTGTTTGCGATTAAGTACAAAGCTACACAATAGGCTATCTGAGGTTTGCCCACCACGGGTATCGAATCCCGCTGGGTTACTGAAGGGGCAGAAAAAAAATAGAACGAATGCCTCACTGCATGTAATAACTTTAACATGGGATCTTTATCTGTAGTATGTTTGTTTGTTTTGAATTTTAAAAGCTGTCTTCGATAGCCGTCCCTAATTTAGCAGCGTAAAAATAGAGGGAAAACTGCTGGTGATCATCACACTCCGCGATCTTTTTACTCACGACTCATAAGACTTACCGTACTTTTATAACAACCCCACGCCTGAAAGAGTGATCATGTTTGGTGAGATGTAGGATTCGAACGCGGGACCCCAAGATTGCGAGTCCAGCGACCAAACCACGTAGCCGTGGTGGGGGTGCAGTATGTTAACATGCTTTGATGTTTTGAAAACCAAGTAGCAATATATATTTACAAAATGTGTAGTTATTAAGAATACACCAAAGTATTTAGATTTCAGGATATTTGGTGAATATGTTTGAAGTATAAGAGCCATTTCTGAGTTTCGTTATGTACAACGAGATTTGGAAAAATCGAATGAATTTCACGAATTTTATAAAACTTATCGCAGTTCACGAGCACTCTGAGACTGATTAGTTTGTGAAAAGTCTCGAGGATCAAGTGAATTAATTGCAATCTCTGAAAACCAATAGAGTTTAAGAGTGTTTCTGAGAATTAACTGTATTTTGTAAAACTCTGAGAACTGACTGGGTTCCAAGTAGTTTCTGGTAACTGAATATATTTCAAGAATATTTCGAGGACTTAAAGAAATTATTAAATTGCGATCTGAACTCCATGGAGATTTATGTTTGTTTGTTTTGGAATTTCGCACAAAGCTACTCGAGGGCTATCTGTGCTAGCCGTCCCTAATTTAGCACTCACCGCCAACTCTTGGGATACTCTTTTACCAATGAATATTTGGATTGACCGTCACATTATAACGCCCTTATGGCTGAGAGGGCGAGCATGTTTGGCGCAACGCGGGGGCGAACCCGCGACCCTCGGATTACGAGTCGCACGCCTAACGCGCTTAACCCTGACGGGCTGGAGATTTATGAGAAACAGTTCGATTCTACGAATTTTCAGAGGGCCACCTAGACTGTACAAAGTTTCAGAGAACCATCTGGATTTCGTAACGTTTTTGAGAACTAACTGTATTCCAGGAACATTGCGAGGACTGACAGGATTCCTAGAAATTCTGAAGACAAACTTGATTCCAGGGAGTTTCTGATAACGGGCTATTCCACTCTGTAGACCAAATAGGTTGCGCAAAGTTTCTGAGGTCTGGTAAGAATGAACGACGTCTTTAAGTTTGAATTTAAGCCTAAAGCTCCACGATGGGTTATATGTGTTCTGCCCACCATGGTTATAAAAACTCAGTTTCTAGCAGTATGAGTCAGCGGAGATGCCCCACTGTGTCATTGGAGGATATTTCTATAAGAACGGGATGGATTCTATGAACATTCTGGAACCGCTTCAATTTCACAAAGTGGCACAAAACCAGATTTTGATACTTGTGATGGATAGAGCACGGATATTTCTTTGTGTAGCTTTGTACTCAAGAACAAACAACAATATAAAGTGTCTGAGGATGGATTGATATTGAAAAGTACTTCAGAAACGACTGAATTTCACGAAGTCTCTGTTAAATAACTGAGTCTTAAAGACAGCTTTACTTGCTGGTTATCCAGTTTAGAGCATTACGAAATTCAAAGTAAGTGAAAACCAAGTGAAACTGTTTAGCCTATTTATCTCGATAGTGATTTCACGAATAGAAACAGAAGTACAGACTTGGCCAAAATATTTGTACATTTTGTACCAAATAAGGTTATTATTAAGTGGTGGCCTGGCATGGCCAAGCTTGTAATGCGTGCGACTCGTAATCCGAGGGTCGCGGGTTCGCGCCCGCGTCGCGCTAAACATGCTCGCCCTCCAAGCCGTGGGGGCATATAATGTGACGGTCAATCCCACTATTCGTTGGTAAAAGAGTAGCCCAAGAGTTGGCGGTGGGTGGTGATGACTAGCTGCCTTTCCTCTCGTCTTACGCTGCTAAATGAGGGACGGCTAGTACAGATAGCCCTCGAGTAGCTTTGTGCGAAATTCCAAAACAAACGAACAAACTATTATTAAGTTGGAATACATATCCACTTAACGTTGTGAAACCGAAAAATACATGTTATGTTAAACATCTACGCATGATCTGTATAATGAGACAGACTCTACGTACATCATGAATGATTTATTAGAACACCAACCTTGTAGTGTCCTCCTGGTCGAGACAATCACGCGCACTGGGAGCGGTGGCGTTTCCATCCTTGAACTCAAAGTTATTGACAAACTTTGCGCTAACATATAGTAGAAGAGAAATACTGTTTCCGTGTGAAATCTGTAGGAAGCACCATTGACTTTCTTCTACAAGATATGAGGGGCAGTTTTTCACTTTGATGAATAGCTCCTCAAAGTTGTACTGTATAACCTCTTGTGTGTTCCTTGTTGTAAACACAGTTTCCCTCATGCATTCTCCAGTGAACAAACGAAAAAAAATTATTAGCTTTTACAAGGGAAAGCAGAACTTATTTGAAAAGATGCCTTGTCCCCAATGTCCTAACTATAAATTGACCTTTATATATGCAAAAACGGCTCGTTTGGGTTGAGAAAATATTTTAAATAGAAGGGCGAACAACGTTTCGACCTTCTATTTAAAATATTTTCTCAATTCAAACGAGCCGTTTTTGCATATATAATTCTCAACAAGTTGGTTTCTCGACATCACTGATATAAATTGACCTGCTGTCTTGTCCAAGTGACCCAACTTCCGCAGTGAATTATGTTTGATATTGCTTTGCAATTCTCATTCTTGTTTGTAATCTTGTTTGGTCAGTCTCAAGCCACTTTTATTATGGATATCTTCTAATTGACGTGTTCATGCCATTCCAGTCGTAAGGTCTTGCAAGATGTCTTTTGACATTGACCTGTAAACCTGACAAACATACGGTCATCTCGGGCAGAAGAAGTCAGCCAGAAGACTTTTCTGTAACAACATATTTTGTAATTCGATGACAATTCAGGATTAGAGATAAAGTACCCTGGATGTACCCTGCTGTTATGACAACGTCAGTTCACTCCATACCATTTCTGGACAGTCGAACAATTTGACCACCTATAACTTCAGATACAAGACGAGGTATAACCGGAACAGGAAACACAAACTTAAAAAAATTGTAAACATGTTGTTAGAGAAAATGCTCAAAACAACTTACGCTGATCAGAATAAAAAAACTCACATATGTTACTATTCGGGTATTTACTTAACAACAACTTCACGTATCGAGACAGTAACAACAGTATACAATAGTATGAAAACATTTCGGTCAAGACTGTACATCGTACACTTGGAAATGAAGTTCAGAAAAAAGAATGATTACCACAAGAGAATAATTATTACAGTTACCGATACTGCTTAAACAAAAACTGTAGCCATAAGAAAACACTTTTTAAAATTACATTGAAATATTGTAATGACGTCACTTCTCGACAACGTTTTAAAAAGTATTTTTGCAATTAACTGAAAACTTGATAACTTCTGTAACTTAGGGACAAATTCTAATGAGCTTCTGATTGTTTATGTTTCAAAACTGACGTCTTTCCACTTTATTTATTGAAATATTTCCCTAACGCGATAGAAATCCAAAAAAGTGCTTACTTTTTGAAGCAAGGCCAATCTTAAAATACGAGAAGCGCCACCTCTCAGTGAAATTCAGTTATTCTTAAAGGAACAACACATCATAAAACCGAGACTTTATGACCTGATTGAGAAGAAAAGAAACATCCCATTGAAAGAGCGGAATTTACAAGGACGTGACTAGAATGATAAAATCTGTCAAATTCAGGCCTAATAATATCGGATTTCTCTTACAACTACTTAACAAACTATTTCAGTTTTTCTAACGGTTAAATAACAGCTTTAATTTGCTTTTACATGTTTTTGTTGTCGTTCTTCTAGTTGGAAAAACCAAGAATAACCGAAACATTAGCAGAAAATCACTCGTTCGGAAGAGACTTTCAAGTGTAAAATGCAGTGTTGGGTACCGAATATTCTGGCACTGTAAGGCAGCTAGTTAACACCACCCACCGCCAACTTTTAGGCTACTCTTTTACCAACGAAGAGTGGGATTGACAGTTGCATTGTAACGCCCCCACGGCTTAAAGAGACGAGCATTTTTGTTGCGACCGGGATTCGAACCCGCGACCCCCGGATTACGAGTCGAACGCCTTAACACGGTTGGCCATGCCGGGTGGATATCTTTGCTTTGAAGGGATTATTGTGATACTGAAATAAATCCTTTGATAAGCAAGTGTTCATTTATTCTGAAGACCGTCCACCTCTTCCAAACACAGTTCAAATAATTTAATTTGGAGCAGATTCGTTCCCAAAATATCTAAATGATTGTGAAATACGTAATATTTGATTATTACTTGCTCAACATGCATAGTATCTCGTAACGTTCCAGGTTGATATCCGGTCACTTTTCATGACTTTTGACATACCTTGAAAAATGTAGTACTTGAGAAACGATAGATTTCGATTTGCAGAACCTGAACGCTCTTCAATATGAAATCGTTCCGTACAGTCCAGGAAATATGAGTGACTTTTCCTCTGCTTTGAAACACGTGGTCAGCGACTAATATCCACCTTGTAACTAAAAGGTCTTGTTATTTTGGTGGACATAGTAATTTGGTAATATCTAGCTTGTATGTTAAACGGTCAGCTGTTATCGTATGAGTAATTATTTGATAGTAATATCTGGTTTTTAATTAAAACGTGTAGTTGTTTTGAAGTATGTAATCCTCAAATAATATCTATTATACCTCTAGAAGGTTTAGAGAAATCAACTAATCTTAAAAGTATGTAATATTTGTTCATTAATTAATTTTTCAGTAACATAGTGCTTTGCAGTTCTATTTTAAGGATAGTCATAATATGACTACGGTCAGTACTTTGACATCTTATCATGCGTACAATGAAAATAATAGGCCTGGCATGGCCTAGCGCGTTAAGGCGTGCGCTTCGTAATCTGAGGGTCGCGAGTTCGGGCCCGAGTCGTGCCAAACATGCTCGCCCTCCTGGGCGAGGGGGCGTTATAAAGTTACAGTCAATCCCACTATTCGTTGGTAAAAGAGTAGCCCAAGAGGGGCGGTGGGTGGTGATGACTAGCTGCCTTCCCTCTGGTCTTACACTGCTAAATTAGAGACGGTTGGTACAGATAGCTCTCGAGGAGCTGTGTGCGAAATTCCAAAACAAACAAATAAAAATAATACAATAATAAGGCCAATGAACATAAAAAAATCCTTTTGGCGTTGTTTTTTTATCTCTTGACTCCAATATTTACACCGGTTACCAATCCGTGTCCTTATTCACGCCCCCCAGTGGCACAGCGGTATGTCTGCGAACTTACACGCTAAAATCCGGGTTTCGATACCCGTGGTGGGCAGAGCACAGATAGCCCATTGTGTAGCTTTGTGCTTAATTCAAAACAACAACAACATCAACAACCTTATTCACACATGTGCAACGTTTCAACCAAAACGTTTAACATGATTAATCTTTACCTACTTCAACCGAAACTTATTCAATATATTTGATACATACACTGCTGGTCAAAACCTTAAGGCCAATTAAAATAAAGAAACAATATGCATTTTGCGTTGTCAAACACAACCATTTATTTGAGTAGAGCTTCGAAAGATGAAAATAAGAAAAAGTAAAATAAAAATAAAAAACAATTTAGCATTTAATAGGGAAAATGTGAACACTGAAATTAGTCTAAATACTAGCTGGTCAGAAGTTTAAGACCATACTGAAACGAAGCCTTAATCGGTAAACACGTAAAGAAATTTAGTCATTTGTGTTCAACCATTAGTGTTGTCAACATCTCCCACTTACATCTCTTGTGTTACATTGGGGAAACAAATATGGCAAAGGCTGAAAAGTTGACACAGTTTGAACGTGGCAGAATTGCCAAGCTGCAAAAGCAAGGTCTCTCTCAACGTGCCATCGCTGGTGTGATTGGGCGAAGTTAAAAAGATGCTGCAAATTTCTTAAAAGACCCTGAGGGATACGGAACGAGAAATTCAAGTGGTCGGGCCAAGAAAACTTCGCTGGCGTTGAGCAGGAGGATTCGACGGGTTGTCCGGTAAAACAACAGCCAATCGTCGAACCAGATTAAGACCCCTTAAGGACGTAGAATACAGTTTAAGAACATTATGACGGCTTCTACGAGAGAAAGGATTTAAAAACCTTAAAATTCTTTAAATGCCACGCTTCCTTTCACACCACGAAACAGCTTGGTTAAACTTTGCTGGACGAAGGTTTTGTTCTCTAATGAAAAATAATTAACCTGGATGGTCCAGATGGCTTCCAACGTTACTGGCACGATAAGGATATCCCATCGGAGACATTTTCTACACGACACAGTGGAGGAGGCTCCATTATAATCTGGAGTTACATCTCCTTCCATGGAACAATGGAGCTTCAGGTTATACAGGGGCGTCAAACAGCACTTGGCTACATTGGCATGTTGAAGAGCGCATTCTTACTGACTGAAAGCCATCGCTTGTGTGGAAATAACTGGATTTTTCAGCAGGACAACGCTGCAATTCACAATGCTCGCAGAACAAAGGACTTCTTCATGGCGAATAACATTTTTTTTGACCATCCAATGTGTTCGCCCGAACAGAACTCAATTGAAAATATTTGCAGGTGGATGGCAAGGGAAGTCTATAGAACGTTAATTCCAAACAATGCATTCAGTTTATTTTTCATTTTATTGTTTTCATACTTCAAAGCTCTACTCAAATAAGTGGTTGAGTTTAACAACGTAAAATGTATATTTGTTCTTCATGTTAATTGGCCTTAAGTCCTTGACCAGCAGTGTATAACAGTTGATATTTTGCTGTTTATCTGTGAATGTAATAAGAATAAGGAAGTTAATTTTGAATCATTATTTTTGTCTATATTGTATTTATCTTTACCAAAACAGTTAGTGTTTCGTTTAATTTGTACAGTTTTCTCATATGAATAAAATATAAAATAAGAACAATTGTGTAAAGTGAATGACGAATACGCATTTCTTTCTCATTTACGTTTTACTTTTTAAACTCTACTGGTTAAGAGAATTTATTTAAAAATCTATTTATTCGATGTATTTTTAAGCAGACTGTATTCAATATCAATGAAATTATATTAAAACTTTCAAAACTTACAATCGCTATAAACCGAGTAAAATGGTTCTTTAGTGTAAGCGATGTACCTACACACATAGTGGTTCTTTGTTTATTGTTAAGTGAAACACACATAGTGGTTCTTTGTTTATTGTTAAGTGAAACACACAGAGTACTTTTTTGTTTGTTGTTAAGTGAAAGACACATAGTGGTTCTTTGTTTATTGTTAAGTGAAACACACAGAGTAGTTCTTTGTTTGTTGTTAAGTGAAACACACAGAGTACTTTTTTGTTTGTTGTTAAGTGAAAGACACATAGTAGTTCTTTGTTTGTTGTTAAGTGAAAGACACAGAGTAGTTTTTTGTTTATTGTTAAGTGAAAGACACATAGTTCATTGTTTATTGTTAAGTGAAAACACATAGTAGTTCTTTGTTTATTGTTAAGTGAAAGACACATAGTTCTTTGTTTATTATTAAGAGAAATACACATAGTTCTTTGTTGTTAAACGAAACACACATAGTGGTTCTTTTTGTATTGTTAAGTGAAACACACATAGTAGTTCTTTGTTTGTGGTTAAATGAAACACACATAGTAGTTCTTTGTTTGTTGTTAAGTGAAACACACAAAGTAGCTCTTTGTTTATTGTTAAGTGAAACATACATAGTAGTTCTTTGTTTATTGTTGAGTGAAACGTGTGTGCACGTTGTAATATTATTCATATTTAACTTAAGGTGAATCTTGATAACAGCATGCATTTTAAGCAGTGGTGTAGTGCAGCTTTAAATACGAAGCAAAATATATTTGACTGTTTTAAAAATCGTTCCATAAATACATAAACGTATGTATAATGTTTGTCAGTTACACATCTATCAGCTTCAGTTTATGATGTTTTACATTTCTGAAGGCCCGGTAGTTAAGGCACTCGATTCGTAATTTGAGAGTCGTGGGTTCGAATCCTCGTCACACCAAATATGCTCGCTTTTTCAGCTGTGGGGGCGTCATATTATGACGGTCAATCCCACTATTTGTTGATAAAAAATAAGCCCAAGAGGTGGGTGTTATGTCTAGCTGTCTTTCTTCTAGTATAAACTGCTAAACTATGGACGGTTAGCGCAGATAGCCCTCGTGTAGTTTTGCGCAAAATTCACAAACTAACAAACAATACTCTTACGATGTCTGAAACTGAACACAGATAATTTCACTGTATATGTGTCAAGACAATATTTAATATATGATTTCGTTAAAGCAAACTATTTGGTCAGGTATTACCTTAAGAGTTTGTCATCAAAGATATCAAACCCTGTGCTTGTAATTTTTTTACCTTTTGTCTTATCTCTGACCTCTTAGCTCTTATAGAGAAATCACACTAGACTCTCTGCTGTTTCCACCGAGGGGAATCGAACTCCCAATTTTAATGTTGCAAATCCATTGATTTACCGCTGTTCTAGCGAATGACCATAAAGACCAGCTGTCTTGTTTGGTGTTTTAAAAACAGTGAGTACTGTGTAGAAACATAATAATTCGGTTCTTATAACTCCTAATAGAATTCATAAAACTGCTCAAATTTATTAAATGAAACTAAAGAGTGTAATAATTATAGTCAAGGTATATGAAAATGTTAAGGAACAAGTCTTTGATCATGATTATTGATGAAAAAATTAAATGTTTTAAGGAAAAGTTTTTCCACGAATATGTCAAAAAAACGTATAAAGTTCCTCTATAGTTAAACTAATCTCTCAGGCCAGCGAATTACATCAATTTTCATCTTCTGATTTTTACAATTTTAAGCTGAAATTCGTGCTGTGAAAATAAATAGAGAATTTAATGTATTATAAATATTTTAGAGCGTCAAAAAGTTGCCATGACAGGCCATGCACCATATCACGTTCATGTGAGTTTACTATGTCCCTACAATGTAGGTTTTTTTACAATGAACTCCGACGTAAGACTGTCACGTCAAAAGCACAACATTCCTTCTTAAAGGGTTCAATAATCCGTCTAGGTTATCTAGCACCAGTTTCAAAATTGCACGGAAATCTACAGGCAATGCATTCAGAGAATTTGATCATCATACTTTCATATGGAATATTATAGATACCTCTTTCATATTCTAGCTGTTTGAGACATGCTACAGCTGAACGGGTTATTTGTTCTTAAGCACAAATTTACACAATGTGTTATCTGTACTTTACACACTGAAGTCCATTTTTGGCATTATAAAGTTCCAGCCCTACTGCTGAGCCAACGTCAGAGGGGATAGTAGAATTACAATGTTGTGGAAAAATATTTCCTGAAGGATACTTTCTAAGTATGCTGGGTATTATTGGGTGAGACTAATGGCATGTGTTTTTCAGATGATCCTTGTGTTCGTGGATTCTTATCTGCATCATTACGTGAAATATACGAATTAAAGCTAATCGAAATTAATTTTAAAATATAGTTATGTGTGAAATATAGTGAGTTCCAGGCAGTTTAGGATCAGTTTAATAACTTCGGTTTTAACCACCAGGTTTTGCTGTCACGTGCAACGAAGGGAAATAATGTATAAATATTCCGACACAATGCAAAGTTTGTTTGTTTGTTTTTGAATTTGCACAAAGCTACTCGAGGGCTATCTTTGTTAGCCGTCCCTAATTTAGCAGTTTAAGACTAGAGGGAAGGCAGCTAGTCATCAACATTCACCGCCAACTCTTGGGCTACACTTTTACCAACGAATAGTGGAATTGACCGTCACATTATAACGCCCCCACGGCTGAAAGGGCGAGCATGTTGGTGCGATTTGAACCCGTGACCCTTGGATTACGAGTCGAACGCTTTAACACATCTGGCCAAACCGGGGCCAACTGCAGAATGCGTACACTGAATGTAATTTTAACGTGTTTTAAACAAGCAGTTTCACTTTGTTCAACATAACAATTAGGGCTAATGTATTGCATTATATGTGGGGTAATAACGAAACATTCTAAAAATTATAGTGAAACATGTCAATATAAAAACTATTTGTATTGACGTAGACAACGTAAATAAAAAGTATGATGACATAAGATAAATATTTTTAAAATATCTACAAGAAGGTGTTCAAAAAACTTTAGTTTCTACATACAGAGTGTTTTTGACACACCCTATAGGCTTGTTATATTTCTATACAACAAATATCTGTGATGACCACGTGGGTTATAGCGTTCGACTCCTAATCCGAGGATCGCGGGTTTGAATCCCGGTCGCACCAAACATGTTCGCCCTTTCAGCTGTGGGAGTGTTATAATATGACGGGCAGTCCCACTACTCGTTGGTAAAAGAGTAGCCCAAGAGTTGGCGGTGGGTGGTGATGACTAGCTGCCTTCCCTCTAGTCTTACACTGCTAAATTAGGGATGGCTAGCACAGATAACCTTCGTGTAGTTTAGCGCGAAATTCGTGAACCTGATAATGACAGAAGAAGGTCAAAACGTCGTTTGCTTCTGTACGTAAAATATTTTCTCAACCTAAACGAGCCGTTTTTACATATATATTTATCCACAAGTGGGTTTTCTCGACATCACTGATAACTATAAAACATTAGTTTTGGAGCAAATAACTAACTTTCAGCACAACTAGGAGTTAAGAGATAACTTTGGATGTCAAGTTATACTGAGATGAATGCTAACTTTGGAGTACAAGCTACCGAAATTAGCGCTTACTTGAGAATATAAATTATTAATAATTAAACAATACAAGTGCAATATTAACATGCCAACAAAAGTAAGAAAACTTTGTTTTTTTTGTTGTTTTTGAATTAAGCACAAAGCTACATAATGGGCTATCTGTGCTCTGCCCACCACGGGTATCGAAACCCGGATTTTAGCGTGTAAGTCCGCTGAGCCACTGGGGGGCGTAAGAAAACCAAAACCTATATCGAGAACACAAGTTACGAAGAGAGTTCTAACTCTACAACAAAAGTTAGAATACTAAGTTATAAAGGCAATTTAGGAAGCTAGAATCTAAATTCACAACACAAGCGGCTAAACACTAACATTACAAGACGAACTGAGAAGTCAGACATTAACATTAAAACACAAGCTAAGGAGTTAGATGCTAACATGACAACACAAGTTGAGATGTTTAGACACTGTCATGGCAGCTCAAGCTTGAGAGCTAAACCCTAACTTGATACTATAATGTGAGAAGTTAGACGCTAATAGGACTACATAAGCTAGAAAGATAGACGGCAGTTTGGCAACACCGGATACAAGGCTAAGACATTAACATTACGGCACAATCTAGGGAGTTATACAATACAACGCAAGTAACATCACTAACTTGATAACACAAGCTATAACACTAGTTTGATAACATATGCTAGATATCTAGATGCTAAACTAAAGATCTAGATCTAACTGGATAACACAAGCTCTTTAAGGACCAGCTAGGAAGCCAGACCTCAATTTGACAGGTAAAATTCTTTGAAAGAGCTAGTCATTAACTTTAGAAGAAAAGCTATGGAGCGAGACGTTAACTTGATAAGACAAACCAAAGAGCTCGGTGCTAAGTTGACAACACAAGCTCTTTAAGTAGAGTTTAAATAAATAATTGTCGAAACAAAACAAACTGGGAAGCTAGACGTTAGATAGAAGAGGGAGGCTACAGATGTTAACATGATAACACAAGCTAGTGATCTAGAAACTTACTTGGAACACAAGTTAAGAAAGTAGACCTTAACATGATAACACAAGCTAGTGATCTAGAAACTTACTTGGAACACAAGTTAAGGAAGTAGACTTTAACCTGGTAACACAAGCTAGTGATCTAGAAACTTACTTGGAACACAAGTTAAGGAAGTAGACTTTAACATGACAACACAAGCTAGTGATCTAGAAACTTACTTGGAACGCAAGTTAAGGAAGTAGACCTTAACATGATAACACAAG
This sequence comes from Carcinoscorpius rotundicauda, assembly GCA_011833715.1. Classification (NCBI taxonomy): domain Eukaryota; kingdom Metazoa; phylum Arthropoda; class Merostomata; order Xiphosura; family Limulidae; genus Carcinoscorpius; species Carcinoscorpius rotundicauda. The sequence goes on along the minus strand of CM022391.1, from coordinate 7,461,609 downwards.
CTAGTGATCTAGAAACTTACTTGGAACGCAAGTTAAGGAAGTAAACTTTAACATGACAACACAAGCTAGTGATCTAGAAACTTACTTGGAACACAAGTTAAGGAAGTAGACTTTAACATGACAACACAAGCTAGTGATCTAGAAACTTACTTGGAACACAAGTTAATGAAGTAGACTTTAACATGACAACACAAGCTAGTGATCTAGAAACTTACTTGGAACACAAGTTAAGGAAGTAGACTTTAACATGACAACACAAGCTAGTGATCTAGAAACTTACTTGGAACACAAGTTAAGGAAGTAGACTTTAACATGACAGCACAAGCTAGTGATCTAGAAACTTACTTGGAACACAAGTTAAGGAAGTAGACTTTAACATGACAACACAAGCTAGTGATCTAGAAACTTACTTGGAACAGAAGTTAAGGAAGTAGACCTTAACATGATAACACAAGCTAGTGATCTAGAAACTTACTTGGAACACAAGTTAAGGAAGTAGACTTTAACATGACAACACAAGCTAGTGATCTAGAAACTTACTTGGAACACAAGTTAAGGAAGTAGACTTTAACATGATAACACAAGCTAGTAATCTAGAAACTTACTTGGAACACAAGTTAAGGAAGTTGGCGTTAACTTGACAAGAAAAGTTTGGGATGTAGACATTAACTTGACAAGAAAAGTTTGGGATGTAGACATTAACTTGAAGCTTCAACGCCTTATTTCTCAACTTTACTTTTACGAAGAATATTTCAAAATTTATTAAATAAGAACTAGAGACAAACATCACATGTTTTCATCCTTTGGTTCAACCAGAAAAAGAAAGACATAAATGTATCTAAAATTTGTATTTTGTTTTGTGAAAAACACAAAACACTACAAACAACAAAAAACCCATAATCAACCGAACGACATCACTTCTCAACCAGCATCGCATCGTTCCTCTGAAAGTGTGTCAAGCAGACAGATTGTTATCCACAACAAATAATACTTTTTACTCAATAAGTTTTCATTATTATCAGGTCGTATGAAGTAAAACTTTTGAACTGTAGTTTGAGAAAAATTCTCATAGAGCGATGTACGTAACACGTGAAAAAAAGTAAAATAATGTCACGTGATTTTTTGGCTCTCATCCATTTCCGTTTCGAAATGAGTTTTGTTGACACAGAAGATTGATAGACTTAATAGAAAGGTTATTTTCAAGAACGTCGAAATGTACCATTTTGTATACGTTCTTTACATTTCTGAGTAAAAACTGTATATATATATATATTGTGAGATTTATTCCATTTACAGGTTTTATTTCACTAAACCTTCCAAACGATCAATCAACCAACCACTGATGGAGACAGTAACATCGTGTCTCGAACAAAATATGGAAGTTTCGAAAAAACATGTCTGATTACGTATTTACAAACGGATACATACGTAAGAAATAACCTAAAGACAAAATCACAGCTCCAAATTTGTTGTTTATTACCCATATTTAGTTTTTACTCGTGTGTAGAATATAAAAACAGAAAACACTGAAATAAATTAATTGACTTAAACCAATCATATCATATTATCGAGAAAATAAAAAAAGAGAAAGAATTAATTACTTTTAACAAATACACGAACCAAGTTAAGCCCATCGTTACAGTAATTTATTCTGTAAAACAAGTTGCTTTTAACCAATACACGAACTCAATGGCTAAGCCTTGTTTTAGATATTCATCATTACTTAATGTCTAAGCCTTGTTTTACATATTCATCATTACTTAATGGCTAAGCCTTGTTTTACATATTCATCATTACTTAATGGCTAAGCCTTGTTTTACATATTCATCATTACTTAATGTCTAAGCCTTGGTTTACATATTCGTCATCACTGTTTCTATCTTTTTCTTTATTCTTGCATGAATGCTCTCTTTACTGAGACAAAGACTTTTCATGGTTATCAACATAAAAGATTAGTTATAACTTAGAACTGAAGAAACTACAAAGTCTACGTTATTTTATTTGGATGAAACAACTACAGACCGATCATGTAGTATGTGGGCATAAACAATCGAATACCTTACGGAGTATGACGGCTGGTTATTACTTGGTAACTCACAGCGTATGCTCTTAATCGTATAATACGACTACTACTGTACCGTTAAATCTTTAGTCATTCATTCGTCATTCATCTACCACTCGATTCCGTCAAGGAATATAGGACTGCAATCACTTGCGGTTTCATGAACAGGTATTTAAGTGAGTAGGTTGTTAGCCCACTGCACTTAGCCGTCAGTAATTTTGTATTAGACTAGAGGGAAGTCAGCTAGTCATCACCACCCACTGCCAACTCTTCTTGGGCTACTCTTGTACCAACGAAGAGTGGGACTGACCGTATTATTATAACGCCCCGACGGGTGGGAGGGTGAGCATGTTTGGCGCGACTCGGGCGCGAACCCGATACCCTCAGATTACGAAGCGCACGCCTTAACGCGCTCGGTCATGCCGGGCCGTTAAATCTTTAGTTGTGTTGCAAAATGATTTTTGTATAACTTTTTACTGTTAAAATTATAGTTATAGTTAAAACTAAAAAAAACAAAAAACGCTTTTAGCCAAAGTAACGTAATTCAATCACGTGCTTTTATATTTGTATGACGTAAAGGCAGGAAAGACATATGTCTCTACGGCATCGTTAGTTAGTCAGTAAGATTGAAAGATTTCTGGTTTGGTGTAATTTTGGTTTCAACTTTACCAATTTTCCAAGTACCTTTGATAGCTTATTATTTTGCACTTCGTTTGTTTACTACTCAACAGTGTGCGGAAATTGCTTATAAAGTTTTATTTACATGTTGTTTCTAATGTGTTTGATATTTTAATTTGTATTTCACATATTGTAAATCTCGCCCATTTCTACTATAATCGCAACTGTAGTTATAATATTTCAACTCTACTCTACTCATGACTGACTGAATGAACGTAAATTTATCATTTCTGAAGTTTATCTTCTAATGCCAGCTCAATACTTCAATTTTATACCGTTTAGAAATAAGCCAGATCTGAGTACTATACTAGAGCTTGTTTTACATATTCATGATTACTTAATGGCTAAGCCTTGTTTTACATATTCATCGTTACTTATTGGTTAAGCCTTGTTTTACGTATTCATCATTAATTAATGGCTAAGCCTTGTTTTACATATTCATCATTAATTAATGGCTAAGCCTTGTTTTACATATTCATGATTACTTAATGGCTAAGCCTTGTTTTACATATTCATCATTAATTAATGGCTAAGCCTTGTTTTACATATTCATCATTAACCATATCTGCTATCTGTAATGGACAATATAAGTTCATAGAGAATATGTAAGATTACGTTTTTCACAAAATGCACAGGACACAAAAAGTATAAAAATCTCAGTTTGTAAGTGAGTATTTTATATCGACAGTGCTGGCCTTAACAAGAGAGAGAAAGTAAACAGCTTGGTATTAAGAAAGCCCATCTGATAATTAAGGGAACTAGGAGTGTCAACACCAAGTTATTGTTTTTAAATGTTATTGAAAATGGTTAAACATTCCATACCTGAAGAATAAAGACTTTTACAACATCATCCTCAACTCATGTGTTTTTCACAACAGGCAGTTGCCGTGCATTTCAGTTTCTCATCACACCACAATTTATTATACTCTTGAGAGAGATGAAAATAACAAATTTACCTGAACATTACTCAATACACATATATGCTATGTTACCATGGTAAACGGAATCATTATAAGCACCAAACCTTTTCGCAAAGCTACCATTATGTGCATCCTTATTTAAAAAAAACACATTAGGTGCAAAGTATAACCTGTCAGGAAAGTGCGATGTTAAACACATGTTATCTACCTGTGCTTACATTAAACAACAAGAACATTTGCTAGTGGATAGAACTGAAGTGAATGGGGATAATGTGACGGTTCTGGTTTCAAAAACGTAATCACAATTTGTCCAAAGCTCCAGCTCCAGATTTTAAATTATTGCAGTATCCGAATATTTTATCAACGTTGTGTGAAATACCAGCATTCAGCCCAGTACAATAGACTTGTGCTATGAAATTAAGTTCCTTTGTTTTTCAACTGAGCATAAAATGGGCGGAGTCAATGTTTCACTCTCACTCACTCGGTTTGTCACTTCGCTTCGCTCCACCCACAATCGAAACAAAAACCAATCTTCTTCCTCGCATCACACACGCGAAATACTCACATTTTACGAAACTTTGTTTGTAAAATATTCCAAGCTTTAGTTATGTAAATAAAAATCTGTTTCAGAAAATCGTTTGAAGTGCTGGCTGCATCCGATTCAAGTAAAGTTTGAAAGTGCAAATATTAACCAACCAGTTTCTGTTTCATTTGTGGAAGGCACATTAGAGTTTCACGAAGTGAGAATGTCAAACACCAGTTAACCACTACTATTTAGGGTATAAAAAATGGCGACTACTAAAAATATTAGCTGACATATGTGTGTTGTGCAGCTTGCATATATGGCCTGACACAATGACTGAACCAAAAGAAAGCAAGTATGCAACTTTCACTTCCCATGATGTGTTGTGAGCCCAAAGTTCATCTCAGCAACTGTATGTTTTACATTGTTTAAGTTTCTGGAAATTGAAGAAAACCTAAACAATACATTTAATATCTATGGATGGCCCTCTCGTGTCACATCTACCAGAGATTTGGAGAGCAGAAGAATTTTCTTGCAAAGATGTCATCTTCATCCTCTTCATCTAATAACTCCATTCATGTGGTATCTCAATGTAAACTTATCACACAATAAAAGATAATTAATCTGATTCATAATATCTCTCTATTAAAGCTCCACAGGAAACTTCTTGGCTCTATTTTACAGCAATGAAATTTATTAATTCCGGAAATAAACGTTTTTATTTACAGATGTGGCCATCAGTATTGCTCGTCTCTACTTCATGCAAGATACGTTTTCGTTACTGTACAAACATTTGGGTGCTTTTGGACGTATTAGGTACTGAATATCAGCACCAAAATAAATACTTTTATCAGGTCATCTGAAGCTAGTCTGAAAGCTGTACTCTTGCATAGTGAGATCATCAAGCCATCTAAAGCTAGTCTGAAAGCTGTACTTTTGCATAGTGAGATCATCAAGCCATTAGTTTCCGTTACTCACGCTGTGAACACAAAAGAAACCTATCGTAACATGCATATTATACTTGAGGATTTCAAATATCACGAACTAGATGATAAAAGTCATTTCAGAAAAAAATTAATTGTCAGTGAGAAAGAATTACATATCAGGGAACAGAAAATGGAGAATGAACCCGTATTACAGATGTGTTTCTGTCCCCAATTCATATTAAATTGGTCTCATGATATATTTTGTAAAAGCAATTACAAAAGAAAGTAATGGTTTTAGACACCTGTCTGACAAGTTTCCAAAGTCCAGTGAACCAAACATAAAAGGAGGTGTTTTTGTTTGACCACAGATCCAGGAAGTGCAGAAAAACGTGTAATTATTAAAACTGGTTGTAAACATTTTCTTACGAAATGATAGAGCTGAAAAAAATACAATGAGAGTGATTATATGTTCGATAAATACAGGAAAATATGGTATAAGATGTTACTAAAGAAGAATCTTTTACACATCTGTGTAAAGTTTCTTCCAAATGATCTAGTGAGCGATTATCACGGTTAGAGCTTCCATCAAGATATTCCTATAATAGAAAAGTGATATCAAGGACAATGGAACCTGCGATTACGGGAAGTTATTGTTGGTTCTAACAGCGTGAAATTGAGAACAAATAAAAAGGTGCAACACATCAAGCAGGTGTTTTGAAACGATAAAGAATGTCATGTCGAATGTTTGGGAAACAGCTTAAATATATTTTCAGTGTATAATCCTATTGTATTCATTGTTTTTAAATTATATCCCTATTTTGTGCTGTTTTGATTATTCTTGAATATAATTTTCAATGAATAAGTAAAGTTATTAAAGATAAGTTGTTATTTTGGCGATATATAAAAACATTTTAAATAAAATTATCATAGCTGTAAAACTAAAGGTAATCACTAATTTTTGTCACAGATTTTTAGAATCAACATTATCAGGTTACCCAGAGACAGGTTAATGTTTTCTATTATTTTATTCTGTTATGCGATGGGGTAAACAACATCAGAAACAAAAGGTGTGAGCGAACTCACACTTGTAGTGTCTTTTTATTTGTTAGTGTATTTTGAATAAAATAATATTTTTTTTATTAAGATACAACGTACAGATCTAGTGCTTGGACGATACTCTGTGTACAGAATTGTGAATACGTTGATGAAATACAATTTTGAAAATACACGTTTTGATCCATCAGGAATACACTTAGCATTCTGTGTTTCAGTGGTTTTGAATTGTCCGTCGCGCAGCTTTCCGTTTAACAACAAGCTGGGAAACAAATATTAACAACCTATTGTTAAATGAGTTTCCGCATACGGCGGATCAACGATAAGTTTCAAAACTTTTGTCGCTAAAACTCGGGTGTCGATACCCGTGGCAGGCTTAACAACAAATAAATGCTCTGAAAGTGTAACCCTCCAATATCGAACTTTAGTGCTGCCATCTAGTAGCCAATTGATGTTTTGGCCTGTTATGCTTGACCAAGTGACAGTTAAAGTAAGTATTTAAGAAGATCTCGTTTGTTTGTTTTTTTCATTTCTTTATAAGTTTCCAAATGCTCCGTACAAAATTTACATAAGTAAAACTATACACGTATTATTTATACTAAAATATTTTATGTAACGTTATTACAATATTCGAAATTTAGTCTATAAAGTTGCTCCATTGACAAAACACGAAAATGGAAATATGCCTTTGTTTCCTTTGTACTGGATGAAAGAAAACACAATAAAAAACAACAACTAACGATAGCAGCTGAATATTACAAGAAAATCTAGCAATACAGCTAAAACATCAGAGATTTACTTCTTTGTTAGTACTTACAAGATGAAACAGAGTTAAGCAGGTTTTGAAAGAGAAAATCCATTAGTTGTTATTCTTTTATTTTGGGCGAATTAAATGGATTCATTTTCAACATCCAATATCATAGAATACTTTTTTGTAACTTTCAACTATATATGCTAATAGTTTTTGGTGATGGATGGTGTCCTACATTATTCACTCTCTAATCATATGAAATATTATTCATTTGCATACGATCTCCAAGCTCCTTTGCAAGCGCAGTTAAATCCGGTAATGCTTAAAGAAACCGTTTTATATGTTGATGTGGGAAGTCGAGATTCTGATGATTTCCGGAACTGATGCAAAACTGGGAGTGCTCTGTTGTACCCTAATGTCGGATCAAGGACTAACAGGGAAGAGGGAAATCTGAGGAGGAATGTTAATAACAGAAGACGATAAAGAAATTGCATCATCTGCATTCACTGTTTACCCATAAACTTGACAGACATTATGGGCTCGTACAATCGATATCGTAGCATAACCTAGGAAATCGATGAAACAACTAGACACCGAGGGAAATTAGGGGAAAGATATGAATCTATTAACGGAAATTATTTCGAAAAAAAAATATTCAAGAATGCGTGAAATACATTTTTATAATGCTGATATTAAAATTTATTTTCAATGAATATATCTTGCTATTTCGTGACGACGAGAAAACTCACGTGTAGAGAAAAATATATGTTGTAAAAACGACTGATATGGGTTGAAAAAAGTTTTTTTTTTATGTGGAGGAGCGAACAACGTTTCGACCTTCTTCAGTCATCGTCAGGTTCACGAAAAAGGTCGAAACGTTTTTCGCTTCTCCACATAAAATTTTTTTTAACCCATACCAGTCGTTTTTACATATATGTATCTTGCTATTAGTTTGAGGCCTGGCATGGCCTTGCGCGTTAAGGCGTGCGCTTCGTAATCTGAGGGACGCGGGTTCGCGCCCGAGTTGCGCAAAACATGCTCGCCCTCCCAGCCGTGGGGGCGTTATAATGTGACGGTCAAACCCACTCTTCGTTGGTGAAAGAGTAGCCCAAGAGTCGACGGTGGGTGGTGATGACTAGCTGCCTTCCCTCTAAATTAGCGACGGCTAGCACGGATAGCCCTCGAGCACGAAATAAAAAAACAACAACAACAACAAAGTCACCAATATATTTCTACGCGTGTTTCTCTAACAGGCAGTTATCACCCATTTCACAGCATACTCACTATTAATACTCTTCCTGAAATATCTGTCAAGGAATCATTGTGGTTGTCATACTCTATTGACGTGGATTAGTTCAATATCATTGTGCATGTTTGTCCCTGGTATAATGTTATCGTACACACATTTGTGGAATTCTGTTGTCTGCGTTTAGTTTGATATAACAAGATTTGTTATACTATTCTAGTCGCGGTTAGATGACTAATATTGCTTTTATACCCTATGTGTTGTTGTTATATTTAATTTAATCCTGTATTCCATACTGTATGGCTGTAGCTAGTTTAGTATTGTCACACACAGAGCTGTTGTACTCTTCCAATTGTGGTTAGTTCAAGGTAATTAGATTCGTCATGTTCTAATTATGGTTAACCTGTATTTTCAAATTCGTACACTCCACTGATTTTCATTAGTCTAATGTCAATACATATGCTGTCGTGTTAAAAATGCAAACAGTTTAAAATCACTGTGTTTGTGCATAACAAAAAGTGTTTGGAAACCATTAAATAATAATAATATTAATATTAAAAAGTTTCAAGCTCTAGATTTTTCGTATTCACAAGAGAAAACTGTTTTCATCGATGGCAGAAACTGAGACGATAACAAACACTATTCGTGCTAAAGTGCCCGTTCGTCTGTTTCAAACTGTTTTGTTTTAGGTATAAATAAACCGAGAAAGAAAAAGTTCACTTTTAGACTGCCCTTGTTTCCAAACAAGCGAGTAAGAAACGTGAGTTAGCGAAAGTTTCTGTTGTATTTATTTATATTTGCCATATTTCTAAATTGAATTCTGTTGTTTTACAATCACTTGATATTGGAAACTGTAGCATAATGCCAGAGGAATTTAGATTTTTCTGGCGCAAGGCAGATAACAAAATAAAACTGAAACCTAATTGTAATTAGGTTTCAAATGTTGAATTGTTTTTAAAAAGCATTTATAGTATTAGGAAAGTCAAAGTTATCAGACTAAGTAATTTTCAGTTAATATCTTTTTTCTAGTAATAGGCCCGAACATGGCCAGGTGGGTTAAGACGTTCGACTCATAGTCTTAGAGTCGCACCAAACATATTTGCCCTTTCAGTTGTGGGGGCGTTAAAACGTGACGGTCAATCCCACTATTCATTGGTAAAAGAGTAGCTTAAGAGTTGGCGGTGGGTCGTGATGACTAGCTGCCTCTCCTATAGTCTTAAACTGCTAAATTAGGAACGGATAACGCAAATAACCCTCGTGTAGCTTTGCGCGGAATTAAAAAAAAAGTATTAATATGACCCTCTTTCAGTTAAAAACACTTCATTCAGATAGTTTTAACACTCACTTTCAGTTAACTACACTTTGTGTATTCACTAGAATCACACGTGCCATTAGTTACTCAACATTAATTCTGAAGTCTTAGAACACTCAAAACCAGATTTCGATAATTGTGGTTTGTACAGCAAAATAATTCATTGTATAACTTTGTGTCTAACTACAAATTAAGAAAAGTATCGCCTATTTCTAGTTCTCAACACTTTGTTGTTGTCTTAACGTAGTCTGTTTTCAGTTGGCATTAACTTGTTCACCTATTAATATCATCCGTTTTCAATTAACAATAATGTTTTTACCTCAAAGTATCAATATTCGTCAGTTAACATGTAGCAGTGTCAACGTTTTCCGTGTGTGTGCGTGTTTTTTTCTAATAGCAAAGCCATATCGGGCTATCTGCTCAACCTACCGAGGGGAATCGAACCCCTGATTTTAGCGTTAAAAATTCGGAGACATTCCGCTGTACTAGCGGGAGGGCAATCTATCTATTAGTAGCGCAATGGCGCACGAACCAGAGTCAAACATTCCACTTAACAGTTTCTGTGTTGTGCAAGTCATAATTAAAGAGGTAACTGACCAGTTTGTTTACTGTCCACTAAAAAATTTTTTTTTTTTACATAGTTTCTTAGTCATGTAAGCTAGAACCAAAAAAACTTCAATTTTATTTCTTTATCGTCTCAGTCATAAACAAAGAAATTTATTGGCTGTTTATTCGTAATTTAAACGAAAGCAGAAAGTTGTTGTTTTTTTTCATCCAGTTGTTTTTGTCATCTGAACGAGAAACAAGAACCAGGATTTTATCTTTTGAATTACAACTAACGACGTTTTTCTTTCCACGTTTCTTCACAGTGTGAACTTTAACCAAATGAACTTTCTGTGCACTCGAGAGCAGTTTGACCATTTTTGGATTTTCGCGCAAAGTTACACGAGGACTATCTGCGCTAGCCGTCCCTAACGTAACAGTCTTCTGTTGAGCTACTTTTTTACCATTGTAACTTCATAACACCCCACTGCTATAAGAGCGAACACGTTTGGTGTGACAGGGGTTTGAACCTGTAACCAGGGGATTAGAGCCACCTGGACAGGCTCGGCAGCTTAAGAGAACAACTATGTTTTGTTATCTTATTAGTCACACGAAACTACATTTATTGCGTCTTGTTTATTGATTTCATTTCTAGTTAATTAAGATATTGTTTATTATTTTGTTTTCACAGGAAGCTAAGACATATAAACTTTTATACAAAATTTTCCACGCCGTTCTTTTCCTGGTTGTTTTATGGCTTTGGTTTAATATTTCTTGCTGTGACTATATGGATGTATACATATCCAATAAGTGAATAGTAACCTATCCAGAAATAATGGTTCTTCATTAAATAAATAAACATGAAACTACCGTCGGAATTTATTGGACCTGCTCGTGGTAAAATTTAAGGAAGACGTATTTAAACACCATCTGGACCAACACAAAGGTTTGTCACCCACAACATGGATTAGAATTTTGTTGAAGAGAAAGGAAACATTATGTAAAAAGCCATGATTAGGTTTGTACAGTTGGAGTTACTTATATAATATCACTTTTCTACATATTGTTTTCATTGTTTTATTAAATAACTTATTCGGAGATTTCCGTTGGAACATGATTGTTTTTGAAAAAGAACGTGTTCAGATAAACTGTTTGTCTGTTTTTTGAATTTTGCCCAAAGATACACGAGAGCTATCTGCTCTAGCCGTCCCTAATTTAACAGTGTAAGACTAAAGGGAAGGCGGCTAGTTATCACCACCCACCGCCAACTCTTGAGCTACTCTTTTACCAACTAATAGTGGGATTCATGGTACGCATTATAAAGCTCCCACGGCTGAAAAGACGAGCATGTTTTGTGTGACTGGGATTCGAATTCGCGACCCTCGGATTACGAATCGAGTGCCTTAACCACCTGGCCATGGCGAGGCCCGTCAAGGAGGACCAATAACAAATGATGAAGTAAAATCTAAACAGAGACTGGATCATATTTTGTTGTTGTAGAAAAGTTATTTTATCTTGTTTTTCATCATTTTAATACTTATAAACTATACAGCTTTTAGGTGAAAGGATGATTTCTTTTCTAGTTTGTCGCTTGTAACTTTACGTAACTAAACGCTTAAGTGTAGATACTATAAATATTTTTCACCAATAGGGGGAAACCGTACGATGTAAAAGATACGAGAGCGATGAAAACTGTACAAGACGTGATCTCCATATATTAGCCCGACATTAAGAAGAATTCAAATAATTATTTTCGTGAAACAGCTCTGTAAGCTGAACATCCGTTTTTAAGCTCATGAAAAAAGTCCATTTTTAAATTAAATGTTCGATTGTTATAGTTGTGAAACACTTCTAGTTTTCAGTTTATTTTTATAGTTGGCGTGGCTTGTCCAAGAAAAGTCTCAGTTGAGCAGTTGACGGCATCAGATTGAGTAACACGTCACTTCCGTTCTCTTATAGGGAAGCGTGGTTGTTTGGTTAACATGTATCCCTCAGTGAGTTTCATTGACACCAACATATAGCCTCAATATGTTTGTTTTTAATCGTTCAACAAAATGTACCCAGCTGGAAAAGCAGCAGACTGGAGGCCGCAGTAAAGTTTGTTTGTTTGTTTTGGAATTTCGCACAAAGCTCCTCGAGGGCTATCTGTGCTAGCTGTCCCTAATTTAGCAGTGTAAGACTAGAGGGAAGGCAGCTAGTCATCACCACCCACCGCCAACTCTTGGGCTACTCTTTTACCAACGAATAGTGGGATTGACCCGTCACATTATAACACCCCCACGGCTGGGAGGGCGAGCATGTTCGGCGCGACGGGGATGCGAACCCGCGACCCTCAGATTACAAATTGCATGCTTGGCCATGCCGGGCCCGTTAACACTTGTTTGAAACTTTAATACAGTTGATTGGAAGAACGTCTAACACTAACGAATTAGAAGGAAAATATAGATTATTTAAAGGCTCCTTAAGATGTTGTAATTTCTCGATTAATCAGACAACGTAAGTAACAATAAAGTTAATTTTACTAAGCAGAAGCTATAAATGTTAAATCGTGATAATTAACTCCTCATTAAGGCACTATAAATTTACACGCTGTTCGTTGGTTTATCAAAAATGACGCGTGAAGTTTGTTAGATTTTACACTGGTTCGTTATCAAGACAGATTACGCCAGTTAAGACCATCAATTGTTTTTCAAAAAGAGACGTAGAGTCCGTTACATTGCCCCTTGGTTTGTTATCAAAGGACATGAAGTCATACATTCAGAGATGTTTGTCCTTCCTGACGAATGTCGTTTATTTAGAGCATAATAAGTTGTGTCAGCATTGGTCTTAGTTATCGAACAGATATTTGTTTCATAAAAAATAAACTATGAGGTTGTAGTACTTACACGTAATACGAGTACATACGTGTCATAATTCAAAACTAAACAAATCACGTAAATTACTTATTACGTTAAATTTCCATTTCTTCTTGCAAGATAAAAAAATAATGATATTTAATTAAGTAATTTGCTCCCCCCCGCTAGTACAGCGGAATGTCTCCGAATTTAAAACGCTAAAATTAAGCGTTCGATTCCCCTCGGTGAGCTGATCAGATAGCCCGATGTGGCTTTACTATAAGAAAAACACCCAAACACAATAAAATAATTCAAAGTAACTTATTGTATTAAAAGGACATACGTGCAAATTTATTTTATGAATAAGCCTTTGTTAGGTATTTCCAATCGCATATATTTATTTTTCAATATAAAATAATGCATCAATATGATCTGTATCGATAACGTCAAATTATTTTACGATTTCACTTATCCCAAAACTTACTACATTTGACAAAGGGTCAGCCACGTTCAACAATAAATGTTTAGACAATCATCAGATAAAGTTTTAAAGATAATCTCCACGTCTTACTCATAAAGAAATAAATTGATATATAAAAAAAATAAGACAACATTTTTAATACGTTCACTAAATTAAAAAAAAAATTAATGAACAATCTCACGAGTGAATACTAAGATGGTTATCACGGTTATAACTTAACAATATTTTAGTATATGATATAATTAAAAATTTACTTACTCAATTACCTTTGAAGTTCCTGCTTATGTTTCAACTTCATTTAGTATTTTGAATAATATGATAAATGTTTACTAGCCAGGCAGTCTTTTATGTAACCCTTATTTCAACAGTATTACAAAGGCTCACTTTCAAGGGTTTGTACTTGTCTTATTATTTATGCCCCCCAGTGGCTCAGCGGTATGTCTGCGGACTTACACGCTAAAATCCGGGTTTCGATACCCGTAGTGGGCAGAGCACAGATAGCCCATTGTGTAGCTTTGTGCTTAATTCAAAAACAACAACAACAACGACAACTTATTATTTATACTTAGGTGCAGGATTTACAGTCGTCTGATTACCAGTACTTAAGTAATGGATCTACATTATCATTATTATCCATTGTTCGGTATTAAACAATGGCTTTCGTAAACAATAGAATATTACAAGGCTATCTTCAACCTTACTATAATACTCTTGAAAAATTATTGATTATTAATTAACCAAGTGAGTCTTGGAAGAATGTTTGTCGTTTGTACCCCAAGACTTCTCTCTACAGAATGGTATTGAAGAAAGAATTCTGAAGTTTCAAAATAAAACATATTTCTAGAATTTCTTCCTCCAGAAACTTTCTGGATAATTTCTTTAGAAATTCGGTGTTTATGATTAAATTTCATAAATCTGATCCTTGGATATTCATTAAATGATTATTTGGAATTTAATAATGTTGTTTTGAATCTTCAACTGGTGTTTATAATGTTTGTAGTCTTTCAATAACTAAAACTTGAAGTTTAGTTTAATTTCTACAGAAAATTTATATATATATGCATTAAACTGGCATGCAAATGAATGGAGAAAAGCTAACGTTATCCACTGATTTCCTGATGGGACCACCAACTCCATTGTGTTTTGTTTGTTTTGGAATTTCGCACAAAGCTACTCGAGGGCTATCTGTGCTAGCCGTCCCTAATTTAGCAGTGTAAGACTAGAGGGAAGGCAGCTAGTCATCACCACCCACCGCCAACTCTTGGGCTACTCTTTTACCAACGAATAGTGGGATTGACCGTCACATTATACACCCCCACGGCTGGGAGGGTGAGCATGTTTTAGCGCGACGCGGGCGCGAACCCGCGACCCTCGGATTACGAGTGCACGCCTTAACGCGCTCGGCCATGCCAGGCCGTTCATTGTGTTTTATAACAGATATTAACGAAAATATGCAATAATTATCTCTCTGATTTTCATGTCAAGTATTTCAGTCACTCGTATCATCTGATTTTAGTTTTATGTGAAACAATTGATTTTATTGAACTTTATACCTGTGGTCATACAGCTCATTAGAATAAAATACTAGGGTGTTATTTGCAGTTATTATATTTAAAAAAAATATAAACTAGTAAGGTTTATGTCTCGTAATATCTTCTGTGTAGTTAATAAAAGGCTTCGAGTGACTTGGTTGTCCTGGAATAGTAATCTTTTACAAGGATGTGTGAATCTTTAGGATTTCAAACAACATCGCTCAATCTATATTTTGATCGTTTCTTGTTAAATAACATGTATGTTACCGGCGCTGAACGAGCGGAATCAAGCTCTTAAAATTACTGAACAAAATGGCCGCCTAAGGGCTGTGGATAATCGCTTTGAAAGTTAACAGTAGTTTGGTTATTTTGAGATGTTGGACTTAATGGAGAACACTTAAATTCTTTATAGCTTGCCGTTCGTGTGGAACATCTGGGATTTCATGTCTCAAATGGGGAATAATTGAAATAGTTTATGCATGGAAGTAAAAAGGAAAAAATATATATATACGGCGTGCTATTATGCGGAAAAACAAATTGCATATAGCAAACTGCGGAACACGATAAAAGAGAAATAAAAAATATTTCAAGCAAAAATGTAAAAAAAAAGCCAAAAACACGAAAAAAAAACATCAATGACCACGTGCAGTTTAATGCCTTTAAAACACAGCTGATTAAATAAAGAGAAATAGTCCATCATTTACGGATCGCAGAAAAGTTGTGCAGAGTTTAATGCTCTTCGATTAAAAACAGTTTCGTGCATAAATAGCCACAGATGAGAGAAATAACTTACAAAATTTATCTCAAAAGTTTTTGAATATTTACGAGGGTTCTGCTTAAGTTTCTAATGTAAGAAATGGGAAGAGAAGTCGATCTGAGATATACACAGATGAGGTTTGTTCTGAAAGGCCGTAAACCAAAGGATATTACAATGACATTACAAATTGATAAAACGATTATAAATTATCTTTTTTTATTCTTTTACTACTTACACCGGATTTACAACGCTAAAATCAGGGGTTCGATTCCCCTCGGTGGGCTGAGCAGATAGCTCTTTGTGGCTTTGCTATACGAAAAAAAAACAACACACACACACATGCTAATTACAATCCTTATAATGAGGACGTGTGAAAATGATATTACAAGAAAACGAGTGTCAAATTTTACACAAAGGATGTAAAACTCTCTTCTGGCCAATTTTAGATAGTAAAAAAGTTAGAAAAGTTCGTTAACTATTGAATTTACCTGGCAGAGAATTTTTCCAAGACACACAACGATCTTTTAAAATAGCATCTCTAGAACTAGTATGAAGTTATATTGTAAAGTTTTATTGTGTTATGCAATGACATTACAAGCATATCTGCTGGGTAGTTACGTTGTCAATTTTGTACTTTACTAACCTTGTGAAAATTATAATGGTAACTACTTGGTTGTTAGACCCTTAACCTGATACTATATTAACCTGTTGATTTGGATTGTTTTGGAATTTCGCACAAAGTTACTCGAGGGCTATCTGTGCTAGCCGTTCCTAATTTAGCAGTGTAAGACTAGAGGAAAGGCAGCTAGTCATCACCACCCACCGCCAACTCTCTTACCAACGAATAGTGGGAGTGACCGTCACATTATACACCCCCGCGGCTGGGAGGGCGAGCATGTTTAGCGCGACGCGGGCTCGAACCCGCGACTTTCGGATTACGAGTCGCACGCCTTACGCGCTTGGCCATGCCAGGTCAACCTGTAGAAAATTAAAAGGGTAAATGATTGATTTTTTTTTAGAATGTCAATTTTGTATTGTATTAATCTAATAAAAGTGACAAGGGTCACTTTAGGATAGTTAGACTTTTAATTTTGCATTGCATTAACCTTATTGGACAAAGTAAAAGGACAATGAAATAATTGCAAACCTTTCAAGTTGCTGGATTATTTTAGAAGGAACGTGTATCTTATTGTATTTGAACAAAGGCAAAAACATCGTTCATGCTAAAGTGATTTCAAGCAGAGTTGAAGTTATCCTTGGGTTTAAACTGTTAGAAAAGTTTTAGAAATCCAACTTCTCTACCATCCAATTTTATAAAAGAATTTAAATTTTTTGAAATTTTAACGAAAATATTTTATACGCTTATTTCAGGTCATATATTTATTTTATGTGCAACGTTATTTTCCATGTGCAACATACATTTGATCAGAATCTCGTACGTATTTTGCATGGGTAATATTTTACGTGTAATTTTGATAAGCAATATAATTTAACTTTATTTGGACTTTTTACGTATTCAACAAGGGTAGCACGCGTTTTTAAGAGAAATTTTTACGTGTTTTCCAAGTGCAACATACAGTTACGAGAGAAAGTGTTCGTACCCCGGGGTCCCGAGTGTTTTTTTGCTCATAACTTACAAAGTATCATGAGTAGGTAATAAAAGTATTATATATATTATAAATACTATAATAACATACATTTACATAAATTTTTATGTAAATTAAACGACAAATAAACTGTTTATAAACAAATAACCAAAAATAGGAGGAGCAGAAAGTGTTCGTACAGTTCAGAACGTGTGAAAAAACTGATATTTCCGTAACAATTTTGTAATAGTTGAATAAACTACATTATACCATTCCAGAACTGGACACTGGGTTCATATAAACTACATTATACCATTCCAGAACTGGACACTGGGTTCATAAATATTGAGATTTAGCCAGCAAAAAATGTACTTCCGGCAACTTAGCGCCTTCTCCGTCATTATCTGCTTGGTCATCATGGCGAACAGGAAACAACTGTCCAGTGATTTAAAAAAACGAATTATTGTAAAATACAAGTCTCGTGTGTCTCTTTCTGGTATTGCTACACAGCGTAATGTGCCGAAAACTACTGTTTAAAGCATAAATACCAAGTTTAAGCTTACAGGATCAACTGCTAACCTCCCTCGTTCCTTTGCCCCACCAAAGTTTCAAAGAGAACCAAGAGGAAGGTTCTCAGAAAAGTTAGTAGAACCCTCATTTAACACATAATGACATACAGAAACTGGTAAGGGAAAGTGGGGTTGAAGTAATCACCTCTACAGTTACGAACATGTCATGTTCTTCTGGGTTCAAAGCATGCCGTCCTCGTAGAACTCCATATTCAAAGCCTGTTCATTCAGAAGCACGATTAAGGTATGAAAAAAAGCATATAGATAAACTCTTTACTTATTGGAAGAGTATTCTTTGGTCAGACGAGACTAAAATCGAGCTTTTCGGCCACAGTGATGTTCGTTATATTTTCCGTAAGAAGAGGGAACGAAATTTTCCAAACAACACCGTCCCTACAGTTAAACACGGAGGTGACTCGATCACGCTATAGGATTCCTTTGGCTCTTCTGGTGTAGGCAGTCTTCACCGCGTCAACGGAATCATGAAAAAAAGAAGACTACGTTGACATATTAGACACTTATTTCAAGAATGATGTTTGGAACTTGTGGCTTGGATGTCGTTTGAGTCTTCCAGCACGACAATGACCCTAAGCACACATCGAAATATGTGCAATCCTGGTTGCAGAGGAACCATATAAGCTTTCCGGAGTGGCCATCGCAGTCACTCGATCTCAACCCAATTGAAAACGTTTGGCATCAGCAGAAGACCAGGGTTCATCAGCGTCATCTGAAAAACTTGCAAGAGTTGGAGGCCTTCTGTAAAGAAGAGTGGAATAAAATACCAGTCGAGTTCTGTCAAACAATCATGGAGGTCTATGAGGAGAGATTGTGCCAAGTAATTCACCTGAAAGTCTACACAACTTACCATTAAAGTAGACGCACGAACACTTTCTGTTCCTCCTACGTTTGGTTATTTGTTTATAAACAGCTTATTCTTTGTGTGTAGATGTGTGTTAAAAATATTTATAATATAATTCACTTTCATTATTCTGATCGGGACGCTTTTTAAGTAATGAGGAGAAAACTACTCACGACGCAGGGGTACTAACACTTTCTGTCGTAACTGTATGTTTTAAACATATTTTACACGTATTTTCTCATTTATATATACACTTCATCATGACTTTGTATGTATGTTTATCTAATTGCAGAATAGATTTAATTATGATGTCGTATAACCCGCATTTTAAATAACTTTTGCACTCAGTTCTTCGATAGCTAATTAGTGCTCATGTTTGCGAGTTAGTTTATCTTCCGTTGCTGTGAGGCCGAACTGTTTTTAAGGACCCACTTATTCAAGATCTGTCAATCAGCTATCATGAGAAAGAGATAAAACCATCTCCGTTTAATCTAAAACTTGGTTGTGTCTTCGGTTAAAAAAAGACCGAAACACTTTCACTGTTGAACTCAAGAGACCTTCCGTAAAGTAATGCAGCCACATGGGTCATTGCAATTGTTTTTGCTATTCAATTTCAGTAAAGTCTAATTACTCAAATGGAAGACATGATTCTAATTCGACTGTTTTTTCAAGGAGTAAAGAGAGGCGTATGCATTTTATAACAGTTTAACGTCTTGCAGATTTTAGATTAAGCCTAAAAGTACGGTAAAAAGTGAATAAATCTGATCGACAGTTCTCTTGAATTATTTTGTTAATATTCACAAATAATGGAAATCTGTAAAAAGGATACCTTTATATTATTACAAAAATGCTGCAAATAATATGAATTGCTGAAAATAAAACTAATCTTTAGTATATTTCACCTATTTTCAATCCACCAGGCAAAAAGAGTAACTATAATATTAATTAACCAGCAATCGGCTTTGTATTTGTGTTAAAGAGGATTACAAAGCTACACGAGAGTTATCTGCGTTAGTCGTTCATAATTTAGCAGTGTAAGACCAGAGAGAAAGCAGCTAGTCATCACCATCCACCGCCAACTCTTGGTCTACTCTTTTACCAACGAATAGTGGGATTGACCGTCATTTTATAATGACCCACAGCTGAAAGGGCAAGCATGTCTGCTGTGACAGGGATTCGACTATCAGATTATGAGTGGAGTGCCTTAATCACCTGTTCATGCCGGGCCTGTTAGAAGATGCGTGTTTGTGTGTTTTCTTATGGTAAATCCATATCGGGTTATCTGCTGAGAGCACTGAGGGGAATCAGACCACTATGTGAACACTACAACAATCAGAAATTCACACTATGGATGTCATAACAACCACACAAATGCAGGTATAAATGATAGAGATAAATTCTCACTGTGAAGAATATAATGAGCAATATAAGAGACAGATATTCATAGAGTGAATAGTAGATTTGATATTGTTGTTTTGTTTGTTGTTTTTGAAATTTCGCACAAAGCTACTCGAGGGCTATCTGTGCTAGCCGTCCCTAATTTATCAGTGTAAAACTAAAGGGAAGGCACCTAATCATCACCACCCACCGCCAACTCTTGGGCTACTCTTGTACCAACGAATAGTGGGATTGAACGTCACATTATAACGCCCCCACGGCTTGGAGGGCGAGCATGTTTGGCACGACTCGGGTGCGAACCCGCAACCCTCAGCACGTGTCTTAACGTGCTAGGCCATGCCAGGCCAGAAATGATATAAGTTTATACTATGAAAAATACAATACACACACATTTATACTGCAACTGATACAAAGATCCAATGTTCATTCTGTGAACAATATAACGATCCAACTTTCACACCACTGATAATAAAATGGAAATAAATTATTACTGTGAGCAGAAATTCACACCGTGAGTAATCAAATAAGATATATTAACACAGCATAGCCCGCGTCGCGCTAAACATGCTCGCCCTCCCAGCCGTGGGGGTGTATAATGTGACGGTCAATCCCACTATTCGTTGGTAAAAGAGTAGCTCAAGAGTTGGCGGTGGGTAGTGATGACTAGCTGCCTTCCCTCTAGTCTTACACTGCAATATTAGGGACGGCTAGCACAGATAGCCCTCGAGTAGCTTTGTGCGAATTTCCAAAAACAAACTAACACAGCATAATATAAAGCGAAAAAATGAATACTGTTAACAATATAAGTGAGGGTTACTCACTATGTGAGCAGTATAAAGTGCAGAAATTGTGAACAATATAACAGTGTTGTGTTGTTCACACTGTAAACGATATAAAGACCATTAATATTTACTGTGAATGAACGATCTAATAGACAGATAGTGTAACGGGGAGAAATTTAAATATTTAATAATTAATGGACGGATATTCATAATTTGAATAATACAGAGACAAACACTCATACTGCGAAAATATGACATTTTAATTACAAAATCAGCATTAAATATGATATAATCTCGCCAATCCCACTATTCGTTGGTAAAAGAACAGCCCAGAATTGACGATGGGTGGTGATGACTAGCTGCCTTCCTTGTAATCTTACACTGCTAAATTAGAAATGACTAGCACAGATAGTCCTCGTGTCACTTTGCGCGAGCTTTTTTTTTATGTTATTAAGCTCAAAGTCCAACAAAAGGCTATTTATGCTGTAATGACCACGAGTACTGAAAATTGACCTTTACGTTATACGTAAAATACCTTGAGAGTTAGCATTGAGCTGTTGAGAGAAGAGCTTCTCATTACGTTTCAGACTTGTAGAAGTATTATAATAAGAGTTATTACATGTGAAACTTTTTATTTTAATACAAAAACGGTCTTGGTGACCTGAGGTTTTCTTCCAGATGGAGTATTGTCGGGGTATTGACACTATAAGAAATTGTGAGGTAGCAAGTTCTATTGTTTCAGGTGATGGCTGCGTTTATAGTTTATTTATTATTTCCTTCTATCATTCAGTTTATCTGTCAATTTTCAGTTGTATTAAAAGGTAATTTAAATTCTAGCTACTCATTTGTATTTTGAATAAATATGTAGAAATGTTGAAAGTGACTCTAGCTTTTCTTGCGATGACGTATAAATACTATTAATGTACCGAAAGATTATACAAATTTATGATTGCCTGATATGTACTTTCGTGACTTATTCTGTTAGTAAATACCCTATCAAAACCTTCTTCCTAAAGTATGGTGTTAACATGTGAAAAACACATTTCCAGATAACTTATCACAACTGAGATATATGTGAAGGTTCAAATGGTACTCACAGCTTTACCTCAATGTTGGTCCCTCGCTGGTACACCAGTAATTCTTCGGATTTACAACGGTAAAATCAGGGGTTTCATTGCCCTTGAAGGACTCAGCAGGTAACCCAATGTGATAGTTATTTAGGACAAGATTTAAACCTCTCAACTCTTAACGTTTTAATTAAGTTGGAACTCTTTGTAAAGCGTTTTGGTAAGAAATAAAAGAAGAAACATTTTCATCTAAGACATTTTCAGATTCATTTATTAGTTACAATAAGTTTAATTTTGTTAGCATAATCCATGGATTTTTGTTTTATCTTTTCAGATATTTCGTTTCTGCTTTATATTCTACATTTGTAGACCTGTATTTGACGTCAATATTCTCAAAACTACCCATAACTTATAAACTTCTATCTTGTGACTGATTTGTGTTATAATAACTGTCTGTTCTTATGTTTGTCAAAGAGGTGTTTTATTCTTTAGCGAAGCCATCTCTAAAATACCTATCGTGCTTATTGGTTCCTTCTAGTGACACAGCAGTACGTTTGAAGGCTTAGAATCCTAAAAACTTTCGACACAGTAGCTTTCACAGTTGAGTCAGAATTTATGGATGTTTAAGCTTAACTAGAAATAAAAACAAACCGATGATGTATATCCTATCTTTTTTCATCTAAAAATATTTAATCCTTCACCTCTGTTTTTAGATGTCCAAAATTAAGTTTCTGATTAGAAAAAAATCGGTTAAAAAGAAGTATTCTGTGTGTTCCAATCATCTATAACCGTCATGAATATCTTGTTTATATTCTATATTATTAGGTTGGTTGTGTGATTAAAAGCTAAACCAGTTGCATTAATTTTATTTCATTATCTTCTAAAGATTTACACCTAAGTTTACAACGTTTAGATGTTCCACTTGTGTTTCAGTTAGTTCTTTTGTTAACAGTTAATTGCTGTTTTGGATTGAAAATGTCTTTCGTATTTTTAAGAGTTTCATTTGGTTTGCTATTATTCTCTTAGTAGCACTGTCGTATGTATAAGCACATCTACTGCGTGAAACAGTGTTTCGAAACTCGTGGTGGACAGCGAACACACAGGCCTTTGTGTAGCTTTGCGCTTGACAACAGAGCTAATAAACAAACAACTTTTGCTACAAACATTTTTAACTTAACCAAAAAATTCTATCTGTGGATGTCTTCGAACTATTTGAACTTAATCATTTTACAAGCACGTTTTACTTCCAAAGAAGTAAAGATGTACGAACTTATGTCTCAGTTATCCCTCGTGATTTAAACTTTATTTCAATTTATCTAGACTCTCCTTTTATGTCTGTTATGAAATTCTTTTGTTTCCAGACGTATTTGCTTGTTCTGTTCATTTTTTTCAGACTTGTTCTTTTCTCTCTCTTCTTGCCTGTGTTTACAACCCTTCAGCTTGTCCTGACAATCAGTCTCCAGTTGTTAAGTGAACAATATTGCCTTCTCCTGACAATCAGTCTCCAGTTGTTAAGTGAACAATATTGCCTTCTCCTGCTATACTTTATGACCTTTCTTTGAAACAGCTTTTATCTTGCAAAACTCAAGCTTTTATATACTCTGTTGATCTTTAGTGTATCTCTTAACATTTTCTGATCAGTCACTAAAGTAAAAACACAAAAGAGCTACTTATGACATTTTATTCGAATGAAATATCTTTCGCTTTAAAGAAAAACGTGTGAATAATAGTTTTCTTCTTTGAGTGTATCTTTTCAAAGCTTACAAACTTTACTTGATAGATTTTACCATCGTACAATTTTTCTTTCAGTTAAATTTAATGAATGTTTCTCGAGATGAGTTTTGTACTGTGATCACATTCATAACTATTAACACGTTTTTTGCTGATCGTATCAGTTTAATAAAGTTACGTTTATTGATAATTTTGCTGTTTTTTTCAACGATTCTTATATATTTATTTGAAATATTTGTTTTGTTTCTTTCTGGGCAATCGTTCTATCAATTATTCGTGTGTGTTTTTTCCTATAAGAAGTCTCAACATAGGCTATACATTAGACTGAGAAGTATTTAAACGAATTCCTTAACGTATATATATATATATATATATATATAGCCTACGATATATGTTGATATAACCATTATGGATTTGAATATACGACTCATTCTTGAAACGACTTAAACGTCAGTATGTAGAAACTATAATCTAACGAACATACAAAACCTTTTATAAAATTAAATGTAGCTTACTAGCTGTTCCTAATTGGTTGATTTCCGGCCTTGTCTTTGAATGAACAAGCTTTGCTCATCATTGGTCCTTGCTAAAATCTTACAATGATTACAATGGACGACTAAATCACATTCATCTAGAGCATGTTTAAGTACACTCGAATTAGAAGAGGACTTAACATAGGTTAGAACTTTTTTTTTGAGGGGATGAATCCAATGTAGACTTTCTGATAGGAAAGACAAAAAATCACGAACTACATTTAACGACTTTAAATCTAAAAAGAAAATGTAAGCAATGATTGAACAGAAATACACCTCAGTTGAATTAGTGGATTCACTTTTCTTAACTCAGTTTTAATAATCAAATAATATTTACCGAATTTCGGAAGGGAATAACAACAGGATATTTTGTAACTGGGAATGTAAATTACTTATTTTGCTTGTTGAAATAATTATGAATTATTCTATCATTGACATAGCTGGAAAAAAAAACCGTTTTTGCATACAACATCTTAGGTAAGATTAAAACTTCAGAAATTTCATAATATTAAAGGAACACTAAAAGTATCAGAAAGTTAAGAGAAAAGTAACATGTCGTAACACTGAAAAGTACAGTTCACAAGAAAACCTTTTGAAACCTTTATGAGTTTACGTACTGGAACACTACTGTTGGTTTTTAACAATCTTCTGTTTAGCATCTGTTTCTCCCACATTTTTCATGAAAAAGTTATTGACACTCTAAAATCCTTATGAATTTTATTATCTGAAGAAATAATAAATCAAAAAGATAAAATATATGTATTGATGGTGGACTGTATGATCGTTTTATCACACATTTGTATAGAAATTAGGTTATATAATAGTAATAACACTTTTTAAAAGTTAAGAATGGATAATTATCACTGTAATCATATGTTAATAATGATATGGAGAGAGACACCGTGTTTACATATGAATTATTTTACATCAAGCATTGTTTTATTATTAAACTATATATGTTTGTTTCGCACAAAGCTACTCGAGGGCTATCTGTGCTAGCCGTCCCTAAATAGCAGTGTAAGACTAGAGGGAAGGCAGCCAACTCTTGAGCTACTCTTTTGCTAGCGAAAAGTGGGATTGACCGTCACATTATAAAGCCCCCACGGCTAGAAGGGCGAGCATGTTTGGCGGGACGCGGGCTCGAATCCGCGACCCTCGGATTACGAGTCGCACGCCTTAAGCGCTTGGCCATGCCGGGCCTAAACTATATACGTGATGTTTCACAAGTGTTAGATATTTTATATGTAATAGGGTATAAAATTTCAGTCTGGTTAGGGCCTGGCATGGCCTAGCGCGTTAAGGCGTGCGCTTCGTAATATGATGGTCGCGTGTTCGCGCTAAACATGCTCGTCCTCCCAGCCGTGGGGGCGTTATAATGTTACGGTCAATCCCACTATTCGTTGGTAAAAGAGTAGCCCAAGAGTTGGCGGTGGGTGATGATGACTAGCTGCCTTCCCTCTAGTCTTACACTGCTAAATTAGGGACGGCTAGCACAGATAGCTCTCGAGTAGCTTTGTGCGAAATTCCAAAACAAACAAACAGTCCGGTTATTTTAAATATATTTTATATAAAACTCTCAAAGCTAAATTACAAACTGTAAATGTTTTATTTTATTCTTATATCAACGTGTTCACAAGTGAAAGTTTGTTATTTTACTAATGTTTAACAGTTAACTTTATATTTCTGTGTCTATAGTTGAGATATGGAATACTGATTAGGCTTTTAGGGTGTTAAATATGTCATCTCTGTACATATAATGGTAGAGTGTATTAAATTGTTGGCTGTAGCAACACAGTTGATTTGACCTTAAATATTATCATTTAGCACAAAATGAGACTCTTAGTAGAAAACTTTACCATTTCAATGTGTACCGAGAAGTCGTATACAAAACAGTTTTACCATCTTTCTCATTTATAGAGTACTTTATAAGTGTTTAAATCATTGAAATAAATGATCTAAATTTCATGTTCCTAAATGTCTTCCTGTTTTACCATGCCATTCATGGTTAAAAACTCTTTGACTATTCAATGAGTATATTCGCAAATTGATGTGAGATGTGTTTTTAAACCTATTTGCTGCCTATATTTCATTTTAGATTTAAAGACCGGATTCCTGCTTTAAATTTACCACATGTAGGTTATAAAGTTACTCATCCTTCATTTTTCCAATAAAAGGCAGTTGTTAAGTCGAAAGTACTCAAGCATGTCCTAGAATATTGTGATGTAATCTCCAATTCTAATCGTTTTAAGATATTAGAAATAGTCAATGACGAAAAACCCTCTGTATTAAAAAAAGAGCTTTCTCATTCAAAGCTCGAGACCAAATATTGCCCAATTAGGATGAACTAATAAGCAACGTTTAAAATATAGGATAATATAAGCATCCAGATCACTTGGTATCCAGGAAAATTTGTAATATATATATTTGGCCATTGCTTGAAGAATTATTCTGATGTGTGTTGAACTGTGATCTTTATTATGTTGAACTGAATTATTTTCCATTCTAATTTAATTTTCTGTAACGTTAGCATTTAAGTTAAATTCTTTATTCCATTCTAATTCAATATTCTATAACGTTAGCATTTAAGCTATATTCTTTATTACATTCTAATTTAACTTTCTGTAACATTAGCATTTATGTTAAATTTTTTGTAAAGTTAGCATTTATTTCATTATAATTTAATTTTCTTTAACGTTAACATTGAAATTATTTTTTTTATTCTCTATTTCTTGTTATTTAGAATTAAGCACAAAGCTGCAAAATGGGTTATCTGTGCTCTGCTCACCACGAGTATCGAAACCCGGATTTTAGCGTGTAAATCCGCAGACATACCGCTGAGCCACTGGGGGGGGGCTTCTCTATTTCATCCTAACTTAACTTTCTATAACGTTAACATTGAAATTAATTTTTTTATTCTCTCTTCCATTCTAATTTAATTTTTTTTATAAATTTAGCATTTAATATAAATTATTTATTCAAGTTACATTTGAGAGACACAAATGCAGAGTACAGAGATAAATGGTGAGGATGTTAAGAGACTACAACGTTGACCTCATTTAACTGGGATGTCCAAGAAATTATTTTGCCTTTAAAATAGACCAGTGAAAACTTGTGGCATGAGGGAAATGTTCAATTGATCAGACAAGTGAAATAAATTTCACTTACATCTGACAACAAGAGACGGTTGATAACATCATATTGAAATGATTTTAGAGTTCCATCACATCATTACAGTTCATGTTGTCATGTCTGGTCAAATCCTATCTGACGATTGTGAATTTACAGCATAACCTTACAGCATAGTTTTTACTGCAAAAGTCTTCGATTTCACTCCATCATGACCAAAGAACACGTTTCTTCCTCGATGGTTTTCACAATGGTTTACCATTGCCAGTTTCGATAATTATATCGCATAGAAATCCATGAGTTTTTCGTCCTGCGACTTGACAGGTCGTCATCGTGTGAAATATCATAAATACCAATTTGATTCTCTAGCTTCTTGAGCTATGTGATGGTTGAATAACCTATCTTTGCCTCATTCATAGCCCATTTGCCACTTTCTGATTGTGTTGTGTACTGTTTCCTGGAGCAATTAGACGGTTTCTACAACCGCCCTTTGTTTTCAATGACTCTCACCTTCTCCAAGTTTCTTTCCAGCTTCATCTATTGTCTTTTTTCTTCTCCAATGTAATTATTAAGTGCAAGAGATAACTCCGTTTTGGAAAATCTAAATCCCTGATCTAAACCAATTTTTATAAGCTAAGTCCATGAATAATTTGCCTCTAAAAGGGCCTTTACGTACTCTATCTAAGAGCGATCAATTTTCGTTATTATCACTGTATCTATGATACGCCAAACAATCTCAAATTGGTTTTGATCCACATTGTTAAACCACGAACCTTTGTCGTGCCGCGAATTGCGAATTTGCATGTTTAAAATCGTTTTCATATAACATAGCTAATTTTGTAATACAAAAACGATTCATTTCTATATTATTCACCCCTCCCTCCACAAAACCTGTGTACCGATAAATTATAGTGACGTCAAGTATTATCATTTATATTGGTTAACTTCCACAACGTAGGACTAATGTAAAACCGTTACGTAATTTCTATCGCAGTAACTCTTAGAATAAATTAAAATAAATTTGGAAGCACTACAGTGAAAGAAAAAGGTAATTTATAGATGTTTTCCAATAACAATTACTTTTCGAATTCATTATGTCCTACTTTCTACGCTAGTGAAATTTAAGTCGTATCAAGAACGACTCGTTTTTCCAACCGTTCATTGTTAAAATTCCACTTCTTGTTTTTGTGACCTTTAAGTGTTTATGAAAGTGACAAGTATTTTCAATTATCTGTTGTTTAAATTCAGCTTGTTTATATCCGTAACATTTAAGTAATTTAAAGAATGGCCTGCAGCTTTAAAGCTCTGATGAATCTTTCATTGATTCATCATTTTAAAGTTAATTTAGTTACTCGTTGTTTTCAGTTACAACGACCTTATCGTCTTTAGACTTCTGGAAAACCAGCCTTAATTTACTGTCTAATTGTGATAAACAGTGAATGGAAAAAAATATAGTCATTTGAGCTTTAACCTTTAACCTTTACGTACATTACAGTTTCTTTTCTTTTAGAGTGGGAATAAATGATAAAAAAACTAAATGACTTAATGTACTTACAAATAAAAAAAAATTATGGTCAAACCGTTTCTTAACTGTATTACAAAAGTGGGCGTGTATTTTTCAAATATCTTAATTCTGTAAAATTCTCGAGCTAGGAATATTGGTGTTACTTTATCTACGGTACTCACAAAGGTGTTAGGAAAAAGTAAAAAACTGAGTGTATGCCACAGGTGAAACATCAAAAGTTCATTAGTCTTCGTATTTAGTACAACAGAACCTCAAATGAAGCGATTGTGTTCAGTAAACAGTTTGTGTGTTTCATTCTGTTTAATGGCACGGCATTTAGGCATTTTTGCAACATACTTGATAAAAGTATCCTTTGAAATTTTATTCCAAATGTCTCTAATACACTCCCATCAAGTTTCTATGGATGTAACTTTCGATATTTGAAGTTTTTTTGTCTATAAAATACCTGATCTGTTCAACTGTATTGAGATAAGGATTTTGTGGGGGCCACGGCATTATATGATAAGGATTTTGTGGGGGCCAAAACATTATATGATAAGGATTTTGTGGGGGCCACAGCATTATATGATAAGGATTTTGTGGGGGCCACAGCATTATTTGAATGACTCCAGCAGCTTGTTTCATAGGTAAGTGATTTCTGCATAGGTTTGATGAGTGTATGGGGGTCATTATCTCCTAGTAAGCAAAATCATTTGCTAAATAATTCGTAATACCTGGGTAAACCATAAATAATCAGCAGGTGCTTGTATTTCAGATGATTCATTAATCCATTTGTTTTGCAAATATCTCCTGTCGCCTTAGCAGCAAGACACCCCAAAACCATCACATCACTTCTCCCACGTTTCACTTTTTATCTGCTGGACGTCCAACTTACGTTTTGAACCACACATTTAAGACTTGTACATATTTATCATTCTTTATCAATCATAAGTAGTCCAGTTTTGTACTTTTTAGCAAAGTTCAGTCTCTTGATATCATTTGGAGATCGAGTTCTTGTGTGTATTTATTCATAGCATAGCTTTTATCGGGATATCTGCCGAGTCGCTCAAGGGAAATCGAACCCACGATTTTAACGTTGTAAGTCTACAAACTACCGCTGTACCAGCGTGTGACGAGGAAATCGACCTTAAAGGGTTTATAACTGCTACGTGACCAGATATTCTATTGATGTTGACATCACACTGTAGATCAGTACATTTTTCTGTTGTTTGGTACACGTGGTCATGTATTTCATGCTTCAAATCTGAGGTACTCTTCCTTCTGTTTTTCCGGAAAAAGAAGACAACAAAACAAATTTAGCTTCCGGTATTACGATCTGTAGTGTTTGTTTGTTGTTTCTTTTTTTAATTTCGCGCAAAGCTACACCAGGACTATCTGTGCTAACCGTCCCTAATTTAGTAGTGTAAGACTACAGGTAAGGCAACTAGTCATCGCCACCAACAGCCAACTCTTGGGATACTCTTTTATCAACGAATAGTAGGATTTACCTCACATTATAGCTCCCTTACAGCTGAAATAGTGAGTAGGTTTGGTGTGATGGGACATTTAAACCCGCAACCCTCGGATTACGAGTCGAGAGCCTTAACCATCTAGCCATGCTGGGCTTATCTATGGTGTACTTAACAGTGTTTATGGAGCATTTCAAGTCTGCAGCTGTTTGTCAGAGTCCATTAAACATCACGTGAAACTTTTATGTGAACTCTCTGCTCGACTGACAATCTTCTACGGTTTGTGAGCGGTGTTGTGACAATAAAACTTAATATTAAGTTTTAAACACCGTTTTTTTATCACCAGGTGGGTTCAGGCGTTCGACTCGTAATCCGAGCTTAAACCCAAAATAAACCAATATAAAGGAAAGCCATTATACCGATATTAATATTATAGATAAAATTATATATCCAAACATCTAACCCCGCCCTCTACATTGCTACTCTAAGCTACACAACCCCTTCCAAACATGTGGTCAGCTTCCGGTCCGTTACCTCTTTCTTTGTGAACCTGACGATGACCGAAGAAGGTCGAAACGTTGTTCGCTCTTCTATTTAAAATATTTTCTCAACCTAAACGAGCCGTTTTTGCATATAAAATTCTCAACAAGTGGGTTTCTCGACATCACTGATTCACAAATCTACACAATGGTCTATCTGTGCTCTGCCCACCACGGGTATCAAAACCCACTTTTTAGCGTTGTAAATCCGCAGATATACCGCCGAACCACTGGGAGGCTAAAGTTTTATAATCAGAGACCTTATCTTGTTTGAACTATGAACTTTAATCAATTATAATTATTAATTAATCACATACAATTATTCTGTTTAAACTCTAATTATTTTGTTTCAGTCACTTAAAAGAAAACAAAGTGTCAATAGTTTTAAAACTATCTTTTCAATCGAAGTTACACAAAATGTTTTAATTATTATTTTCTGCTGGACATGAATCGGTATGCTCGACTACAAATCCGGGGATTTCTTATATTGAAGTAATCTGGCGCAAAAATGCGCTTCGCACTTTAAGACCACGAGTATGCTGTAATAGTAATGATGAAAAACCACTGTTTAATTAACACCAATGTCGCCAAAGAATCAACGGTGATAGCAGTTTCTGTTATCTTTCTGTCTTTTATCTACCACTCATGACAGGTGAAAGAAACACTTTTGGGATCTTCCATGTATTTCCCAAGCTTTAAAGCCATATTCAGCCACATCTTTATTTATAATATTAAAATGTGTTCCTTTGTTAGAATTTAGGTGAAAACTGACTGAATGGTTCGGTTTGGCTAAAGGAAATGATTGCGACTACATAATAGAGTTCCTAACTTATCTAATGGATTAAGGATCCTGGTTAATATACTGGTTACTTGCAGTAACAGTGATTATGATAACACATGTTCAAACGCCTGCATTATAACTTTGTACGATGCATATTAACAGTAAAATTCTTGTGTATTTTAAAAATGCTGGAATCTCTTGAAGGACAGTGTTATCGGAATTTAGGAAGTAGGAAGACATTTCTAAGTTTAAATATATCGGATTTTCTTGATCTTATATTTTATAGAAACTTATGCAGTTGCTCGTCATTATTAAGTTAAAGTATATCTGAATTCAGGAACTTATATTATAGTCTTTTAAAATATACAGAAGGTGCGTGACAATACAGTATTTAAGTTTACAATAATCTCCTGATCATACAATCCTATAGAAGTTTACAATAATCTCCTGATCATTCAGTCTTATAGAAGTTTACAATAATCTCCTGATCATACAATCCTATAGAAGCTTAAGGTGTCGAGAGTATTTTATATATCTTACAGAATAATAGAAACTTGAGAAGTTTAGAGGCATTTCAGTTTAAACACTGTGTTTTTGTTGAATTTCGCACTGAGCCGTCCCTAATGTAAATATGATAGAATCGGGAAAAGTGAGTTAGTCAACCCGTCCCACTGCTAAGTTTTGGACTATTTTAGACTATTTACCATCGAAAAGTTGAATATATCATCACGTTATGATGCTTTTATGGCTGACTTGGTTAACAAGCTCTGTGTCTAGATTCAAACCTGCGACTCCTATATTATGAGTCTGTGCCCCAATCATCACCCATGACGGGTCAGTATTTACGTATACCTGATTTTCAACTTTATATAGTCTGATGAAAACTTAAAAAGTTGGAGACATTTCAATTAGGAAATTCTTTGATAACTCGGAAACAAGACAAGATTTATTGTAATTACTTAATATGAGGAGAAACAGAAGACGTTATGAAAGACAGTTTTATTCTGAACCAAATTAATACTCGCTTTAAACAGATATTTTGATGCCCTATGAGGTTCTGACAAGCCAGTGCTAATTAAACAGACGCAAATGGAGATTTTGTTTTCCTAGAAACGTTCAGTCTAAAGAAAATCAACATAACAGACGTTTAATTTTACACCAGTCACCTGCATCAGGCAAGTGTTGGAATAATAGTTCTCCTGAGAGACAACATATGACCCCCACAGCTTTAAAATTAATTCACCTATCTGTAATTTTATACAAAACTATCCTTCGAACTTATTATAAGAACGTAACTTACTTTACGTTAAAGGTTTGTTTGTTTTGGAATTTCGCACAAAGCTACTCGAGGGCTATCTGTGCTAGCCGTCCCTAATTTAGCAGTGTAAGACTAGAGGGAAGGCAGCTAGTCATAACCACCCACCGCCAACTCTTGTGCTACTCTTTTACGAACAAATAGTGGAATTGACCGTCACGTTATAACGCCCCCACGATTGAAATGGCGAGCATGTTTGGTGTAACTGGGATTCGAATCCGCGATCCTCACATTATGAGTCGAACGCCTTAACACGCTTGGCCATGCCGGGCTCAATAACAAATGAACGACAGAAAATAAAGATATGTAATGTTATGCTACTAGAAAAACAGAAGGTAGAACTGTTCTCAAATGGCCATCGTTCTGAACAAAGATTGCATCATCACAGATTTAATGACACAGTGTAATGTAACAAAAGACGAGCAGCAACAAAAGAATCTCACGAGAACGGAATAACGTACCTTTTAAGACAATAAAACACGTGTTATTGAAATGTAAACACACAAGTAATGTGCTTACTTTATCAAGTATACATGATACACAAATATGTTTTCAACAGCCTTTTGTGTACAAACGTTTGCCAGAATAAGGCAACACAAATAGTGCATACAAAATAGACGACAGCAACACAGCATTTACTGTCACTACTTTAACACTAAATATTTTAAAAAAACTAGCAACACTTGTATGAAGTAGAACTAAATACCGTTGTGATATATACTGATTATGCACTCACAATTCCAGCTATGTATAAGAAATTCTACTACGGTCATCTTTCACTGTTAAAAAATTGCTGAAATATCGTGGCGAAAATCATCGTAGAAACAGCAAACTTAAATAACGACGAACAATAGCGACTCGAGTAATGATATGCAAGAGCAAAGCCGGGAACATTTAACTTGGCAGTTTCTAATTGACACACCAGAGAATGCACGAGCTGTATTTTCCTTGCTAAGAAAAACGCCTGTGTTTTCGATAGTGGAAAGTGAAGAGCTCATAAAAGTTCGCAGCACGACAAACTAAGGAGGTCGAATAAAGTGTAAAACTATTCTCTCGTTTTTGTTTTCTGGAAAATTCATGCGCGATTCCACACAATAGCAGATACTAACTGCAATAGTGT
The DNA here is from genome assembly GCA_011833715.1 of Carcinoscorpius rotundicauda. NCBI lineage: Eukaryota > Metazoa > Arthropoda > Merostomata > Xiphosura > Limulidae > Carcinoscorpius > Carcinoscorpius rotundicauda. The sequence goes on along the minus strand of CM022391.1, from coordinate 7,427,612 downwards.
TACAGTGTAGCCATAACAGGGATTTGTAACTCGAGCAAACTGTCAGCAATACACTCTCCAGCGTTTTAGTTAACCCTATTTGTAGATATTTTTGGCATTTTAATGCACAACAGAGGACAAATGTGTAATGTTGCTTAATATTTAAGGACAAAAAAGAGCTTATTGGTCCATCTAGGCTGTCCCATCCTGTAAACTGGAATTATCAAGTAACAAATAAATAACTTGAAAAGCTCAAAACCTACTCTTATTATTCGTATAGTTATCAAACTCACTTTGATTTAATGTCTCTACGACTTTCGAATACAATTCATTCTACAGGCCAGTGTTATTTTAAGAATAAGTCTGCCTGTTTTAAGGGTTTTTTTTGCCCAAACGTTTTGTTAGTGTTTATAGCAGATTCATGTGCGATCCCTATTATGAATTACTATCGCGATTCGTGGAATTTTAACAATATCATCCCGTGTAATTTTTACAATATCTTTCTCATTAAGGCATGTTCTACTTTTCCTACCTTTCCAGGCCCGGCATGGCCAAACGTATTAAGGCGTACGACTCGTAATCTGAGGGTCGCAGGTTCAAATCTCTGTCGCACCAAACATGCTTGCCCTTTCAGCCGTGAGGGCGTTATGATGTTACGGTCATTCCCTCTATTCGTTGGTAAAAAAAGTAGCCCAAGAATTGGCGGTGGGTGGCGATGACTAGGTGCCTTCCCTCTGGTCTTACACTGCTAAATTAGGGACTAAGCCACATTTAACTATTTCTACTCTAAATTAGGGACTAAGCCACATTTAACTATTTCTACTCTAAATTGGGGAATAAGCCACATTTAACTATTTCTACTCTAAATTGGGGACTAAGCCACATTTAACTATTTCTACTCTAAATTGGGGACTAAGCCACATTTAACTATTTCAACTCTAAATTGGGGAGTAAGCCACATTTAACTATTTCTACTCTAAATTGGGGACTAAGCCACATTTAACTGTTTCTACTCTAAATTGGGGACTAAGCTACATTTAACTATTTCTACTCCACTATTTCACATGGTTTTCCTTTATTATATATTTAAGAAGACATCATTTGTATCTTGCCTGCTGCTTTTCGATGGTTTTAGTCGATACTGAGAGCTTATCCCCCTACAGTAGGCACAGCACGGTTAGACTACTGTGTGGCAACAAGCAAGGACTTTGCCTGCTGTTTAAGTTAATTTTAATACAAAAGATTTTGCCAAACACAATACGCACGATAAGCCTCTAGTCTTACACTGCTAAATTAGGGACGGCTCAGGTTTCTCCTCCAGGTTGGGGGTTGTGCAGTAGGCTAACAATTTGTTCATTTAAAAAAACAGCCTGTCAGTGAATCCGCAAGCGATTGCGGCCCTATGTTCCTTCATGGACTCGAGAGGCTTAATGAATGTAATGCAATGTTGATGATAAAGATTCCTTTACTTGTAGAGTATTTTAAACTATGCCACAGTTATTGTATGTATATTTATTTAATTTATCACCACATTAAAATATGTTTTTAAACTTTATCACAACTCCTGGAACATCTTGTCTAACTTTACTACAGCTGTGTGACTATTTCACTTAACTTTATCACAACTCCTGGAACATCTTGTCTAACTTTACTACAGTTGTGTGACTATTTCACTTAACTTTATCAAAACTTTTGGAACTTTTTTATATCACAGCTATTAGAGTATTTGATTAACTTTACCACACGTATTAGGATATCTTTAGAATGTTAAGATATTTTTGAGATATTTTTCTGTAACTCTTGGAATGTTTAAAATTTACAGCAGCTATTGGTTTGTTTGTTTGTTTTGAATTTCGCGCAAAGCTATACGAGGGCTATCTGCGTTAGCCGTTCTTAACTTAGCAATGTAAGACAAGAGGGAAAGCAGCTAGTTATCATTACCCACCGCCACTTTTGGGCTACTCTTTTACCAACGAATAGTGGATTCGACCGTCACATTATAACGCCCTATGGCTGAAAGGGCGAACATTTTGATGCGACTGGGATACGAACCCGTGACCCTCAGATTACGAGTCAAACGCCTTAACTCATCTGGCCGTGCCGGGCCTTAACAGCTATGGAACATTTCATTTAATTTTATCAGAACTTTTGGAACATTTGATTCAACTACTAAAGTTGTTGGAATATTTTGTTTAATAACAACAGTTGACGGTTCTAACGTGTTTTAAAACAATACAAATTAGTTTATTCTATAAAGTTAAAAACAAGTAAGAAATCTACATGCTTTGATGGAACATGCTCCACAAATTTCAGGAATACTGCACCGTGGCGCTGTTTACAAAACTGATTTTCAGAAATTCACTCCTGTGGTCCTGTAACCTAAACCTAAACCTCTGTTCAAAAAGTTTTTGTGCACACTGTGACTGTTATACCTTTGATAAGTTAAGCGCCATAACTATCTTCTAAAAATCTGGATGTTCTTTTTGGTTTACTTAAAAAAATAACGATTCTGGATGCTTGACCTGTCTTCAACAGTACGGAAACAGATATCTCATCTAATTAAAAATATATAGAAATATCTCTGTATGTCATTATGATTTCACTGCTAACCGTTGGATCTCAGAAAGACGAAAATAAAATGTTTCACAAGCTTCCATGGAAACAGACAATGAATGTTTAAGATACTTCTCGCGCTTCCATGGAAACAGACAATGAATGTTTAAGATACTTCTCGCGCTTCCATGGAAACAGACAATGAATGTTTAAGATACTTCTCGCGCTTCCATGGAAACAGACAATGAATGTTTAAGATATTTCTCACGCACTGTAATGGGAAACTGTTAGATATACGTCACTATGTTCTAACTGCTTATTAATAAAATACAGTTTCATCCTGTTTGAAATTTATCAGATTTTAAAAGACACTAATGTTTTTAAGGGTACGATCAAATCTCATTATTTATAAATGGTTCAAAGGTTATGAGTTTCCTTAAGATGAACAAGGAAGGTCGAAACGTTGTTCTCTCCTTATCAATAAAAGTATTAAGACCCACACAGTTATGTGACACTTTTTTTATTTCAAGTGGGTTTCTCGTCATCAAGAAGAACAATTGTTTCAGAATGTGAACATTTTAGGACGCACGTTTTTTTATATACATTTTTGCAACTGGTATTCCAAAGTATTAACGTTACATTTATCTTGAAATCTAAATTTTGCGTCTAAAAGCAGTGAGTGAACGAAATTGACATAACTAAAACTGGATTGTGTTTTAAGACACTGGGTCTATAATAGACAGCGATATGATACGGTTAGCCTTTCAGAAAGTTTCTCATCGATTCTTGGCGATGAATTTCATGCTTCCAATGGTATTAACTGTAGAAGTAAGCAAATGACCTGTGAAAACTTTTGAATGTATTCAATCCGCAGCACAAACCTTGTTAGAAAGTAAGATCAAGGCAGTTGATTATCCAAGCGTAAGAGCCATTGAAGATAAGAGAAAAAGACAGGTTCAGATGATTTTCAAAACTGACATCATTAGCAGGTAACACGTTTTAGCACGAGAGTGTGAACATTTTACTTACAAAACTTATGGATTTGTTATTATTTTCTTTTCACGTAAGACTGATATCAAATACAATATTACCTGATTTTATTGTTTTGGTGAATTATATGAAAAATTGTCTTTTCTATGAACATTTCTATATATTTTTTATATGCAAAAACGGCTCGTTTGGGTTGAGAAAATATTTTACATAGAAGAGCAAACAAGAGCGAATGTATTTTCTCAACCCAAACGAGCCGTTTTTGCATATAAAATTCTCAACAAGTGGGTTTCTCGACATCACTGATTGTTATGAACATTTTTATTAGTAATATATGCTTTAAATAAATAAAGAAATATATAAATTGCCTATTTGTTGGGCAGAACAACGGTGTGTATAATACGTATAATACTTTGTGTATCCAATGTTTCGGACGTAAAATGAGTATCGAATGTATTACACTGCTTTTGTTTCATGAATCGGGCTTAAGACACAAGTATCTAATGCATTTTATAAATAAAATATGGAGTGTTTTGCATTGTTTTTGAAGGATATATATTAATCTTCATGCATTTACTTCCTTTCTTTGAAAGGTTATTCTTTTTTGATTTATAATTCTGTGTTTAAACAGACATGGGAGAGTTGTACTTATAATAGAGTTTTCAACATAACGAGATTCCAACGGTAATATTTATTATTTATCTATTATTGGGCAGTAATTCCCGTTTGACTTTACACTTATGCTCCTGAAAGGAACATTATCTTATGTGCGAAGGGTAACTACAAAGGGTAATGATAACATCGTTTACATTAGAATTGTAAATTTTCAATTACAACCAGTTATGAATAACATTTAGAAAAGTGAATAACGGGATTGAAACCTGGGACACTTCAGTAAAGTTGGCTGATATTACTGTTTTGGTTTTTCAGTTATCGTGTAATAAAAAAGAAACAGAAAAGGAAGAACAAGAAACAAAAACATTTTCCTATAATATTTACAGTAATTTTCAAAACTTGTGACTCAGTCATTTCATATACTTTGTTATTAAAGAAACCATTGTATGCTATTTAAAGTTTTGATGAACTATTCAAGATATATTTAAAACACCATTTTCATGAACAATCCGAACCTTTTCTAAATAGGCGGTGCTGGCTTGGCATGTCCAGGTGGTTAAGGTACTTGACTCGTAATCTGAGGATCACAGGTTCGAATCCCCGTCACCGCCGGGGTGGGGGGTGTTATAATGTTACCGTCTATTCTACTATTCGTTGGTAAAAGATTAGCCCAAGAGTTGGCGGTGGGTGGTAATAACTAGCTACCTTCCCTCTAGTCATGCACTGCTAAATTGAAGACGGCTAGGGCAGATACCCCTCGTGTAGCTTTGCACGAAAATCAAAACCAACAAACAAATAGGTAGTGTTATCGTCTACCTGATTATAATCTTTTTATCTCCCGTAATAGAAATGACATAACTTTATTATTTACTAGATCAGTGAAGATTTTGATCAGCTGTTTACACGATTGTAATGAAAGCTAAAGAAATAATGATATATACAGATTTACGCCATATAATGACTTCAAAGAAATATATATGTTATACAGATACACGATAGATATGTAGTGTTACATGGATTACTAAACCTTACAGGTTTGTTTATAAATCATCAGTAGCTTCAGATTTTCCAAGTAATGTATTTGAAAGCTTATTATCATATGTTTTAAAACCCTTTTTAGATTTATTAAAAGGACCTATTGCGTTTTACTTGGAGAAAGCATACCAGTAATTTGCAAATAAATTACGATTTCGGAGTATAAAAAATCAAACATCAAAAGTTATATATAGCTGCTAATGGTAGTTACGAAATAAGAGGATCTTCTTATAATGAGGTCATTACACGTGTGCTGACGTGGCATTCCTCTATTTGTAAAGTTCAGGGCCTATTAAAATGATTTTGAAAGCTCTTTGCAGAATACTAATTTCCTAATATACATCCCAGAATTTTAATTTTGCTGTCGTGTCTTATTCCTGACAAGTCTTCATAATTTCAGATGTTACAGTAATTAATTTCACATTAAAACTTTGCTTTTAATTTGTCATAATCTGAATTAAAAGTGACAGTTAGATATTATAACAATTACTTGTCAGTAAGCAAATAAAAAAAATCAGGCATAGCGGATGACTCATTCCAAAACACATGGTTTCATGAAACAAATTATACCGCAACAATAATGTGACGATTCGGGAAGTTTGGATCTCCAATATAAACTATGTTGTTTTTTGTTGTTGTTTTGAATTAAGCACAAAGCTACACAATGGGCTATCTGTGCTCTGCCCACCACGGGTATCGAAACCCGGATTTTAGCGTGTAAGTCCGCAGACACACCGCTCAGCCACTGGGGGGCCCAATATAAACTAAAGAATTTAACAAACTACATTGTCAATACCGAAATCTCAGATGTATCTGAATATTGTGAAACGGTATGATGAATCTTTGTAATTTCAGTTTCATTGAATCAAATGTTTCTCGTCTAATTTGAAATTGTTAAATCTAAAATATTTCTATATAGTTCGAAAAAGAAGAGTATGGTTTTTGGTTTGTTTGGAAGTTTTGCGCAGAGCTACACGAGGGCTATTTGCTTTAGCCGTCCCAAATTTAGCAGTGTAAGACTAGAGGGAAGGCACATGGTCATCACCACCCACCGCCAACTCTTGTGCTACTATTTTACAAACAAATAGTTGGATTACGTGTTATATTATGACGCCCGTACGGCTTAAAGAAAGAGCATGTTTGGTGTGACCGGGATTCGAACATGCAACCCTCCGATTACAAGCCGATCGCACTAACTACCTGTCCATGTCGGGCCAGTAAGTTGAATAATTGTGGATGTAATACAGACAGGTATGTGTAAGTAGCCGCGCTTGTAAAATGCACACATGTGCAATTCATATAAACATTTTCCATGAAAATAGGCCAACGATTAATAGCTTTATAAGTACAGAAATACGCATAAGAAAAATGCACACATGTGCAATTCATATAAACATTTTCCATGAAAATAGGCCAACGATTAATAGCATTATAAGTACAGAAATACGCATAAGAAATAAAATATTTTGATGACAAATAAGTAAAAGGAAATGTAATTTGGGAACACAATAATTACTGTTTGTTTTATGATAAATAAATAGGAAGTATTGGGAGAATTCTACGAATTATTTCTTTTTTTACATGAACATTATAGAACACCCATCACACGTAGCAGAGGAAAAAAATTGATGTTCTAATGGCAACATGCTACATGGTTAACAAATAAATGTCAACAGAAAATACCGTGCTACAAATATCACTGCCCTACTGCGGTATGTCTGCTAAAAAGCAGGTTTTCATACTCGTAATGGGCAGAGCACAGATAGCCCATTGTGTAGCTTTGTGCGTACTTCTAAATAAGCAAATATAACTTTTGTTAAAACATAGCATGTTTAATAAACATACATACTCTCAGAAGAATATTGTTAGTCGTTTCTTATTTATACATTTAAGGAGTATTTCACTTAATTTTACCCTAAGAAAAAAAACAAAACTACAAAAACATTACAGGACAGTACGTCTCCACCTTACATGATTTCTTGTTCTGTTAATGGTTTTTGTTATTTGCACGTGTTTCTTACAACCAATTTTTTTTTATATTTGTTGAGGGTTAAAACCATAGTCGAGTATGTTACGTTTGTTTTGTTTGTTTGTTTTTGGAATTTCGCACAAAGCTACTCGAGGGCTATCTGTTCTAGCCGTCCGTAATTTAGCAGTGTAAGATTAGAGGGAAGGCAGCTAGTCATCACCACCCACCGCCAACTCTTGGGCTACTCTTTTACCAACGAATAGTGGGATTGACCGTCACATTATACAGCCCCACGGCTGGGAGGGCGAGCATGTTTAGCGCGCCCCGGGCGCGAACCCGCGACCCTCGGATTACGAGCGCACGCCTTAACGCGTTCGGCCATACCAGGCCGAGAATGTTACGAAAATCCAGCGAGGAATGACATAGTCTACCTTTTGGAATTGTAGGAATGTCTCTTTTTGTGATATTTAGCTTAATACAGTACAATGTTTTTCTTCTGGTCTAACTATGCTGACTCAAACTATGGTTTCTAGAAATAATTTTCATTTAGGCGTGTAATGAAAAATTTGTAAGAATAATTTAGGTGTATCGACACGTTTCATAAGAATGATTTAGGTATAGTGACACGTTTCATAAGAATGATTTAGGTATAGTGACACGTTTCATAAGAATGATTTAGGTATAGTGACACGTTTCATAAGAATGATTTAGGTATAGTGACACGTTTCATAAGAATGATTTAGGTATAGTGACACGTTAGTATTTAACGTGACGACGACAAGCAAAATGATTTAGATGTTATAACAAACTGATGTGCATGGGAACCTTTAGAAGAACGGATTAGATGTTATGAAATGCTGGAGTCTAAAGACGATGTGTTGGATTTTTTTTGTGACATGTTGGTGAGAAATGACTACGTCATGAAGAACTATTTAGATGCTGTGACATGTTGGCCTGTTGTCTAAAGATATCCAACTGATTTAAATTCTGCGATTTTCTGTCCTCGAGCGAATTTTGATTGACATATAGTTCCATTCTTCGATAAAGTTTTCTGTTTAATAATCATTATAGGTTATGGAGATTGACGAAAATGTATTTTAGAATTTAGATTTGCAATCTGTGCACTGGTTCATGAAAATACACATCAAACCAACGTAATAAAATGTTAACATTTATATTCAAATTATTGGTTTGTAGAATTTGGATCTATGTTTAAAAGAATAGCAGGACACATAAATAATTTTTCAGTTAGCTTTAACACTTTTAATATGAAAATTCAGTATTGAATCCTGAAGATATCCTTTTCTGCTGCTTTGACTTAAAAAACAAATAATAATTTTAAATACCAAATATTAAAAGGACCTGTAAAAGTAGTGGTAATTCCACACTGCTTGGCGAAACAATTGTCTTAAGTTGAACATTATTACCAATCGAATAAGCTATTTTTTGTTGAAATGTAAATGTAAGAATAAACATTGTTTAATTTTTATCTGAGTGATAAATTAGAATTAAAATTTGTTACAAATGCAAATGAACTGGAGATGCGGAGAATAAGTATTTTGATGAAACTGTGTACTGGGGCAAATATTGTCTTCGTTTGTGGAATAAATATTGGCTAACACTTTGGTTAAAGTGTGCACGGGGGCAAATATTGTCTTCATTTGTGGAATAAATATTGGCTAACACTTTGGTTAAAGTGTGCACTGGGGCAAATATTGTCTTCATTTGTGGAATAAATATTGGCTAACACTTTGGTTAAAATGTGCACGGGGACAAATATTGTCTTCATTTGTGGAATAAATATTGGCTAAAACTTTGGTTAAAGTGTGCACGGGGACAAATATTGTCTTCATTTGTGGAATAAATATTGGGTAACACTTTGGTTAAAGTGTGCACGGGGGCAAATATTGTCTTCATTTGTGGAATAAATATTGGGTAACACTTTGGTTAAAATGTGCACGGGGACAAATACTGTCTTCATTTGTGGCTGAACTCTAGACGTTAAGAATAAATTTTGGCTATATTGCAACTGCACTGTGATCTTTTAGCTAAATACCAGTTTCTTTTATAACTAAACTTTGCACGTGAATCGCTTCCCAGTCACACCAAACATGTTCGCCATTTCCGCCGTAGAGACTTCATAAAGTATGGTCAATCCCACTATTCGTTGGCAAAAGAGTAGCCCAACGGTTGGCGGTTGGTGGTGATGAGTAGCTGCTCTTCTTTTTGTCTTACACTGCTAAATTAGAGACGGCAAAATTCTAAAAAATCACTCGATCAATCAATCAATCTGAGATTACCGGTCAAACACTCTAACCATCTGGTCACTCCGGGGCTTTAGAGATAGTCACTGATTTTAGAATCAACGTCAATGTCATTATTGAAAGTGACTATTATTCTTATAGACATTTTAAGATCATAAAATACATTCAGTGTGTGTTTTAATTAAACTCTAAAAGATTAATTTCTCAGGGTCAGCGATAAAATTATGGATTTAAAAGTTAAAATTCAAGGTTCGACTTTTCGCTATGGACCAAGCCCAGATAACATCGTTGCTTTGGAAACCACAGCAACAACATAACGTGCATTAGCAAATAATCTTTCTTAGGGATTAGTTTGTTGGTTTACTTTGAATTTCGCGCAAAGCTACTCGAGAGCTATCTGCACTTTAGGGATTGGAAAATCAATTTATTATTTGCAATAATTAAATTAAATTATATGACACTTTGCGTGGGTAAAACGAAAAGTATAAAACCAACGGAGACTCGGATAAATGTTTCATGCTCGTAAAAAGTTAAAGAGCAAACGATGGTTACAAAACGTTTCGCTGTTGAGGAAAGTAATGTGTCTTAAAAGTTTAGCATTACAGCCAGTAGATGTCATGCCACATAACTCCTAGTTTACTTTTGAAGATGAAGTAAACCTCTCGGGTTATAGGGCTTCTGTTTCATTTCTATCAAGACTTCTCGTTACACTTGTGTGTTTTTTATAACTTCGTGAAAACATTATTGGTCAAATACTGGTCTAATTTTGTTAGGTTTACATAATGAGGTCAAAATCTCCACTTGTCAAGAAAAACAAAACATTAACCACTTGTTTGAGTCTTTTGGTGGATCATTGGTACGTTTATAGGCTTACAACACTAAAATTCGAGGCTTGAGTCCCTCGATTATCGGAGATAAGGTTATTTTGGATTTACCTTTGTTTCACAGGAAAACTGAACACTTGAGAAATGTTTAGTAGCAAAAGGCTTTTGTTTCAGAAAATCAAATTCGTTACTGGTGATTTTAAAAAATGCGAATACACCTAAAAGTAGATTTATTTTGGTGAATATTATTTAAAAAATTACGCAACGCCACAGGTAAGGTCTCTATAAGAACGTTGCATGGCCAGTTGGTAAGAGAGCTTAACTCTCAATCTTAGGTTGGTAGGTTAGAAACTTCGTAACATGTTCGCATTTTGATCTGTGTCATAATGTGATGTTCCACCTCATAGCGGTAGTCAAAATCAGTAATCCAAAATCTGATGTGGGTGGTGATGACTCGTCTTCACAACTAGTTTAAGGACGGCTAGGGCAGAAAGCCATCAGGTAGCTTTGCACGAACCAACAAACAAGTTAAGTCTGTATGGAGAGATCGGGACACCTTGTATTTATATCCACAGAGTGTTATTAAAAAGGCATAAAACCACATCTGGACTCTTTATATATAAAGAAATGAATAGTATTCCATTATGCATAAGAGTATAATTAAAACCCATGAAACCACAGAGGTGATCTCTCTTCAAAAAGAACGAAACAGTTTAAAACCCACAATTCAACTTTTTGTACCAGAAAACTGATAATTTTGCCTTTTTCATTGAAAGAAAATAAGTATAAACCACATCTCTACACATGATAAATGAACCACTCTGCCCTGATCCCTGAAAAGTACTGTAAAAAACACTGATTATACCTCTGTACAATAGTTTAGTTTGTTTTTTTCTTTAATATAATTACTGAAATCCATACAACACCGCGTCTAAGCTGCAGATAAACAACATGATAGCTTTTACTGACTTTAAAGAATGTAATTAGAAACTATGCCACACCACACGTGAGTAATTGTGAACAATAGAGGATTGCTGTGAATTACTATTGTAATATGTCGTATTTTCGAGTTAAATTTAGCAGGAATACATCTTAGCTCTTCAGACAGTTCTATAATTGTTGCCTTTAGCACGTGCCCCCCAGTGGCTCAGCGGTATGTCTGCGGACTTACACGCTAAAATCCGGGTTTCGATACCCGTGGTGGCCAGAGCACAGATAGCCCATTGTGTAGCTTTGTGCTTAATTCAAAACAACAGCCTTTAGCATTATGCAAATTATGTTTTCAGTACAATAAAGTTATTTGTCAGTGATTGTTTGAAAACACAGGTAATATCTATTGCGATTACACTTAGTTTTCAGAAAAGAAATAAGCGAAACAAACCAACTATAGCATTGTAGATGAAGTAAATGTGAAAATTTCGTATCAACAAACACGTGTTAGATCGCCGATACCATCTCTTGTCTGATATTTAAGTTAGGAATATGAAATTTTTTTTTTCTACTTGAAAGTTGTACATTCATCCGTTATGAGCCATCCAAAACTCTATAATATTTCTCATTTATCTAACTCTTTGATATGCATGTTTGTAACGGTTAGTTGGAAAAGGCACGTGTTATGACAGTGAGTCTAATGTTATTCTTACCACGTGATCAGATTTGAAAGCTTAACGATCTGGATTCCTGAAATGAAGCATGATGTTTTTGAAAGTCCAAGACAGTAAAAAGTTTCTGTTTGAAAGAGACACGTGCAACTATTACATTAATTATTATATTCGTTAAGACAGTTGAAGAAAACAAGTCGCTTAGTTACCATCGTTGATAGAACCATATAATTTAAATCGACATCTAGACGCTTAGATGTATAAGAGATGACTTACATTAAATGGAGCTTTTTCTGTATATAATGATTATATATTTCTAAAGGTATTAGCTTTAATAGAACTTAAAAAAAATAATAAGCCATGTGTTAGTTCATAATTCTCTTCGTGATGCAGTGAGGGAGTGAACAGTTTGCTCGAGTACATTCAGAATACTGACTAAAATATGCTCCCCGCTGGTACTGCGGTAAGTCTACGGATTTACAACGCTAAAATTAGCGGTTCGATTCCCCTCGGTGAGCTCAGCAGATAGCCCGATGTGGCTTTGCTGTAAAAAACACGCAGAGACTAAAATATTTCGTGGTTTTACGAATGAATATCGCAAGTAAGCGTAAAGATGAAATAAGCTTTCTTTATAACTTTATCGTGTTGGCTTCAATAAATGAAGCAATTTTGTGGACGATGAGGGAAACAAAAAGTTAATTTAACAAGTTTGGAGATAATTCGAGAATTAGATTTCGGAGATTTGTTAGTTTTATTAAGTTTGTGAGGAAAGGCTCTTGTGATTTTCAAAAATGAAAAAAAAAATGGTTTGAGTGAACTGTCGAACACTGGTATGTAGAATTTTCAAGTACTCGAGAATTTATTAGAGACGACCGATAGGAGAGCCTCACCTTAATTTGAATCTAATTTGTGATATATGTTAATGGAAACGGACAGAATTACATTTTGACTTCGTGTTCGCATTTCGAGAAATTCACTGCGGAGAATTCTTTATCAGCTAAACGTTGGCCGAGTGTTTTACATCGCAGGGAACAACATGGCATACTCACTTCTTTCCATAAACTTTCATTTTATCACGTATATATATATATATATATAGCGGAATTTACTTGTCAAAGTGAAAAAAAATAGATTTCTTGAACACGTAAACAAGGACCACAAAACACTATTTGTTTGTAGTTAAACACAAAGCTGCATAATGGACTATCTGTGCTCTGCCCAACCACGGATATCGATTGTTTGTTTTTGAATTTTGTGCAAAGATACACGAGGGCTATCTGCGCTAGCTGTCCCTAATTTAACGGAGTAAGACCAGAAGAAGACAGCTAGTCATCACCACGTATTGCCAACACTTGGGATACTCTTTCACCAATGAATATTGGAATTTACCGCAATTATAACATCCCCATGGATAAAAGGGCGAGCATGTTTGGTAATGGGGATTCGAACCTATGACCCTCAGATTGCGAGTCGAGAACTTGTAATTATTTGGCCATGCTGTGCACTTTATTTATAAAACCAGCTAATTAGATATTTAAGTTTGACATAGTGATTATTTAAACCTGCAAAATTAGACAACGCATACGTATTAAATTGGGCGTAACCTAGTAGTTAACGTTTCGGACTGTGAATTTGAAGGTTTATCGTTCGAACTACATTGCCGAAAACACCCGATATTGGTTTGGGAGACAGTTATACATATTAGTGTTAAATCCTACTATTCAGTCATATAAAAGTAGTCCAACAATTGGCAATGGATACTGCTGACTAACTGCCCCTTCTCTATGACAACTATTGGTAACTAGCCATGTTGTGGCGAGCTTCTGAAATACACAAACGATCATACGTACATTTCATGTGTTTCTTTGCAGTAACCTTTAATGTAAAGCTGCTTAACACTTTAAATTGAATAAGCTTACAACGGCCCGGCATAGACAAGAGTGTTCAGGCGTTGGGCTCGTAATCTGAGGGTCTCGGGTTGGAATTTCGCTCGCACCAAACATGTTCGCCCTTTCAACCGTGGAAGCGTTATAACGTTACATTCAATCCCACTATTAGTTGGTAAAAGAGTAGCCCAAGAGTTGGCGGTGGATGGTGATGACTAGCTGCCTTCCCTCTAGTCTTACACTGCAAAATTAGGGTTGGCTAGCACAGATAGCTCTCGAGTAACTTTGCGCAAAATTCAAGAAAAGTAAGCTTACAACTATACGTAGAAATAGCATTACAATTTCTGTTAAAAGTGTAGATATCTAAGAAAGAATTCATTATTTTCGAAATACAATTTTGATCATGTCTTCAAATCATAAACAGCAATTAAATCCCCTCTACGCTTTTTGTCTAGCACTAGAAATGACTCATTAGAAAATTGTTTCAATTTGAAGGCATCAAGACTTGCGACAAAAGTTTAGTGAAAAAGTCTTTTAAGTTATAATATGTATCATCACTTTGCTTTGTTTGGATAAAACCATAGTAGGCTATCATCTGTGTCTCCCACGGTGAATCGAACACTGGATTTTAGCGTCCGTAGGCTTTCTTATGACCAACCAAGGGATCTGTATACTTAAATATATATATATCGTGTTTGTTTGTTTTTAAACAAGCTGTGTATTGTAACTGAATAATGTTTTAGTGTTGTATTTGAAGAGTATTATACGAAACTCCATACGGGGAAATTATTCGGAAAACAACGCTAAAATCAGGGGTTAGACTCCACTCGGTGGGCTCAGCAGATAGCGCGCTGAAGCTTTGCTATAAGGAAAACACACACACGAAACTACATATTACAGAGCTTAGTTTAGTGATCCTTGATCAGAAGTACATAGTATTCTTTGGTGGGAAGAGTTCTGTCCTAATAATGTCTCTTTATTAGAGCTCTGATACGCTTGACTACACTTCAAAGGCTGTATGGGAACAAAACCTTGCACACAGTTATTGCTAGACGAGGAACAGTCGTGAATATGCCAGTATTAATGTTGTACAGCTGTAGTTACGATCAATTAAACATTGTTCACAGTGACCAAAAGAATCGAGCTTTTATCTACTTAACGTGAAGAAAAACGGTGCTATTTCTGCACGAGAAAGGGAGGGGCAAGTGTGGAGCTCTGTAACGAGCTTGATCGTTTCACAGGGTGTGTAATAACTCCGTGAAATATTTAGTTTAATAACAATTTCTGCACCACTAAGCTGACGATCAAAGTAACTCGCAATGCGCGACAAAGACCCAACATTTATAAGGTGAGCCCTGAGAACTAACTATTACCAACTCTCAATAATTACCCACCAAAGGTTCATATTTATTTTTTGAGTCCAAATTAGTTCTAACTTGCTCCAGATTTTTTTAAACTAATACTGCGGTCAATTTTAAGATAATTTCCATTTCATGATAATCTTAATAACTGTGTATTTTTCTAACTTAGGATCATGTATTAAAAATGCCGTCTACAAATTTCGTAAAGGAGAGAAATTCGATATATTTATATAAAAGTTGAGTCGTATACATTAATACAATTTCGATCCATATAACATAGTCACGTATAATGTTCCCACGTTTGTTTATCTCCTATCTGATCACTGTGCATCTTGACAATAACCCGTCTCTATTGTCAAAAGTTTTGTTTTAAGTTTGTCATGTCCAAGGCATAGTCAAACTCCAATCTTCTTTTCATAATCCATCAAGTGTACGAGGAAGACGGTTTTTTAGCATGTGTTTCAGTAATCCGATCACATAGAAGATTTTAGTTTCACTTGGCAACTGTATTTACTTGTATAAAATAGTACAAATATTCTTTTAATTCTTAAGCTGCTTGAAATACACTATAGTTTAAAACAAAAACTTCGTGGTAGCAAATTGTGTCGTTTTTTACATTATAATTCTTCCTTATTATTTTGTGAACTATTATTGCCTGGCGTATGTGAACGAATTTTGTCATACAAATCGCCACGCTTTACTTCCCACGACTGGAACACACTTTGCGAGTCTCTTTCCGTATGGATTTAGTAATATTGGTTCTGACACATTGTTTTCTTTCACAGTTTGTAATAGCCGTAGTTTTCACGTAACGTACAGACTTACACATTCAAAATCGTTTTCATATTACGCACTCATCCCGATATATAATTCTTCAAACAATTTCTTGCTCACCTAGGCCTATATCAGAAACATAAACACCAGTCAAACACTTATGTTTCCGCAACAGCTTTGACAAAGAGAAAAGCTATCTTTGTAACAGTATTAAAATTATTAAGAACAATAATTAATTAATTATGCGACTTGTGAGTACACACAAAGACAAATGAAAATATTATCTAAAGAAATCAAAAGAATGATTAACGGAGAAAAATATATATCGTGTGTAATGTGTTCTTCTTTGAGAATACGCGTGGTGATTAGATTGTTGGTGCTCGAGATAAATCTGGTTCTTCAAGATGCTTGTTTGGTTGTTGTTTTGAATTAAGCACAAAGCTACACAATGGGCTATCTGTGCTCTGCCCACCACGAGTATCGAAACCCGCATTATAGTGTACAAGTCCGCAGACATATCGCTGAGCCACTGGGGGGCGCTTGTTTGGATGAGAGAATCAGTGTGCTGACTGTTTGAGAGTATTTGCTTTTACTAATGTATCATTTAAAACTTGTATATAACTTAGACATATATAATCACCCAGTCAACATAGTACAATGAATTTTAGATCAACTTCACTGTTACATATATATATATGATATGTATGTTCACTGATTGTCCTACTTGTTCACTGGTGTATATTTGATTAAAAAACACAAAGATGACGTGACATAAAAAATCTGATTTAAATAAATAATTTATGTTATATAACAATTAAATATTAAGCAATCTAAGCGAATCATCTATTAATTATTTTCTACGATAATTGTTATTTATTAAAATTTAATTTATTTGTCATGAATAATTAATTACCTACACACATTCTGACAAATTATTGTTTCAGTTTCTTTTTACTTTAAGTTTCAGAAGTTGTGGATTTTGTCTTTGAAATCGGGGTATAATTCATGACATTCTCGTATGTTAACCCTTAAAACATGTATTTTCAAGATGGCGGGTGTTATAACTTTAATTAAACTAAAGTAAAGTATTACGTTTAGACCTTATTAGGTCATCTTCAGTTCAACCTTATTTTAGTTAAAGTTAATACCAATACTCCCCATCTTGAGAATACATGTTTACTTCAAGTTGGTTTCTCGTTATCACAAACGACCTTAAAACGGTTTGTATTATCCTTAACTCATTGTGTGTAATTCTAAATAGTGCACAGTGAACAGAAGAATACATTAATCAGTATTAATAAGTTTATAGCCCTAAATAAAAAAATCAGGAAATCCTTGATGAAAAAGTTGTTTTCAAAATTCGTATTTCAGACTGAAACGAACAACTGTGTCCTGAATTAGAAAATTCAAACAAATTTATTAATGAAGTGTAATGAAATTGATAATGTTACCTGGATTCACATTATGATCTAGTTCACACATCTTTATCGAAATAGGTGTGGTTTTGAATCATAGTAGGACCAATAATAAAATCAAACTTTGCTTGAATGTTTATAGAAGTAAAACATGTGCAGAAGTTTGTTATGAATTTTGTGCAAAACTACACGAGGGTTATTTGCAATAGTCGTCCCCAATTTTGCAGTCTAAGACTAGAGGAAAGGCAGTTATTCATCACTACTCTTGGGCCACTTTTTTTACCAACGAATAGCGAGATTGACCATCACATTATAACAACCCACAGCTGAACGGTGAACATGTTTGGTGTGACGGAGTTTCGAATCCACGACACTCAGATTACGAGTCGAGTGCCTTAACCACCTGGCCATGTCAGTCCATAATAAAAGTAAATCAGGTTTCATTCTCAAGGGAAGTAAACAATGATCATACCTTGAGGTAAGTAAACAATGATCATACCTTGGGTTAAGTAAACAATGATCATACCTTGAGGTAAGTAAACAATGATCATACCTTGAGGTAAGTAAACAATAATCATACCTTGAGGTAAGTAAACAATGATCATACCTTGAGGTAAGTAAACAATGATCATACCTTGGGTTAAGTAAACAATGATCATACCTTGAGGTAAGTAAACAATAATCATACCTTGGGTTAAGTGAACAATGATCATACCTTGAGAAAAGCAAACCGTACAACAACCTTGGTAACAGTAAACTATACCCTTCTGTAACAGAAAAAAAACATTCCAACCCTGCTGGTAGTGAAACGTACTCCAACATTGATAGAGCAGATTATATTTCAATCATGTTAAGGACAATGCAGTTTTCTCGTGTAATGAAAGAAATTCTTATCTGACGTTAATATAACTAAATCATATACCTACTTTGACAGAAGTAAATCATTTTGGAGCCTTGGCTGAAGTAAACGACACTCCAGCTTTGGTATTACTAAATTATATTACTTGTGTTACAGGAGTAAATGTTTAATTCTTCATTATTACAACTTATATACAAGTAATTTTTATCTTTCATCTTTAATTAATAAAATACTTACAGACTGTGGACTGTATTGTGAAACTTATGATTCAAAATGATTGTATACAGACAGACAAACCTTTGATTGATATTTATTTAAAGTAATGTAGTTTCAACAAATCTATGACATTCTGATATTTTAAAATGTGAAAAACGGACGTACTTATGAACTATGACGTCAATGAAACTGTTTATTTCTTTGTGCACTTTGATCTGAGTAGCCCGCTAAAAATCTCCAAGAATAGCACGAGTGCTACGCTAGGTTTTACGAATCCTTAGATTGAGAAAACTTACAAATTCTCAAGCTTAACAACTCGCCACCTTCATAACACTTGTTTACTCTCGTATTCGAAGTCAACGTAACGTAAGTAATAAGGTCTTTCCCACACTTTGCTATGAATAATTTGAACATCAGGGGCCTGGCATGGCCATGCGCGTTAAGGCGTGCGCTCGTAATCCGAGGGTCGCGGGTTCGCGTCCGCGTCGCGCTAAACATGCTCGCCCTCAAGCCGTGGGGGTGTATAATGTGACGGTCAATCCCACTGTTCGTTGGTAAAAGAGTAGCTCAAGAGTTGGCAGTGGGTGGTGATGACTAGCTGCATTTCCTCTAGTCTTACAGTGCAAAATTAGGGACGGCTAGCACAGATAGCCCGAGAGTAGCATTGTGCGAAATTCTAAAACAAACAAACATAAATCTCCTTGGAGTTCAGATCGCTATTTAATAATTTCTTTAAGTCCAATTTTGCGAAATTCCAAAACAAACAAATGTTTTAGAGAAAATGGTGGATCAGAGTCATGATCTTGTGGTCAGCGTTCTCAAACAACTAATTCTGGAATTCATGGTTCGAAACTGGTTGCCCTAAAAGTGCGCTTAGCACTTTGAGCTTAAATGGTATAATTAATTACATATCAATATGACATCTATAGCAACCGTTGCTCAAATTTGTTTTCAGTGACATAAGCGGAAAATAATTTTGACGTATCCCTTCTGGAATAGAAGTCCGTCCATCGGAGGATCCTACAATACCAGCGGGTACTCCTTATAGAGGTTTGGATGATTGCAATTATTGTATCAAAATGTCTGTCAATTCCCAATGTTTGTTGAGATTAGAGTAATCCGAGAACTGAAAACGAGTGTTGTTGACTCAACTCCGAGTAGCTACTGTTTATTTCTCTTGTCTATGAATTCAATATTTGAGAAATCTATACAAGATATCTCTTGTGCAACAATGCGCAAACTTCTGAAATAAACAACACGAACACGTTCTAATAATTTACACAATCCTATTAATCAACTTGGATTACTGTTACAAATCAGATTTCTACTGTATGAAATTCTAAATTTCAATATTATATCAGATCGTAGTGTCTGTTTCTAGTGTAACAGTTTTCACTGTATTAAGCGCTGTTAATGAATCCACATAATTTACTGCATAATGCTGAGTTAAACACAAAATTATGGTTCGAAATATCTGCTTCGCTTCATGAAATTACGAAATCGAAAATTATATGTATATATTCGTAAATGTTTGCGCGTTAGGTTAAGTGTCTTAGAATGGTGTAACCCCAGAATATAGCTACTATAATTCAAGAAATTCGTATTTATGCACAACATAGTTGCAAGGAATTGTACTTTCGAAACGAAACTGAACGTCAAAGCTTTGACAAAACTCACCATGATTTGTTCTTGCAGTTTTCGTTGTAGAGGCCTGATTAATAGGTCATCTCGTTGCGTTCACATCCATAAAACCGTTTCTTCTTTTACAATTGATTCACGAAAGTTAGAATTCTTGATATCTCATTCTTTTGAATAAATTTAGTAAAATTTGGCCTGGCATGGCCGAGCGCGTTCAGGCGTGCACTCGTAATCCGAAGGTCGCGGGTTCGCGCCCGAGTCGCGCTAAACATGCTTGCCCTCCCAGCCGTGGGGGTGTATATTGTTACGGTCAATCCCACTATTCGTTGGTAAAAGAGTAGCCCAAGAGCTGGCGGTGGGTGGTGATGACTAGCTGCCTTCCCTCTAGTCTTACACTGCTAAATTAGGGACGGCTAGCACAGATAGCCCTCGAGTAGCTTTGTGCGAAATTCCAAAACAAAACTAAATGCGCAGATACGTTACCATGTGATAAAAACATTTCAGGTATGATTCTAACGAAGTTTATTCCTATTCACACAGATGGCAGCACAGGTAATTCCGTTGGAGAGAATTCTCTTTTCCAAGCTGTTGAGCTACTGTGTTCCAGTACTATTAAAAACTTAGTAGACTAAGTCGGAAAAAAAAATGTTTACTTTATTGTTTCGACTAAATATTCTAATGAATGGGTAAAATTGAAATAAGGGTGAGAAATGAATAAATAACGCTGATAACAAAATCTGCAGAGTATTATACGTTCAATAACACAGAGGGCTTTGCGGAATATGGGTGTGTATGTGTGTGTTTTCTCATAGTAAAACCACTATCTTCTGAGTCCACCGAGGGAAATCGAATCCCTGATTTTAGCTTTGTAAATCCGTAGACGTACAGCTGTACCAGCGAGGGACTCGAATTAGGGATTCTTGGTTCCAATCCCGTGACTGAACATACTCTTTCAGCTGTGTGTGTGAGTTATACCATAACAGTCCATAACACTTTTCATTGGAGTAGCCACAGATCTAGCTTTGAGTCGAGTTAACTAGCTGCCTTTCTTCAAATCTGTTCTTTTAAGCTTGGTCAGACTAGTTTGTTTTTGAATTACGCGCAAAGCTACTCGAGGGCTATCTGCGCCACCCGTTCCTAAGTTAGCTAGTCATCACCACCCACCACCAGCTCTTGGACTACTATTTTACCAATGAATAGTGGGATTACGAGTGCAACGACTTAACACGCTTGGCCATGCCGGGCTCAGGGCAGACTTACACAGTCTGTCCTGAACTGACTTTGCGTGAAGGTCTCCAAACAAACAAACAAATAATTAATTACGTAACTCGTGTTAAACAATCATAAAAGTCCACCAAGGCAACTTTAGAAACGTTTTATTTCTAATGTTATAGTTTTATTATTTCGTTTTGTTGTCAAGCTCAAAACTACAGAGTGGGCGATTTGTTGTTGTTTCCACAAGTAATCTAATGTGCAACAGTGGGCGATTTGTTGTTGTTTCCACAAGTAATCTAATGTGCAACAAGTGTAATATTTTGTTATAACTGAAATCAGGAACTAATAGTATGTCGTTTTACTTATGAAAATCCTTTAACCTCATTAATTTTTAATAAACTTTACACCTATCACTATTCAATGTAAGAAAATATTCTTAAAAATGAAGCATTGAAGTCAATAAAATTATTGTTATTATTATATGAAACGCTTCTCTTCAATGTTGCAAGGTTCATAACTGTAACTGTAACTTGTATCCGTAACTGAAAGACAGACTCTCCAAACGATCTGGGCCTGGCATGGCCGAGCGCGTTAAGGCGTGCACTCGTAATCCGAGGGTCGCGGGTTCGCGCCCACGTCGCGCTAAACATGCTCACCCTCCCAGCCGTGGGGGTGTATAATGTTACGGTTAATCCCACTATTCGTTGGTAAAAGAGCAGCCCAATAGTTGGCGGTGGGTGGTGACGACTAGCTGCCTTCCCTCTAGTCTTACACTGCTAAATTAGGGACGGCTAGCACAGATAGCCCTCGAGTAGCTTTGTGCGAAATTCCAAAACAAACAAACAAACCAAACGATCTACTCGTTTGTTCGACACTCCTCGATCAATAATGTAGGTTGTTATGCTTTTCGAACGTTCGAGAAGGAAACAACATTATGCAAACAATATTTGTTAAATGGGACTTGGGTGTTGGCCTGACGTGAGTAACAGCTATAAATCCTCCATTTCATTCTCTATCTTTTCACACAAGATTCTAAGGGCAACTCCCTAAGAAAACCATGAGAAAATTTCTTAGAATATTTCACTTAAAAGTGTTTAAAACAGGTATCGTTTTAATTGAATCGAACGAGGAACTAATAAACATTTTTCACTTAATTACCATCGGCACTTAAACAGCAAGTAAAGGCAAATTTAGGCTTATACCCATCAAACGGAAATCAGGATATAAGAACAAGTCTATTTTGGCCAACGATTCATTTCACTTGCTTGAGTTACGAACAAGTAAATCGATTTTCTGTTTAAACAAGCAACAGAATTACAATAGGTGATACAATTAACATACAAAACAAATGATTAAAAAATAATGTATGACGTATTTTCTTCCTTGTTGCCCTTAAAAAACTTACTTAGTGCATAGCGTAAAAAAAAGTTGCAACATCTAACACTTAAAAATAATCGATTCATCGACAGACGAGTGGAAGTTAAGTAAAAAGGAAGTGCTTCTATTTCGACACTTATCAACACAGCTGAACAAACAGCTAACAACAACATCGAATCTCAAAATGGAATATTGATCATTGGTGAGATAAACAATGTGTGATTCACGTTTCTATCAAGAGTATTTATGATAATAACGAGATGGAAACTCAAAAATACGGTTTAAAAATTATAAGTAACTCTTAAGTTATATCGCATCTCTATTAACAAGCTTGTGTTATCATAGCACACGTATTAGTATTGTTAACAATAATACTACACAACAATTTTATATCCAACTGATAACCATCAACTGACAGGAATTATATAAGCCATACTTTTTTATTATACAACCTCCCTCTTACAAAATACAATATTTGAATACATATTGATTTCCGTCGCTGATTGATTCCGGTATCTTATGCTAGGATTTCTTTTTATTCTATGTACATTTTATGTCTGAAAAACTATTAGCTTCCATTTAATGAACGTAAAAATAAATTGTTATTTTAAAGAGAACGCTATTATATAATATCTCACAGTTTCATTCCTTTTTGTTTTGAAGAATTTGCACTTGTAAACGTTTTATAAAAGTAACAGTGAAACTTGTTATTGGTTAGAACAGTACAAAGTGATCGTGGCAAATGGATATTTTCTCTGTGGTCAGTCCCTCGCCGGTACAGTGAAAAGTCTATGGAACTACAACGCTACAATCAAGGGTTCGATTCCCCTTGGTGAACTCGGCAGAGAGCTCGATTTAATTTTACTATAAGAAAAACACACACTCTGTGGTCAGAATTGTAAAAACTAGGGTTATCTGACCTGGGTACCGTTCAGTTTGAAAAAAAAAAAAATTTATCATGTTTCTATAAAAAGTCAAAAAAAGATTTACTTTAGTTATAATAAATACTTTTATAATTTCAAAGACGAAATATAGTTTGCAAGAGACCACAAATGAATCGTGTCCCAAATAATTGCCAAAATAACTTGGTTGTAAGATATTTTTATTCGATGAATAACAATTTCGGTGCATGTTGTTACTGGGCAAATTTTCCCGTTTTTCTTGTTGTTATTTTTGATAAAGACTGTTTACTTAGCAGTGTTACTACGATACAAAACCCATGAGTATCTCTACGCCTGATGTGTTATAAAGTAGACAGGGGTTAACATACGTTGTTTGTTGAGACAGATTATTAACAACAGTGGAATTAGAATCACAGTGCACATCGATGATGCATAATCGTGGCTTGATTAACACGCATATAAGCACATAAGCACATAAGCACTTGAACGTGTTGAATACGTTTAAAGGCTTTCAGTTTACACTGCAGTAATCTCGCCAGTGTAAACAATTATACATACATACAGCTACGTTTTATCTAGGTATGTGCATATAGGGTTATTCACATCACGCGTCTTATATGCGTTTTGTTCGAACGACTTTTGGACTATTCTTATTTTAACATTACGGCTACTCTGTCTTTGGCTTATCTCAATCAAACCATTTATTTTATGAGGACGAGAATATAAAAGAATTACTGTTTCTGTTCATTCCATTAGACACGATGGCTTTCAAAACTCGAGACAGAGAAGTGGCGCCACCTTCAGGTTATTCATTGTTTATTGGTAAAATAATAAAAAAAATTCTAGCATTAGTTGGATGAAGGATTAATTTCTGGTACATGCTTTCCTGAATATTCGGTAAATTCGTTTGAAAAACGCAGAAACATTTCGTTAAGTACACTTATTTCAGCTCCTAAGGTCATCATACTTTAATGGTAAGCCGTCGCCAACTACAATACGAACTTCATAGAATGTTGGTTCAGGCTTTACTTTCTCTCTTGGTCCTACAAAAGTACGAGCAACGCTGTCATCAAACTCGGGCTTATTGATCGGGCTTAACGAACGAAAACAACTCGTTAATCATTCGTAGGTTTTGCACGAGATCACAATATGTTAAGATGTTTCTAGTCTCGTTCGTTACTCTGAATCTCTAAAAGATCTGACACGAAATTGTTAGTGGCTACAGTTATTTTTGCTGAATGGGTCGGGCGTTGCCGGGGGTTAACCTCCTAATACTGTAAATTGAGGGTTCACGGCTCGCGGGTCCATTTCAACAAAAAGTATCTGTAAGCCATAGAGAGCGATGGTCAATTTCCAATGCTCAGTCAGATAAAAGTGGCTAGAGAGTAAATGTCGTTCTTTGTGGTCAACAAGTTCAGAATGGACCCGACATGGCCAGGTTGGTTAAGGCGCTCGACACGTAGTCTGAGAGTCGCAGGTTCGCATATCCGTTGCGCCAAATATGCTCGCCCTTTCAGCCGTGGGGTCGTTATAACGTTACAATCAATCCCACTATTCGTTCATAAACGGGTTGGCGGTGGATGCTAAATTAGGGACGGCTTAGCCCTCGTGCAGCTTTTTCACGAAATTCAAAAACAAAACAGACAAGTTCAGAATTAAGACGGACATACGTAGACAGCTGTTTTTAACCTTTCGCAAAAATTCTGAAACACACAAGTTTTCCAAGAGCATTTCACAGGTATATGCTTTCCAAGAAAACAGAGGTATGCTCCACCTCATAAGTTACAACGTCATTTGTCTTATTAAATAATTTTATAAAAATATTAATCTGCGTACTTATTTTTCAAATTCATTGTAGCCTTCATATAAAAATTACCTATTTTATACCACGAGACTTAAATGTAGATTTCAGAAGCTATAAATAACCAAATTGTATTTCAAATAAAAATTCTATTACATGGCAGGAAACACAAACGTGTATATTGAAAAAAGTTAGACAAACTTAGAACACTTGTTCAATATTAAAAGCACGATTTTCCCTCATATTACTCATGAACCAGTTTGAGGCGGGAAAGACTATAATATTTTCCTAGTTATATATATTTATATATTTACTGAAACTTCCCAACTTCATATTTTATTGGGCGAGCAGATAGTCGTGTAATAACTCCTTTTCAATAAAGGTTTGATACTTTTTAAAGACAAAACTGGATATTGCTGCCACAGATCGGGTTATGACTTAGTCCGGTGTGTAATATATGTCTGTATCTTCTTTCAAGACTAAACAAGAAAAACATTTCCCCCAACCGTCCCATTTTACGGCTAGCGAGGCTCGTGCTAAATTACGAGCACCGCCAATCTCTACCTGATTTATTGGCGAACTTTTTCGTTTTTACAGACTTAGTATTGCTGGCCTATTGCACTTTTACACTGAAACCCTGTTCCAGTCGTTCCAACCAGCACTTTTAACTCAAAAAGTTAAAGATTTATAGGAACGACAACAAAGTTTCCTCGCCCACTTTTATTCCATCAGCGTGTAGAACACAAAGTTCGAGCTTTCCCTTAATTTATGTTTGTTCTGATTTTTATCTTTCAATCAATTTTTAAGACAACTGTTTTATAAATCTAATGTAAGATGAAATTTATTTTGTTAAGAAAGATGTACTTACCGTATTTTCCGCCTAATAAGGCGAATTTCTGGCCCTAACTTTTGGACCTGATTTTTGGGGGTCGGCTTATTGGCCGATCACCAGCTTTGGACCAAAAAATACCGAAGACCAAAATCGGCCCCAAAATCATACCTTTGATCTCACAGTTACGGCAGAGTTATTTCAGTTTAATAAACTTTATTTATTAATAGAAAAAGGTCTATACATTACGAATGACATGTATTCATAGAAATAACAAAATTCATAAAAAATACACACTTTAATCTCAGAAATTTATTAAAATCCATCAAATTCATCATCTTCGTTTTCTCTCGAAGTACAAGGCTGTGTCGTTTCATGAAGCGGGTACACCAGCTGTTGGTTGCCTTAAAGTCTCTTGAATTTTCTTTATTTCGACCAGCCCACTTAAGTGCAAAAATACGGATCTGGCACGCGTGACAGTCAGGCCACTCTGCCGGTTTTCATCACCCATGTCGCTACATCTTCTTCCAGTTTTGGCCACTTTGGTTAATTGTTTTGTTACATTTACTTGTTTTCGACATTTCTTTCAGCACACATTCTACTTTCTTCCATTCACGGACCTGTTTTTCATTCACACAGTAATGGCGAGCAGCATTCATATTTAAGGTTTTTAAGGCTAGCTCTACTACTTTCAGTTTAAAAGCAGCATCATAACGCATTCTTTTTTTGCAGGTGTAGACATCTTTGGCTTTTGACGGTACAATGATAAACTCCCACTACATACCCCTGGTATTTATACCCTTGGTTAGTGATTTTAATTACTGAGTAAAAATTCTGGAATTTCATTAATTACCTAATTACAGTGAGTGGAGCCAATAACGAATGACATATTGATTTCATCTCTCCTCGACTTATTGGGGGGTAAAAAGCAAAAACCCTCATTTTCAGAGCTGAAAATTGGCCTCGGCTTATTAACCGGAAAATACGGTATATTAATAGGAAGACTTTATTTTAAAAGGTTAGTAATGATTCTGAAACAGTCAATATTAATGAACCATTATGACCAATCAGTCTCAAGGAAATATGTATAAATTGTTTCCACCAATCAATCACGAGCAAAGATGTACAGATCTTCTGCACCAATCAATCGCAAGAAAACGTGTATAGACCATCTGCAACAGCCTATCACAGATATTTTTGGCCCAGCATGGCTAGGTGGTTAGGGTGCTCGACTCGTAATCTGAGAATCACGGGCTCGAATCCCCGTCGCAACGAAGACGCTAGCCCTTTCAACCGTGAGGAGTGTTATAATGTTACGGTCAAAGAGTAGCGGAAGAGTTGGCAGTGGGTGGTGATGACTAACTGCCTTCCCTCTAGTCTTACGCTGCTAAGTTAGGGACGGCTAGCGCAGATAGCTGTTGTGCAGCTTTGCGCGAAACTTAGAAAACAACAACAAAAAACACACAAATATATATTCTCAAAACGGCTAATGTGGGCATTAGCACTGTAATTAAAATAAAATAAAGAGCGATGTTTTGGCCTTCATTGGTCATCATCAGATTAACAAAGAGAGAGTTCGGAACTGACAGTTGCAGGGCACATGTCTTAAGGACGAGAGTATAAACGAGTATGGGATTGTAGAGGGCGTTGCAATTAAATGTTAGGTTATTAATTAATATAGGTATAAAGGTCTTTATTTTTATTGGTTTAATTATAGTTTTAGTTGCTGTATAAATAAGGCTTCTTTGATTTTACGTTTGTTTATATTTGCTTCCCTACTTAGTATTTGAGTGTTTTCTATGGTTACGTTGTGTTTATTTGATTTGCAGGGTTTAATAAGGTGTGAAGGTGTTTTGTTTTTGTGTTATTTGAATCTGGTGTTGTGCTTGTCAGTGTAGTTTTTACATAGTATGGACTTTGGTCATCACGAAACACAAATATATACATAGATTACCTTCACTAAAGGACAAAAAATAATAACAGGTCGTTTTACCAGTCAGTTATGAGAAGGGATACCATTCACCGAACATTCACCCTGCCTTCCAAAACAGTATATGCATTTTCTGATTAGTTTATAGAGAACTAAGTGAAGACTTAACGTACTATATTGACAATGTGCATGTCAGAAGCTCAAAATCGTTTAATTATTTATTAAATCACTGCATTATTTTACCTTAAAAATATTTTAAATGAAAAAATATTGATCGTACTCAAGAGGGCGTAGCAGGACAATTGACACTTTTTGAACTTATATTCTATCCAATCAAACAATTTCGTGAGTGTCTGTGTTTTTAGTATAAAAGCCACATCAGTCTACCTGCTGAGTCCACCAAGGGAAATAGAACCCCCTGTACTAGGGGGGGACCAACAATTTTATTCAAAAATATTGAAAAAATGTTATAATGTGACGTTAATTTTCAGCCGTGGGGGGCGTTATAATGTTACAATCAATCCCACTATTCGTTGGTAAAAGAGTAGCCCAAGAGTTGGCGGTGGGTGATGATGACTCGCTGCCTTCCCTCTGGTTTTACCCTGCTAAATTAGGGACGGCTAGCGCAGATAGCCCTAGTGTAGTTTTGCACGAAATTCAAAACAAAGAAGGGTTTAGTATTTCTGTTTTTGAGTTATAAAACCTGATGTTCGGATAAATAAATAGCTTTTTATTATAAAACGTTTCAAGCGTTCGTTTTTTATTTGAAGTGGCTGTTTAAGAAGTCATTTGTGGTGATTTTTATGACGTAAGTGTATTCGACTTGGGCTAAATCTTCTGCTCATTGTAAATAATTTTGTAAATTTTTGTGAAAAAAGTAAACTTTCTCTTTGAAGTCTGACTAATATATAAAATAAATAATAAACTTCCCGTTGTATATTTTGTTACTCAATTATTTGTGCTGTTCTCTATCGGTACAAAGTGAAAGTTTTAAATTCTGTTTCGGTGGTTTGGGCGCTTGATTGGCAATCTGCAGGTTGCGGGTACGAGTTGCCGTCTTCCAATGTGCTCAATCCTTACGCCGTAGGAACGCTGTATGTTACGGTCAATCCCACTGTTTGTTGGTAAAAGGGTAAGTAGCCCAAGAGTTTGACTATCTGCCTTCGTTTTAGTTCATCACTGCTAAATTAGGGATAGCTAGCGAAATTCAAAAATCAATAAATAAAGAATAAGTGTAATTGTTTTAAGAAAGCTAATTCTTTAGAAAGAGAGTTACATTAAAATACGCGCTGCAGATCAGGGCTTCGAGGTAATTACGTTAACACAGGGACCACAACCATGAATTAAAATTCAGATTTGTTCGTGACTTTATTGCGGATCATACAGGTAAAACGGAATATCGGTACGTAAACATCGTTTTAAAATATTATACAAGAAAAAATCTCGAATAGTCTAAAAAAAGGTACCTAAGAGTTAAAATTAGTTCGGAAACAGCGTGGCATCTCATTCATTTGGATCAAACAAAGTGACTTCCGGTTTGAGTATCGGAAGTAGTCAGTCAAACCTTTAAAATCATGCTTAGAACGGTGATATGTTTGTTATAACAAATTTTTAATAAACTATTCTTCTTACAACCACTGTTTGTTTGTTTTAAACGTTTTCTTTATTCTAACATCTTTGTTGCACGACTGCAGTCTGATGTTTGCTGTATTCTAACACGCTTTGCTGGGACGTGTTTACACTTTGTATTCTGAGACGTGTTGCTGGAGGTTTATTTTGCATAACACGTAGTACTGAAATAGTTTATTTATGATATAACACGTGGGCAGCTGATAAATGATTTCTATATTCTATCAGATGTATGTGGGTCTCCGGTATTTATTCTCATATGTGTTTATTTAGGATCGAGAATTTGTAGTATATAATAATAATATATAATAAAATAATATAATAATAATAATAATGATTTTTAACAAGACTTTCACTTTTACTAGCAACGAACTTTGAGGTTAATTTAACATCAAACATAATACTTCTCGACTGTGTAGTGCCCGGCAGGGCTCGCTGGGTTTCACTTGTAACCTGAGGGTTGCGAGCTTGACTCCCTGTCGCACCAAACATGCTCGCCCTATCAGCACTGAGAGGTTATAATGTGACGGGCAATCCCACTATTCGTTGGTAAAAAAAATTAGCCCAACAATTGGCGGTGGGTGGTGATGACTAGCTGCCTCCCCTCTAGTCTCACACTGCTAAATTCGGATGGCTAACGCAGACAGCCCTTGAGTAGCTTTGCGCGAAATTAAAAAAAAACCCAACAAACTCGAATGTGTAAGTTGTTCCTTGTAAGCCACTGCCGAGAGAGCTTTTCTTACAACACTACAAAGGCAGTCAATTCGGCTGGACATGCAACACATAAAGAAGCGGTCGAAATGCTATCAGTAGGTTATAAGATATCAGTGATCATTATGTTACAAAAGGTCCTTTTTACAGGTAAAGTATGTCCCATAAATCTCTGGATTTTGTGACATTTTATCATATTAAAAGTGGTCCTAATTTTCAACAAATCTTTCTTTACTACTAGGCGATTGCCGTTAGCAAAATATAATAGTGTGGTGTGTGGTCGAGATGAAATACCCTGTAAAGCCATCAAAGGAAGATTTGTTAAAATTATCACTAAACTTACTGTGATTAATGTAATTTACGCGGACAACGTAATGGTCCCAACTTTACAGATACGTACGATGCGTAATAACGTGAAAACAATGCGTACAGTGAGATACATTTTACAAAAGCCAAACTACGTGACATATTTTTGCACTTGTTAGTTTTTGTACTTCGCGGTAAAATGCCTGCATATACACACATAGTGAAGAAGTATGGTCAGGCATGGTCAAATGATTAAGGCTCTCAATTCCTAAACTTGGGGTCGTGAGTTCAAATCCCCATTACACCAAACATTCTACACCTATCAGGCCTGTGGGCGTTATAATGTGGCAGTAAATCCCACTATTCGTTGGTAAAAGAGTAGCCCAAGAGATGACGGTTGGAGGAGATGAACAGCTTCCTTCTCTCTAGTCTTACACTGGTAAATTAGGGACAGCTAACGCAGACAGCCCTCGAGTAGCTTCACGTGAAATTCAAAACAAACTAAACCAAAAGCAATTCACTGCTGTGTCCTTAACATTTTCCAAGTTGACACGCCTGGCATGGCCAGGTGGATAAGGCACTCGACTCGTAATCCAAGGTTGTTTTCTTTCAGGTTCAGAAACACCAGAAGTTTACTTATGACAATCGACGAGGACTTGATATTACAAGGGCCCGACACGGCCAGGTGCCTAAAGCACTCGATCCAGAACCCAAAGGTCGCGGATTCAAATCCTCGTCACACCAAACATGCTCACATTTTTAGCCGTGGGACCGTTATAATGTTACGCCCAATTCCACTATTCGTTGGTAAAAGAGTAGCCCAAGAGATGACGGTTGGAGGAGATGACAAGCTGCCTCTCTCTAGTCTTACGCTACCAAATTAAGGACAGCTAGCGCAGACAGCCCTCGTGTAGTTTTGTGGGAAACTCAAAACAAACCAAACTAATTGATAATACGAGCAGCAGGAATTAATTTGCATAATAGTTCTTTTTGTTTCCGTAAAACAATGTGTGTTAATATCAAAAGACGGTGGAAATTAAAATGTAAATGCTCTATAAATACTGAAAAAAATTATATATATATGAAAATAAAAGTATATCCACCAGGAGGAATCTAGCCTTGGACCATAGCTTTGTAAGAATGTAAGCTTACTGCTGCCTTACCAAATGGCTACAGAATAAAAAATTCAAAACTAGAAGAGATATTCGAATAATTGTTTTCTATCAACAAAAGGCCTGATTTTTGTTTAAACAAATATATTTGATTCCCAACATATACACTAATATAACCCCACAATAAACTGCCATTTCTTAATATTTGTTTCGTTTGTTTGTTTGTTTGAATTTCGCACAAAGCTATTCGAGGGCTGTTTGTCCGTCAGATTATAACGCACCCAGGTTTTAACAGTTTACCTAGAGTTATCCAATAGGAAATTGGCGATAAGAACAAAAGAAATTTATATTTTAATATATATAATTCAATTTAAATGTTTGTGATTATGTAACATTGTTAACAGATGTTAATCAAATCTGACTTTTTTTTTTACAATCATGTATCTATCACACAGTAATGGATGGATAGGTTTACATTTTGTTATAACAACTGATTTTTTGTTTGTTTCAGAGTTTTAAAAACTAGTCTGGGTATTTCAGTAAATCATATAAATATACAACACGTTAAATATTTGTGTGTCAGACTGGATAACTCAGTTCAGACTCTGATTTGTTTCGTTCGGTTTAATCATCTTTCCTTAAATCTAATCTCACGTGTAGAGGTAAATGTAAACCAAATTAAAATATGTAAATACGATTTGCTAACTTAGTTTGGATTTGCAATGACTTTTGCAATCCAAAAAAACAGAACAACGATTTACGTGCCAATAAGACTTTTATAGAACCTTCATATTTTTATCGTAAAAAGCAGTAATACTTGAAATCTACAGATTTGTTTACTAGCTAAAAAAACAACAATATTTTGTAATCATAAATTATCATCGGAATATTTTTTGATTCTATATCAGAGAAACTTTGATAACTTACAACGCCAGTTAGATCTAATCAACAGCGAGAGGGGGCGTTTACGGTCGATCGATCGTCCATTGCTCGAACTCAGTCGAAGGACTCGTCCCATCTACAACCGTATAATCCATAATAAAGGCAGTTGAATGATTAAACATCACTTACATTTAGTAGCGTTCTGAATTTCACTGATTGGTTCTTATTCATTGATACACCACGTGGAACTGATGTAAACTGAAATACTGTTAATCATCTGTGGTAGTCTTTTTGTGAAAATGGTTTTGATCAATGACGCGTAAGAAAACTGAACAGTATCCATCTGTAAACCGTGACAATACTGCAATACAAAGGGTTTGGGTCAATAACATTGACGAAAACCATACAGTTCTTATCAGTGAACTATGATAACACTGCATAAAAAGGGCTTTACTTAATAACACTGATTAAAACTGTGTAGTTCACCTTATAAAGTTAC
Source organism: Carcinoscorpius rotundicauda (assembly GCA_011833715.1). Lineage (NCBI taxonomy): Eukaryota > Metazoa > Arthropoda > Merostomata > Xiphosura > Limulidae > Carcinoscorpius > Carcinoscorpius rotundicauda. The sequence continues at coordinate 7,394,440 of CM022391.1, read as the reverse complement.
GAAGCCATTGTATTCAAATACTTTTTATTAATAACGTAGAGAGAAAGTGTACAATATTTCACAATAAGCTGTGACACTATTGTTAGTGTTATAAAACTGTCTCAGAAACACAATGGAACAAAACAGCTTTCAGCTTTTATTAAAAGTCGTGATTAACTCCCTCCTGGCACAGCGGTGTGTCTGCGGACTCACACCGCTTAACACCAGGTTTTGATAACCGTGGCAGGTCAGAGCACACCCTGCCCTTTGAATAGTTTGTGTTTAATTCCAAGCAAACAAAGGCGTAAGATTACCACTACAGCTGTTGCAAATGTCTACATTGTACGTTCAGGGACCTGCAAAAAGTTCCAGTTGTAAGTATCTGTAAAACAAATGTTGAAAACCACTGAATCAAATTCTAGTTGAGAATTTACATCAGAATAGTTTCTAATTTAAAATAATCACTAGGGACATGTCTTAAAGTTGACAAGAATATCAAAATATACATCTATTATAACACACAAAACTACAGCTGAAGTAATGCACCAAACTACATCTAGTGTCATACACAAAACTACAGCTATTATAATACACAAAACTACAGCTGAAGTAATGCACAAAACTACAGCTATTGTAATACACAAAACTACAGCTGAAGAAATGCAGAAAATTACAGATATTGTAATACACAAAACTACAGCTGAAGAAATGCAGAAAATTACAGCTATTGTAATACACAAAGCTACAGCTAAAGTAATGCAAAAAACTACACCTATTGTAATACACAAAGCTACAGCTATTGTAATACACAAAGCTACAGCTAAAGTAATGCAGAAAATTACAGCTATTGTAATACACAAAGCTATAGCTATTGTAATACACAAAGCTGCAGCTGAAGTAATACACAAAACTACAGCTGAAGAAATGCAGAAAATTACAGATATTGTAATACACAAAGCTACAGCTAAAGTAATGCAAAAAACTACACCTATTGTAATACACAAAACTACAGCTATTATAATACACAAAGCTACAGCTATTGTAATACACAAAACTACAGCTGAAGAAATGCAGAAAATTACAGATATTGTAATACACAAAGCTATAGCTATTGTAATACACAAAGCTATAGCTATTGTAATACACAAAGCTACAGCTGAAGTAATACACAAAGCTACAGCTGAAGTAATACACAAAACTACAGCTGAAGAAATGCAGAAAATTACAGCTATTGTAATACACAAAGCTACAGCTAAAGTAATGCAAAAAACTACACCTATTGTAATACACAAAACTACAGCTATTATAATACACAAAGCTACAGCTATTGTAATACACAAAGCTACAGCTGAAGAAATGCAGAAAATTACAGATATTGTAATACACAAAGCTATAGCTATTGTAATACACAAAGCTACAGCTGAAGTAATACACAAAACTACAGCTGAAGAAATGCAGAAAATTACAGCTATTGTAATACACAAAGCTACAGCTAAAGTAATGCAAAAAACTACACCTATTGTAATACACAAAACTACAGCTATTATAATACACAAAGCTACAGCTATTGTAATACACAAAGCTACAGCTATTGTAATACACAAAGCTACAGCTAAAGTAATGCAGAAAATTACAGCTATTGTAATACACAAAACTACAGCTGAAGAAATGCAGAAAATTACAGATATTGTAATACACAAAGCTACAGCTGAAGTAATACACAAAACTACAGCTGAAGAAATGCAGAAAATTACAGCTATTGTAATACACAAAACTACAGCTGAAGAAATGCAGAAAATTACAGATATTGTAATACACAAAGCTATAGCTATTGTAATACACAAAGCTACAGCTGAAGTAATACACAAAACTACAGCTGAAGAAATGCAGAAAATTACAGCTATTGTAATACACAAAACTACAGCTGAAGAAATGCAGAAAATTACAGATATTGTAATACACAAAGCTACAGCTGAAGTAATACACAAAACTACAGCTGAAGAAATGCAGAAAATTACAGCTATTGTAATACACAAAACTACAGCTGAAGAAATGCAGAAAATTACAGATATTGTAATACACAAAGCTATAGCTATTGTAATACACAAAGCTACAGCTGAAGTAATACACAAAACTACAGCTGAAGAAATGCAGAAAATTACAGCTATTGTAATACACAAAACTACAGCTGAAGAAATGCAGAAAATTACAGATATTGTAATACACAAAGCTACAGCTATTGTAATACACAAAACTACAGCTGAAGAAATGCAGAAAATTACAGCTATTGTAATACACAAAACTACAGCTGAAGAAATGCAGAAAATTACAGATATTGTTATACACAAAGCTATAGCTATTGTAATACACAAAGCTATAGCTATTGTAATACACAAAGCTACAGCTGAAGTAATACACAAAACTACAGCTGAAGAAATGCAGAAAATTACAGCTATTGTAATACACAAAACTACAGCTGAAGAAATGAAGAAAATTACAGCTATTGTAATACACAAAACTACAGCTGAAGAAATGCAGAAAATTACAGCTATTGTAATACACAAAACTACAGCTGAAGAAATGCAGAAAATTACAGATATTGTAATACACAAAGCTACAGCTATTGTAATACACAAAACTACAGCTGAAGAAATGCAGAAAATTACAGCTATTGTAATACACAAAACTACAGCTGAAGAAATGCAGAAAATTACAGATATTGTAATACACAAAGCTACAGCTGAAGTAATACACAAAACTACAGCTGAAGAAATGCAGAAAATTACAGCTATTGTAATACACAAAACTACAGCTGAAGAAATGCAGAAAATTACAGATATTGTAATACACAAAGCTACAGCTATTGTAATACACAAAACTACAGCTGAAGAAATGCAGAAAATTACAGCTATTGTAATACACAAAACTACAGCTGAAGAAATGCAGAAAATTACAGATATTGTAAAACACAAAGCTATAGCTATTGTAATACACAAAGCTACAGCTGAAGTAATACACAAAACTACAGCTGAAGAAATGCAGAAAATTACAGCTATTGTAATACACAAAGCTACAGCTGAAGTAATGCACAAAACTACAGCTATTATAATACACAAAGCTACAGCTATTGTAATACACAAAACTACAGCTGAAGTAATGCACCAAACTACATCTAGTGTCATACACAAAACTACAGCTATTATAATACACAAAGCTACAGCTGAAGTAATGCACAAAACTACAGCTATTGTAATACACAAAGCTACAGCTAAAGTAATGCAAAAAACTACACCTATTGTAATACACAAAACTACAGCTATTATAATACACAAAGCTACAGCTATTATAATACACAAAGCTACAGCTAAAGTAATGCAAAAAACTACACCTATTGTAATACACAAAACTACAGCTAGTGTAATACACAAAGCTACAGCTATTGTAATACACAAAGCTACAGCTAAAGTAATGCAAAAAACTACACCTATTGTAATACACAAAACTACAGCTAGTGTAATACACAAAGCTACAGCTAAAGTAATGCAAAAAACTACACCTATTGTAATACACAAAACTACAGCTAGTGTAATACACAAAGCTACAGCTATTGTAATACACAAAGCTACAGCTAAAGTAATGCAAAAAACTACACCTATTGTAATACACAAAACTACAGCTAGTGTAATACACAAAGCTACAGCTATTGTAATACACAAAGCTACAGCTAAAGTAATGCAAAAAACTACACCTATTGTAATACACAAAACTACAGCTGAAGAAATGCAGAAAATTACAGATATTGTAATACACAAAGCTACAGCTGAAGTAATACACAAAACTACAGCTGAAGAAATGCAGAAAATTACAGCTATTGTAATACACAAAACTACAGCTGAAGAAATGCAGAAAATTACAGATATTGTAATACACAAAGCTATAGCTATTGTAATACACAAAGCTACAGCTGAAGTAATACACAAAACTACAGCTGAAGAAATGCAGAAAATTACAGCTATTGTAATACACAAAGCTACAGCTGAAGTAATGCACAAAACTACAGCTATTATAATACACAAAGCTACAGCTAAAGTAATGCAAAAACTACACCTATTGTAATACACAAAACTACAGCTATTATAATACACAAAGCTACAGCTATTATAATACACAAAGCTACAGCTATTGTAATACACAAAGCTACAGCTATAGTAATGCAAAAAACTACAACTATTGTAATACACAAAACTACAGCTAGTGTAATACACAAAGCTACAGCTATTGTAATACACAAAGCTACAGCTAAAGTAATGCAAAAAACTACACCTATTGTAATACACAAAACTACAGCTAGTGTAATACACAAAGCTACAGCTAAAGTAATGCAAAAAACTACACCTATTGTAATACACAAAACTACAGCTAGTGTAATACACAAAGCTACAGCTATTGTAATACACAAAGCTACAGCTAAAGTAATGCAAAAAACTACACCTATTGTAATACACAAAACTACAGCTAGTGTAATACACAAAGCTACAGCTATTGTAATACACAAAGCTACAGCTAAAGTAATGCAAAAAACTACCCCTATTGTAATACACAAAACTACAGCTGAAGAAATGCAGAAAATTACAGATATTGTAATACACAAAGCTATAGCTATTGTAATACACAAAGCTACAGCTGAAGTAATACACAAAACTACAGCTGAAGAAATGCAGAAAATTACAGCTATTGTAATACACAAAGCTACAGCTATTGTAATACACAAAGCTACAGCTAAAGTAATGCAAAAAACTACACCTATTGTAATACACAAAACTAGAGCTATTATAATACACAAAGCTACAGCTATTATAATACACAAAGCTACAGCTATTGTAATACACAAAGCTACAGCTAAAGTAATGCAAAAAACTACACCTATTGTAATACACAAAACTACAGCTAGTGTAATACACAAAGCTACAGCTATTGTAATACACAAAGCTACAGCTAAAGTAATGCAAAAAACTACACCTATTGTAATACACAAAACTACAGCTAGTGTAATACACAAAGCTACAGCTAAAGTAATGCAAAAAACTACACCTATTGTAATACACAAAACTACAGCTAGTGTAATACACAAAGCTACAGCTAAAGTAATGCAAAAAACTACACCTATTGTAATACACAAAACTACAGCTAGTGTAATACACAAAGCTACAGCTATTGTAATACACAAAGCTACAGCTAAAGTAATGCAAAAACTACACCTATTGTAATACACAAAACTACAGCTAGTGTAATACACAAAGCTACAGCTATTGTAATACACAAAACTACAGCTGAAGTAATACAAAAACTACAGCTATTGTAATACACAACACTACAGTTGAAGTAACTCACAAAACTACAGCTATTATAATACACAACACTACAGTTGAAGTAACTCACAAAACTACAGCTATTGTAATACACAAAACTACAGCTAGTGTAATACACAAAACTACAGCTAGTGTAATACACAAAACTACATCCATTATAATACACAAAATTACAGCTATTGTAATACACAAAACTACATCCATTATAATACACAAAATTACAGCTATTGTAATACACAAAACTACATCCATTATAATACACAAAATTACAGCTATTGTAATACACAAAACTACAGCTGAAGTAATTCACAAAACTACATCCATTATAATACACAAAATTACAGCTATTGTAATACACAAAACTACAGCTAGTGTAATACACAAAACTACATCCATTATAATACACAAAGCTACATTTATTGTAATACACAAAACTACAGCTATTGTAATACACGAAACTACATCCATTATAATACACAAAGCTACAGCTATTGTAATACCCAAAACTACAGCTATTGTAATACACAAAACTAAAGCTATTGCAATACACAATGTTAGATTTATTTTATTTTAGTAAATATAATATACAAAACTACATATATTATGATACACAATTTTAGATTTATTTACTGTAAGTTAACGTATTAACTACATTCTTAGTTAATAGTTACATCTATTACAATACACAATTTTAGATTTATTTTCCTTCAGCTAACAAAGTCTCAAGGGGTTACTTAGGATGTTCTGGCCTACTTTTCTTCAGCTGGTCAGGTGGTTAGGACACTATCATCTAAATTTGAAGGTGGCAGGCTCGAATTCCAATTCCACCAATCACATATGCTTTCTCAGGAGTGGAGTAGTTATAATGACGATCAATCTCACTATTCTTTGATAAAAGAGAACCCCAAGAGTAGATGGTGATGACTAGCTGCCTTCCCTCTAATCTTACTTACTTCGATTGTCTTCGAGTAGCCTTACGCGAAATTCAAAACAAACAAAACCTTTCTTACGGTTTACGAGAATGCCAGGGGATATTTATAGTACATTACAGAAAGTTAGATTTCCATTTTTTTGGTTGATAATACTATCAGAATCTACGTCAGTATAATACCGAACGCTTGATCTGGGTTCGTCAGTCACATCCCACTCCGCAGAAATACATTGAATACAACTTTCAAAGGCTCAAAGAGTTAAAATTGGTACTTCCAAGTCTCTAACATCAGAGATTGATGTTGTTTTGGAATTTTTACTCAGCAAAAATTTGAGAATAGAAAATGTTAACATTTAAGCCAATTCAGCTGAGACTTTTATTGGTTCTCCAATATACCTAAAAAAAAGTATTTTTTTTTAAATCTACACATCGAAGTTTTCCATAATGACTCCTATAATGTGAAGTTTGTTGTACAACATACAGTAATACCAAGTGCAAGTTTCGAATGAAGTGTTTTTGTATTACCTCGTGACGACAGGAAAACTACCAACTTGCTTATAAAAACATGTATAATATAATTAGTTGAGTGCCAATTAAATAACTTTTCTATCTTGCGCATTCATTAACATTCTTAAGAGACGAGTGCTCAATATCTCTGATAAAAATATTCAGAACATTAAAATCACACTTTAATTAACGATTCGTTGTCAGTATTCATGAAGATTCTTGAAATCGTTCCCTGATTACACCTTCTCTTGGAAGCTCAGTGGTGTGTATGTATGAGGGCTTGTAACGTTAAAAATTCAAATTCGATACCCTTGATACATCCATCATGTTGTTCTTATGTTTAACAAAAAATACAGAAACGAATCCTCTACAAAGATAGCGCGTGAGAAATCATTCATCTTTGATGCTTCTTTGTTTTTCGAATATTTGCGAAAAGGTACACTAGAGGGCTAGCGTGTATGTGTTTGTGTGTGTGTGTTTTTTTCTTATAGCAAAGCCACAAAGGGCTATCTGCTCAGCCCACCGAGAGAAGGCTAGCTGCATTAGCCGTCTCCAATTTTGTACTGATTGACCAGAAGGCAGACATGTAATTAATAACCCTCTCTGCATTTTTGTGGCAACAAGATGCGAACCATGAATTTACAAATTCACAGTCTGAGCACCTTAAACACTCGAACGTATCCATTCTCGATGTTATATGAAATGATAACAATAACAATAATACACGTGGCGGGAGGTGAATGTGAACCTACAGATCGTCTTGAAATTTAAATTGCTACACTGTCAGAGGTTGAGAAATCAGTTTATTTGTTTGCGAGAATTTTTAGATAATTAATTCGTGATGACGATAAACCCATTTGAAGTAAAAATATAACTCTGGACGGCTGTTGTGGGTATTAACACTTTTCCTAACAAACAGAGAACGACGTATCGACCTTCTTAGATCATCTTCAGTTTAACAACTTCTTATTCAATAACTAAAACTAAAATGAGACGAATATAAAGGAACATCTTTATACCTATATTAATTAATAACCTATCTAACTACAACGCCCCCTACAATACCGTAACCTTTTACCCTCTCGTCCATAAAACATTAAATGTAAGTTACAAACTCTCTTCATTAACCTGATTATGATCTATGAAGACCGAAACGTAGTTCTCTGCTCTATGAGTAAAAGTCTTAATATCTATACCAGCCGTCCTGAGGTATATTATAGAGAGAATTACATAAAATGTTATATCCTTCAGGTTAAACATTGAGCCACCTGGAGAGAATTTTTATAACGAATATCTTACTTTTTTAGCATTGTACAAAAATTATAACTTACCTTTACTTCTTAAGTCGCCAAACGTCATGCAGTATTACTGCCTTAGATTTCGTTAATCGTGGTAGAATCTAAATATTAACTTAATACTTTCAGTCGTTTTGGGTTCTACTGTTTTAGTGTTCTTGTGTGTTTAGTTTACAATTTATACTTATAAACAATTAGTTATATAAAATTAACTTCGTTAATGTATCATTTACTTTAATTTATGACTTACTGAGTTACTTTACTTTGATCATAGTTATTGATGGTTTGCCTTCCGCTAGTACAGCGGTAAATCTACGGATTTACAACGCTAAAATCAGGGGTTCGATTCTCCTCGGTGGGCTCAGCAGATAGCCCAATGTGGCTTTGGTATAAGAAAACACACACATATTGATAGTCATTGTTAACTGTACTTTTAAAATTAAGATACGTATGAAACTTAGGTTTTCGACAACTATAACCGTAAAAGTAAGACAGTTTTGAAAACTCACTTTGAACTATTATTATTTGTAAATTGAAAATAGCTGTTTGTTATTTAATTTCGCGCAAAGCTACACGAAGGTTATCCGTCCCAAGTTTAGCGGTGTAAGACTAGAGGGAAGGCAGATAGTCATCACCACCCATCGCCAACTCTTGGGCTACTCTTTTACCAACGAATAGTGGGATTAACTGTCACATTATAATTCCTCTTAACTTAATAAGAGTTTTGTAGAATTTTGAAATCACACATATAAATGACAACTGTGAATAATAACGTATTACAGGCATATTGTTACATTATTATATTTATATATTAGTAATCATATTATTTTTTCTTTCAAGCACTTTTCTTAAGTTTGCTTTTCCACAACTGCTAACTAGTTTGGATTTTGCCTGACAGATGAACTTTATAACCACAGATAATATCCGTTAGGACTTTAATGTTATGACTGTAAAAAACGGCAATGTAGTTTTGTAATAAAAATAGTTTCAGGTTTAATTTATATTATAAATAGCAGTCGACCACCGTTGGATGTTCGTGTACAAAATTCATCCAGTTGCAAAATCCAATCCATACACCATTCCAGTATATTTCAGTAGTTCCTTCATTATATTAGTTATACAGACTGCCCGTACAGCCACAGGGTATCAATTCCATAGTTATACAGACTGCCCGTACAGCCACAGGGTAACAATACATTAGTTATACAGACTACCCGTACAGAAACAGGGTATCAATACATTAGTTATACAGACTGCCCGTACAGCCACAGGGTAACAATACGTTACTTATACAGACTGCCCGTACAGCCACAGGGTATCAATACATTAGTTATACAGACTGCCCGTACAGCCACAGGGATTCAATACATTACTTATACAGACTGCCCGTACAGCCACAGGGTATCAATACATTAGTTATACAGACTACCCGTACAGCCACAGGGTATCAATACATTAGTTATACAGACTGCCCGTACAGCCACAGGGTATCAATACATTAGTTATAAAGACTGCTCGTACAGCCACAGGGTATCAATACATTAGTTATACAGACTGCCCGTACAGCCACAGGGTATCAATTCCATAGTTATACAGACTGCCCGTACAGCCACAGGGTAACAATACATTAGTTATACAGACTACCCGTACAGAAACAGGGTATCAATACATTAGTTATACAGACTGCCCGTACAGCCACAGGGATTCAATACATTACTTATACACACTGCCCGTGCAGCCACAGGGTATCAATACATTACTTATACAGACTGCCCGTGCAGCCACAGGGTATCAATACATTACTTATACAGACTGCCCGTACAGCCACAGGGTATCAATACATTAGTTATACAGACTGCCCGTACAGCCACAGGGTATCAATACATTAGTTATACAGACTACCCGTACAGCCTCAGGGTATCAATACATTAGTTATACAGACTGCCCGTACAGCCACAGGGTATCAATACATTAGTTATAAAGACTGCTCGTACAGCCACAGGGTATCAATACATTAGTTATAAAGACTGCTCGTACAGCCACAGGGTATCAATACATATGACAGACATATATTTCATAACTTGTGGTACGTTTGTCATCACGCACCCTAGTGATCACACTACTTTCAAACACTACGGTGTTTCAAACCTAATGTTAGTACTATGTTTCAAACCTTATGTCAGTATTGTGTTTCAAACCTTATGTCAGTACTGTGTTTCAAACCTTATGTTAGTACGGTGTTTCAAACCTTATGTCAGTACTTTGTTTCAAACCTTCTGTTTGTACTGTGTTTTAAAACTTATGTTAGTACATTGTTTCAAATCTTATGTTAGTACTTTGTTTCAAACCTTATGTTTGTAATGTGTTTCAAACCTTATGACAGTACTGTGTTTCAAACCTTATGTTAGTACTGTGTTTCAAACCTTATGTTAGTACTGTGTTTCAAATCTTATGTTAGTACTGTGTTTTAAACCTTATGTTAGGACTATGTTTCAAACCTTATGTTAGTACTGCGTTTCAAACCTAATGTTAGTACGGTGTTTCAAACCTTATGTTAGTACTGTGTTTCAAATCTTATGTTAGTACGGTGTTTCAAACCTTATGTTAGTACGGTGTTTCAAACCTTATGTCAGTACTTTGTTGCAAACATTCTGTTTGTAATGTGTTTTAAACCTTATGTTAGTACAGTGTTTCAAATCTTATGTTAGTACTTTGTTTCAAACCTTATGTTAGTACTGTGTTTCAAATCTTATGTTAGTACTATGTTTCAAACCTTATGTTAGTACTGTGTTTCAAATCTTATGTTAGTACTATGTTTTAAACCTTATGTTAGGACTATGTTTCAAACCTTATGTTACTACTGTGTTTCAAACCTAATGTTAGTACGGTGTTTCAAACCTTATATTAGTGTGGTGTTTCAAACCTTATGTTAGGACTATGTTTCAAACCTTATGTTATTACTGTGTTTCAAACCTTATGTTAGTACTGTGTTTCAAACCTTATGTTAGTACTGTGTTTCAAACCTTATGTTAGTACTGTGTTTCAAACCTTATGTTAGTACTGTGTTTCAAACCTTATGTTAGTACTGTGTTTCAAACCTTCTGTTTGTACTGTGTTTTAAACCTTATGTTTGTACTGTGTTTCAAACCTTATGTTTGTACTGTGTTTCAAACCTTATGTTGGGACTATGTTTCAAACCTAATGTTTGTACTATGTTTCAAACCTTATGTTAGTACGGTGTTTCAAACCTTATGTCAGCACTGTGTTTCAAACCTTATGTTTGTACTTTGTTTCAAACCTTGTGTTAGTACAATGTTTCAAATCTTATGCTATTACTGTGTTTCAAACCTTATGTCAGCTCTGTGTTTCAAATCTTATGTTAGTACTGTGTTTCAAACCTTATGTTAGTACTGTGTTTCAAACCTTATGTCAGTACTGTGTTTCAAACCTTATGTTAGTACGGTGTTTTAAACCTTATGTTAGTACTGTGTTTCAAACCTTATGTCAGTACTGTGTTTCAAACCTTATGTTTGTACTTTGTTTCAAACCTTATGTTAGTACAATGTTTCAAATCTTATGCTATTACTGTGTTTCAAACCTTATGTTAGTACTTTATTCCAAACCTTTTGTTTGTACTGTGTTTTAAACCTTATGTTAGTACTGTGTTTCCAACCTTATGTTAGTACTGTGTTTCAAACCTTATGTTAGTACAATGTTTCAAATCTTATGCTATTACTGTGTTTCAAACCTTATGTTAGTACTTTATTCCAAACCTTTTGTTTGTACTGTGTTTTAAACCTTATGTTAGTACTGTGTTTCCAACCTTATGTTAGTACTGTGTTTCAAATCTTATGTTAGTACTATGTTTCAAACCTAATGTTAGGACTATATTTCAAACCTTATGTTTGTACTTATGTTTCAAACTTATACTTACTTGTTTACTTTTTGCGAATGCATTCCAGTTTCAGCTTCCAGTGTTGGTTCTTTATTTTTTGAAGTTTCATGTCTAAATAATCATGTTTTCAATATTATTGTTTATATTCAAGTTCTCCGAATTTCGTAATAAATTCCTGTTAATGGTGGTGAATGATAGAGCCATTCTTAACACTTTATTATTATTTTGAAATACCGTTAGATGTAATATATTCTTGCAAGGAATATTCTAATTGTTTCCTACTTTAATTAACCCCTAGAGTCTGTACAAAACATGACCCAACAAGAAGTATTTGTTATTATTTCTCTTTTACACCATGCTGTATGATATTTGTTTTGAATTGTAGCACGTAGATTCTATAAAAAACATGACCCTACAAGCAGTCTTTGTTCATATTTCTTTTCATACCATGCTGTATAACAGTTATTGTAAATTGTAACACCGAGAGTCTATAAAGAAACATGACCACGCAAGTAGTCTATGTTATTATCAGTCTTTCACACCAATGTGTATTATAGTTATTACACAGGGTGTTTGGAAAGTCACTGTGCAGTTTTGTAATCCTATTTTAATCGGTCTGTTTGAAGCCAGCAGCTGATAGCGATGTTTAGAAAGAAAATAAGAAGGATCCAGGTTTGTACTGATTGCAGCAGAGGTCACTTTCAACATTGTTTATAATTGTCATTCATATTTACCTCCTGTATTCTATATTAAAACATGTCTATTGATAAATATATAAGTGCACATCATCACCCACCGCAAACTCTTGGGCTACTCATTTACCAACGAATAGTGGGATTGACCGTCGCATTATACGCCCCCACGGCTGGGAGGGCGAACATGCCTAGCGCGACGCGGACAAGGCATCCCGAGACCCTCGGATTGCGAGTCACGCACCTGACGCGCTTTGCCATGTCAGGCCCTTATAAAAGCACCATTAATTTTAATAAAGAGGTATACAAATAAAGTTGGAGCGAATTTCTCTTGAAGTAAGTCCAATTTTTATTTGTTTGGTGTTCAGGAAAAGTTATTCACCAAACAGGTTTCAAATCCTAAAGAATATACATATATCTTGCATTACAAACACGAGCCATCCAATAGAATGTGTGTGTGTTTTCTTATAACAAAGCCACATGGAGCTATCTGCTGAGTAGACTTACAGTCAATAGACTTACTGCTGTTCTAGCAGATGGCAGCCCCCCGTAAGTACAGCGGTGTGTCTACGAATTTACAACGTTAAAATCAAGGGTTCGATTTCCCTCTCTGTGAGATCAGCAGATAGCCACATGTGGTTTTGCTCTAAGGAAAAACACACACACACACATATAGCAACGATTTAATTGTCGTAAATAATCAGCACTTTACACCAAGTTCAAAAAATTTAAAATGCAAGAAACGTAATACCAATCACTTGTGTGCTAACTTTTTAAACTTGAATATTAAGCTAGTTACTAACAAAGCAAAACCGACTATTTTTGACAAGAAAAGGGTTTTCAGTTTGTTTCCTTCTCGGTCTACCTTCCTACTGGTTCGGCATGGCCAGGTGGTTAAGGTGTTCGATTCGTAATCTGAGAGTTGCGGGTTCGAATCCCCGTCGCGCCAAACATGCTCGTCCTTTCAACCATGGGATGCGTTATAAAGTGATGATCAAATAGGCCAAATAGTAGCCCAAGAGTTGGCGGTGGGCAGTGATGAATAGCTGCCTTTCTTCTAGTCTTACACTGATAAATTAGGGATGGCTAACACAGATAGCTCTTGAGTAGTTTGGCGAGAAATTAAAAAAAAACAAAAACAAAAAACTACCTACCTCCGATAGTTTAGTTCCAAGGCATCTTTTATATAACAATTAACATTTTTCTATCTCTTTTTCGAAATAATTGTTCCTGTATCAATAATACTTTAATTATTCACAGATAAACTCAAAAATAATGGATATACATTCTGGCAAATGAGAAAATTTATCGCACTGTTTTGTAATAAATATGAACATTTTTTAATAAATCAATTTTGGATAAGAAAAATACATTTTTTACACTAGAGGTAGTTACTTCTTCTAGCTACTTGATACTAAAATTAAAATTAATTCAGTCTTGTAGGTACTGAAAAGAATAATTTTAGTTTTTGTTGTGGTATCACCTATAGCATGACATATCTGAATAATGTCACGAGAGGAATATGAACCATGTAGAAAGTTGACACAGAGTATGTAATTAATTTTAATGAATTTTAAAATTTACTGAATATGTTTGTGATTTTTTTAGACAAGTGTTGATGGTGGGAGTAATGCGTCGTAAAATGCTTAGGGTAGTTTTATTGTTTTATTTATTCTTTAGGAACTAATAAATTTTCAAAGGTGGTGGTTTTATTGTAATTTTTATCTTCTAGGAGCTATTCTGAGTTTTAAAGGTCGTGGTTTTATTGTTTCTTTATTGTTTGGGAACAATTATAAGTTTTAATGGTGGTGGTTTTATTGTTTTCTTTATTCTTTAGGAACAATTATAAGTCTCAAAGGTGGTGGTTTTATTGTTATCTTTATTCTTTAGGAACTATTATAAGTCTTAAAGGTGGTGGTTTTATTGTTATCTTTATTCTTTAGGAACTATTATAAGTCTTAAAGGTGGTGGTTTAATTGTTATCTTTATTCTTTAGGAACAGTTATAAGTCTTAAAGGCGGTGGTTCTATTGTTTTCTTTATTCTTTAGGAACAATTATAAGTCTCAAAGGTGGTGGTTTTATTGTTATCTTTATTCTTTAGGAACAGTTATAAGTCTTAAAGGCGGTGGTTTTATTGTTATCTTTATTCTTTAGGAACTATTATAAGTCTTAAAGGTGGTGGTTTTATTGTTATCTTTATTCTTTAGGAACTATTATAAGTCTTAAAGGTGGTGGTTTAATTGTTATCTTTATTCTTTAGGAACAGTTATAAGTCTTAAAGGCGGTGGTTCTATTGTTTTCTTTATTCTTTAGGAACAATTATAAGTCTCAAAGGTGGTGGTTTTATTGTTATCTTTATTCTTTAGGAACAGTTATAAGTCTTAAAGGCGGTGGTTTTATTGTTATCTTTATTCTTTAGAAGCTATTAAATTCTCAAAAGTGGCGGTTTTGGAGGAGTTTGTAGTACAAATAATTTTAAGGCTATTATTATTATATTCTACTATTAATACTAGAATAACTTTCATGAGAAACTGTCTTTCCCACAACTGGCAGCAGGCAGTTGAGATGTAGTTAGTATATGCACTCAACTCTTCTCCCTTATTTGATTTTTCATGACTGCTAACTAGGTTTTCATTTGTGTTTGGACTTTCTCTAATAGATAGGAAATCCCTCACGTTGTTGAGTGCTCTCACCACAGGCAATTTCCATTGTCACGTTTAGGTTACAATTGGAACAAATGGTAAAGGAATTTTGAGGCTTAATTTATATTAAATTCATTATTATCTTATTGTTTTGATTTGAATCGTATATTTACAAAAATGTAATTCATGTAATAATAGTTGTGAAGCAAATTGCTTCTATATGAACACTTCACAATCACATGAATTTCTCAACGTGCATAATGCATGCACGTATTTTCAGTGCAAATATAAAACAATGTTTCTTAATATAATATATATATATGCTATTTCTTATAGTTATTATATTATTCCCCTTCCTCGTTCTCCATGGCCCGCTGGCTGAGGCACTAAACTCATAATCTGAGGGTCAAGGGTTCGAGTCCCTGTAACATCAAAATATGCTTGTCATTTTACCTGTGGATTTTCAAATGGAACGGTCAATTCTACTACTCGTCAGTAAAAGAGTAACCCAAGAGTTGGCGGTGGGTGGTGATAACTAGCTGCCTTCTGTCTAATCTTATAGGCCTGGCATGGCCGAGCGCGTTAAGGCGTGTGCTCGTAATCCGAGGGTCGCGGGTTCGCGCCCGCGTCGCGCTAAACATGCTCGCCCTCCCAGCCGTGGGGGTGTATAATGTGACGGTCAATCCCACTTTTCGTTGGTAAAAGAGTAGCCCAAGAGTTGGCGGTGGGTGGTGATGACTAGCTGCCTTCCCTCTAGTCTTACACTGCTAAATTAGGGACGGCTAGCACAGATAGCCCTCGAGTAGCTTTGTGCGAAATTCCAAAACAAACAAACAAACTGTCTAATCTTACACTGCTAAATTAAGGATGGCTAGCGTAGATCGCCCTGGTGTAGCTCTGTGAAAAATTCAAAACAAACCAAACAATCCTCCTACTCTTCAATGCTGGACAGTAACAGTTTTGCTGTAACTGGCTAGATTTCCTCTTAGAGCGACATTCTGTAGTCTCTGCAAGGCCAAAAACGTGTTAATTAACACTTTTTAATTGATTATATTAATATACCTTTATTCTTCAAGTTTTTGATGGAGTTTGGAACATGAAACTTCTACCACTGCGACAACTCAAAACTGGTGGGTCGTCGCTGTTGCATCAAGAATGCTACTCTATCTGTAGAATATATTAAATTCTCAATATTGCACTGTTGGGTATTGTTCATTACTTACTATTATCATGATTGCCGATTTGATGTTCTTAACAGAATCGGTACTACCTTTTTATGCTGCAGCTTACATTTTTGTTGTAGTAAACAGTCTGATTGTGTAACATTTTAGACGTTCGTGTAACATGTTCAAAATTGATTATGCAGTGGTAAAAAAATAATGTGATCCTATGAACAACTGTAGGTTGGTGGAACAATTTTAAAAAAATAATGAAAGGAGAAATAGGCGATCCCTATTATGAACCACTATTGAGTTTCATGATTTTTATAATTTCCTATATAGTATCCGTATATTCATATATATAAAGCTTCAATTAACATTAAATATACTTATTTTCTCTTTAATTTTCACATATGATACAGGGTCAGAAGTAGACGGAAAAGTAGAACTGGAAAATAGTGAAAACTGCGGATCTGATCTTTTAAACAACAATTAATTTTAATTAATTTTGAATGTTGAATTGGATAATAAAGCAAATTATTATCTGAAATATTTGTACTTACGCACCTATACGTATATAAATATAAGTGAATCAAGAAAAACTAAAAACAAATGAATATAAAATACGAATGCACAATTGTTTTGTTTTCAATTTCGCGCAAAGCTACACGAGGGCTATCTGCGCTAACCGTCTCTAATTTAAAAGTGTAAGACTAGAGGGAAGGCAGCTAGTCATCACCACCTACCGCCAACACTTATACTACTTTTTTTCTAACGGATATTTGATTGATCGTCATTTTATAACGCCTCGACGGTTGAAACTGCGAACTTGTTTGGTGCGACGGGGATTCGAACCTGCCACCCTCGGATTACGAGTCGCACACCTAAACACGCTTGGCCATGCTGAGGCCTTTACATTCGAATGGAGAAAAATAAAGTTATCCGTGATTGCCTTAACCACCTGGTCATACCGGGTCTCGAATGCCCGAATATCAGCATTAAACGCCATTAATGAATGTATACATTTGTATTTTATAAATATATATAACGTGTAATATATTAATATTGTCTATAAGTTAATATCTACTAAAAATATAAAAAATAAAGTCAGTCCTCTTAGGTCGCCTAAAAATTAATATATTGTGGCAATATAGATTATATAGTTTGTGCACTGATATTGTGTGCAAATTAAGATTTCTTAACGATACGGATACAAGGTTCAGTGCACTGGCATTGTTTATAAATTTTCTGATACCAACTCAGAATGATCATTAGTGTTATATATAAATTATTACTTTTACTTCTCAGTTTGGACGGGGATAAGTGTTTTCCTTTGTTTAATTGCATTTATCTCACCTTTACAGGTTTATTGTTTTGGTTATGTGTAGCATGCGGAAATGTCTTCTGTGGTTTTATACAACCCTGACAAATGGTCGTTTCTGCGATTGTTAATGATGTTTCTTGACACCCGATCTGTTGTGTTTCTTGTCCTAGATTCAATTATCCGTTAAATGCAAACATTAAATCATTATTAAACTCTGTGAACTGCACTGCTATCTGCTATTTCAGTCGAAGTAATGAAATTATCAGCAGTGAGTTTTAGTAGAAAATGTTGTTAATAATGTCATTTGAAACCTTAACACTCCTAGAGTTTCTAATGTTACGTATTTTTAGTTTTACACACAAATGAACATTCAAATGCACTCATTGCATTCAGTAGGGCTCCCCAGTGGCTCAGCGGTATGTCTGCGGACTTACACGCTAAAATCCGGGTTTCGATACCCGTGGTGGGCAGAGCACAGATAGCCCATTGTGTAGCTTTGTGCTTAATTCAAAACAACAACATTCAGTAGTACCCGATACTTTAAATACCGTACGAGATGATAAACACGATACTTACCAGTTGAGTGAGTTTTGTCATTCGTATTAAACACTACACAAAAAAGTGGTATTCATCAAAGATTTTATAAATAGGAAGTAGAGAGACGTATCCGGGAATTTATGAACAGCAAATGAAATTAAGGGATTCATCAATGTTTGAGTTGATAAACGGCAAGTAACTAAGAGAAACGTATTCAAAGCTTCAAAACACCGGATAAATAAGATTCATACGGAGTTTTATAAACAGCAGATAAAAAAGATATTCATCCATTGTTGAGAGACACAGGTTAAAAAAAGATATTCATCCATTGTTGAAAAACAGAGGTTAAAAAGATATTCATCCATTGTTGAGAGACAGCAGATGAAAAAAAAAGATATTCATCCATTGTTGAGAGACAGCAGATGAAAAAAAAAGATATTCATCCATTGTTGAAAAACAGAGGTTAAAAAGATATTCATCCATTGTTGAGAGACAGCAGATGAAAAAAAAGATATTCATCCATTGTTGAAAAACAGAGGTTAAAAAGATATTCATCCATTGTTGAGAGACAGCAGATGAAAAAAAAAGATATTCATCCATTGTTGAAAAACAGAGGTTAAAAAGATATTCATCCATTGTTGAGAGACAGCAGATGAAAAAAAAAGATATTCATCCATTGTTGAAAAACAGAGGTTAAAAAGATATTCATCCATTGTTGAGAGACAGCAGATGAAAAAAAAAGATATTCATCCATTGTTGAAAAACAGAGGTTAAAAAGATATTCATCCATTGTTGAGAGACAGCAGATGAAAAAAAAAGATATTCATCCATTGTTGAAAAACAGAGGTTAAAAAGATATTCATCCATTGTTGAGAGACAGCAGATGAAAAAAAAAGATATTCATCCATTGTTGAAAAACAGAGGTTAAAAAGATATTCATCCATTGTTGAGAGACAGCAGATGAAAAAAAAAGATATTCATCCATTGTTGAAAAACAGAGGTTAAAAAGATATTCATCCATTGTTGAGAGACAGCAGATGAAAAAAAAAGATATTCATCCATTGTTGAAAAACAGAGGTTAAAAAGATATTCATCCATTGTTGAGAGACACAGGTTAAAAAAAGATATTCATCCATTGTTGAGAGACAGCAGATGAAAAAAAAAGATATTCATCCATTGTTGAAAAACAGAGGTTAAAAAGATATTCATCCATTGTTGAGAGACAGCAGGTAAAAAAAAAGATATTGATCCATTGTTGAGAGACAGCAGGTGAAGAAAAAAAATGATATTCATTAGGGTTTGATATTTTAATATTATACTCAAAATTAGTCCACCAGGAGCACAGGGGTATGCCTGTGGACTCACACTGCTAAAACTTGGGTTTTGATACTGTGGTGGGGAGAACACAGATAGCCCACTTTGTAGTTTTGTGCTTAATTTTAAACAAACACAAAAGTAAGCTTTAAAACACGAAAAGTATTAAAATCCACAAGGAATCTGCGTTGATAAACAGTAGGCAGAAGGAAGCACAGGAAAGAAGAGGTTAAGGAACGAATCTATAAAAATAAAGATAGCTTGATTAGGAGAGAAATAACACGTGTTGATGGAGTTTATTTATGACAGCTTGTTAAAATTGTTCGACTATCTGCAGTATACTTTACATTACGGTAAAAGTTAAATAAACTAGGACTAAAATCACAAAATTAAAACAGCCATTGTAAGATATCTTATAATTAAAGCAATCATTGTAAGATATCTCATAATTAAAACAGCCATTTTTAGATATCTCATAATTAAAACAGCCATTATAATATATCTTATAATTAAAACAGTCATTGTAAGATATCTTATAATTAAAACAGTCATTGTAAGATATCTTATAATTAAAACAGCCGTTATAAGATATCTTATAATTAAAAAAGCCATTGTAAGATATCTTATAATTAAAGCAGTCATTATAAGATATCTTAGTAAAAAAAAAAACTGAAACCTCGAGCTTGACTGAAATGTTTTATGAAATCAATAGTTTCACAACGTAGGACATAATCCTCAAGTGATAAATGTTGATAGTTTAATACCACGTACGAAATATCAGTCATTCATCTTTTACTGTAAGTGGAAGTAGCCATCCTCAGTGAATGATTGTTTTCGTCCAAAAGGCAGTGTATGTTGCCCTTAGGACATTAATGAAACTTTCCCATTTTCCTTAGAGCTAGTGTGTAGGCAACCGATAAGACTTTGAACTGGTTAAATTTTTTTTTTATTATTTGTTCTTTCGAAAATATGATGCAAAGAACATCTTCTTTACGGCGTAAAATCCTCGTATAAATAGAGGGATTAGTTTATTAATTCCCCTAACTTATCTGTGTATTTGGTAAAGTAATATTTTACCACTTTCTCTCTTCATCTGCAAAAACTCTTAGCAAACATTAGAATTGTAGCGGATATTACTGGCAGTAAAAAAAACGTAAACGATATGCCTCGAAACGCGACGAGGCACGCGTGTGTGTATTCGTTTCAAAAAACGGTGAAACAAACAAATATACCATACAAACTGACAAAAACAAACACAAAACAACTTAAAACAGCTACAATATAGTGATAGTAGATAAAATTGTGTATAGAAACAGGAGAACTCTGACGGATTTGGGAAAGAAAACAAAAAGAGTGGTGTAATCCTGAGGATATACGTGAAGAGATAAGTTTGAGTAAAAACTAGTCTAGAGGGATTACCCAAAAGCTTTAGACTGAGTCGAACCACTACACTGTAGAAAAAAAAAACAACAACCAAAAAAACTCGTGCACTGTTTCTAGACAAGTTTATTTTAGTCTGAAAAGTAGGATTTTTAATAGTGTTTTAATTCTTAAGACTCTTGGAAACTTTAAGAGGTCCAGTTGGTGTCTTGGAATTATAATTTAAAACATCTTTTGTTTCCTACTTACGTTTCTTATATGAAACACTTAATAATATAACTTATAAGTTGGGGCATACCTTAAAACATTTAATGATTACGTTGTCTTATACTTCTTGTTTTTATTTTTAATCTTCGAGTTTATGAATTTATGTAGTTTTTTTTTCAATTTAGCGCAAAGCTACTAGAGGGCTATCTGCACTAGCCGTCCCTAATTTAACAGTGTAAGACAAGATGGAAGGCAGCTAGTCATCACTGCCCACCGTCAATTCTTGGGCTACTCTTCTCTGACGAATAGTTGGATTGACCGTAATTTTATATTGACCCCACGGCTGAAAGGGCGAGCATGTTTGGCGCGACCGGGATTCGAACCCGCGACTCTTAGGTTACGAGCCGAATGTTTCTTTGATAAAGTCTGCCAGTTTTAACTCTTTAACTCTTTTTGTAGGAATATTTGTTAAAGATGAAAACCTTCACGGTAGTAATAAAGTACGCATTTTTTTTTCATAGAAAAAGAAAAACGCGTCATACAATTATACCGATATAAATGTCTTTATTTTGATGCATTCCGGCTTTTATAACACACAAAAAACACAATCATATCAAAAATTACTGATGTTCATATCTTTGGTAATCAGTTGTAAATATATTGCATTCTATTGAAATAACATATTCTTATGACTGTTTTTGTTTTGAATTAAGCACAAAGTTACACAATGGGCTATCTCTGCTCTGCCCACCACGGGTATCGAAAGCCAGTTTTTAGCGTTGTAAGTCTGCAAACATACCACTGAGCCATTGTGGAGCTATATTATATTGAAATTACACATGTTTTACATCCTATAAAATCTGGTAATTGTTCAACTAACATCAAGTTAAATGTTTGCTTGTTTGTTTAATTTCGCGCAAAGCTATTCGATTGCTATCTGCGTCCCTAATTTAGCAGTGTAAGACTAGAGGAAGGGAAGGTAGCTAGTTATCACCATCTACCAACAACTCTTAGGCTACTCTTTTACCAGCGAATATTGGGATTGACAGTCACATTATAATGCCCCCACGGCTGAAAGGGCGAGCATGTTTGGTGCTGCCCCCAGATTACGAGTCGAATGCCTTAACCCACCTGGCCATGCTGTGGC
The DNA here is from genome assembly GCA_011833715.1 of Carcinoscorpius rotundicauda. Lineage (NCBI taxonomy): Eukaryota > Metazoa > Arthropoda > Merostomata > Xiphosura > Limulidae > Carcinoscorpius > Carcinoscorpius rotundicauda. The sequence goes on along the minus strand of CM022391.1, from coordinate 7,372,060 downwards.
CTCAACTTCAATGTAATACGCTTATAAAATAAACACCTATCACATTAAATTAGCACTTTCTAAACGAATAAGCAGAGCTAAAAGTACATATGGATATAAATGGTTAAAAATCAAAACACACGTGTTTCTATTGTTCTTAAAAACCCAATAAGGTAATTTTTTTAAGCTCGCAGAGAGCCTAACAATTCCCAACTGCGAGAAAACGTGCTGATTTGGTTAATTTGATATGTGAAGGGAAAACTGCAAATATGGGTTCTCTGCTATCAAAATAATAAATGAGAACAAATATATTCATAAAAATAATTTTGCTGAATATCAGAACTCTGAAACTAATTTGCATGAGTTTATGATAATGTTCAATAAAGTTTCCAAGTTTCACGTATTTCAGATTTTTTTCTCTTGATAAACAACACCTATGAACTATATTTATCCGAGTTAGAAGTTGCATAAAAGGAAAAATAAACGTGCGAGTGAAGTTTGTGCAGTTCAATAGGAAATGTATTAAGTTAAATGGAAAACGTCTTAATATAGGGAAAAGAAAATTACCAAATTATTGGGTCTTCTTTCTTCTAAATATTTGAGAGTGGAATCCCTTGAGATATTGTACACAATGTAAACATTCGCCATTCTGTTAACAAAAAAAAAGTGACACTTTTTATTTCTTCGGAAATCGGTCTGTATGTTATGCGAAACATCATCAAATATACCAGCTATCTCTGAGTACTAACAATCTTACAACATTAATACAAGACATTCAGTTTAAAATGTGAACTGATCTATGGTATGGTCTAAAATGCACAGAAATACCAACAGATTTGTTGTATGACGAAGCAAAAAAATATTGAACTCAATTCCTATTTATAAATGTGCATCGTGAAATAATTGTTTGTTTGTTTTGAATTTCGGACAAAGCTACTCGAGGGCTATCTGTGCTAGCCGTCCCTAATTTAGCAATGTAAGACTAGAGGGAAGGCAGCTAGTCATCACCACCCACCGCCAACTCTTGGGCTACTCTTTTACCAACGAATAATGGGATTGACCGTCACTTTATTACGCCCCCACGGCTGTAAGGGCGAGCATGGTTGACGCGACCGGGATGCGAACCCGCGACCTTCATATTACGAGTCGCACGCTCGTGAAATATTACGTAAAGAAGCAGAAAATGGAGTTACACAAAATTCTTAAAGTAGCCATCTCAATCATTTGGAATCAGTGACATTAAGACGAACACGAAATTTATTGTCATAAGAACACGATACTAAATATTGTCATTGACCAATGTTGGACATCTAAATAAATTGTCTGGAGTTTATATTCACGAGATATTCATTACTGAAGGCACTGATTTAACATATGACAAAATAAAATAAACCATTTACGTTCTTGAAAACGGAAATCCTCACAGAAAATAAATTACTTTTTGGCTTCTTTTTAAAAGTCCAATAGCTGAATTAACTGTCATAGTTGGACTCACTTTTGTTATCGCGGGTTCGAATTACTGTCGTATCAAACATGCTCGCCCTTTTAGCCGTGGTAGTGTTAAATGATACGGTCAATCCCATTATTCGTTGGTAAAAGAGTAGTCCAAGAGGTGATGATGATGACTGGCTGCTTTCCCTCTGGTCTTACACTACTAAATTAGGGATGGCTACTTCAGATGTCCTTCGTGTAGATTTGTGCTAAGGTCAAATCAAATTCGCGATTACTAGAATCCCACTCGAAGTAAAACTGTATTTCAAGGCGGTTCGTATGGGTATTAACACTTTTATTAAAAGAAAGCAGAGAACAAAGTCTCGACCTTCTTAGGTCATCTTCGTGTTAACAAAGATGACCTGAAGATGACTTCACAAGGTCGAAACGTTTTACTTTATTTTAATAAAAGTGTTAATACCCATTCCAACCTTCTTCGGGTACTAACAAATCAGACGTTGGGTCATCAGTTTTCCATCTAGATTTTAGAAAATTATGTTAGAGAAACCAATTTAATTAGGGGGCTGTTCATGCATTTTATATTGTTCGCTCCGATGATTTGTTCTTCTACTCTTGTCAATTCTTGTTTACTGTTTCTTCATGCCGTAGCAAACAAAACGTTTTAACTTGATGTCATGGTTTGGTTTGTTTTGGAATTTCGCACAAAGCTACTCGAGGGCTATCTGTGCTAGCCGTCCCTAATTTAGCAGTGTAAGACTAGAGAAAAGGCAGCTAGTCATCACCCATCGCCAACTCTTGGGCTACTCTTTTACCAACGAAAAGTGGGATTGACCGTAACATTATACACCTTCACGGCTGGGAGGGCGAGCATGTTTGGTGCGACTCGGGCGCGCACCCGCGACCCTCAGATCACCAAGCGCACGCCTTAACGCGCTAGGCTATGCCAGGCCCAACTTGATGTCAACGTACGACACAAGAAACATTTTCAGTTTATTTCATATCTGATTTTCCAAAAAATAAACTTTATTAGACTAATTGATATTCCATGGTCATAATAAACACAATTTATTAATATAGTGAACTATGCGATGAAAAGTTTATTTAAGATAATTTTGGTGGACAAACCATTCAGACAACATCATTCAGAGAGGTTGCCGTTAAGTTCTAACACGTGTTACAACGAGAGTTCCTGAGAAACTTACACCTATCAACGATACTTGAGTTATGTAGAAATCATGTTATGAAACAGTCATTATTTAATACATGCTTCTCAAAGTGAAATACATTTGTCATTTGGTTCGATTGCATGAAATACTTTTTTACTGTAGTGTCTAACGTAAAATCAGTACAGAAATATAGATGCATACTTAAGATAAATTTAGTTATTATACATACCAATTAATATTAATAATTATTATCATATAAAGGGTCGTTTGGATATAATTGACACTTTACAATAGGAAATCTAAGGTTACATTCCTGGCCCGAGTCACACCATCCCTCTAGTCTCACACTGTAAAATTAGGGACGGCTAGTGCAGATAGCCCTCGTGTAGCTTTGCGGGAAATTCAAAACAAAAACAAACAAACAAGCTATTGTGTGGAATTGATAAATAATCTCCTTAAATTTAAAAAAAAGATATGCTAAAATATAGCGTCATTTTAGTTATATATTTACCACTAAATATGTTGATCATGACCTCAGTTTCCAAACTAGGAATTATACGCAGTTGTTGACTTATGAGTGGTTCGTCTATAAAGATATTTTTCCAATAGCAAAATGAAATGTTTATGTTTAGTTCTAGAAACGTGGTAGTAAATTATAATTTTCTGGTGTTCATAACAAAGTGTGGGAAATACCTAATTACTTAAGTTACGTTGACTTCGAATACGAGAGTAAACAAGTGTTATGAAGGTGGCGAGTTATTAAACTTGAGAATTTGTAAGTTTTCTCAATCTAAGGATTCGTAAAACCTAGCGTAGCACTCGTGCTATTCTTGGAGATTTTTAACGGACTACTCAGATCAAAGTGCACAAAGAAATAAACAGTTTCATTGACGTCATAGTTCATAAGTACGTCCGTTTTTCACATTTTAAAATATCAGAATGTCATAGATTTGTTGAAACTATATTACTTTAAATAAATATCAGACAAAGGTTTGTCTATCTGCATACAATCATTTCGAATCATAAGTTTCACAATACAGTCCACAGTCTTTAAGTATTTTATTAATTAAAGATGAAAGATAAAAATTACTTGTATATAAGTTATAATAATGAAGAATTAAACATTTACTCCTGTAACACGAGTAATATAATTTAGTAATACCAAAGCTGGAGTGTCGTTTACTTCAGCCAAGGCTCCAAAATGATTTACTTCTGTCAAAGTAGGTATATGATTTATTTATATTAACGTCAGATAAGAATTTCTTTCATTACACGAGAAAACTGCATTATTCTTAACATGATTGAAATATAATCTGCTCTATCAATGTTGGAGTACGTTTCACTACCAGCAGGGTTGGAATGTGGTTTGTTTCTGTTGCAGAAGGGTATATTTTACTGTTACCAAAGTTGTTGTACGGTTTGCTTTTCTCAAAGTATGATCATTGTTTACTTAACCCCAGGTATGATCATTGTTTACTTACCTCAAGGTATGATCATTGTTTACTTACCTCAAAGTATGATCATTGTTTACTTAACCCCAGGTATGATCATTGTTTACTTACCTCAAGGTATGATCATTGTTTACTTACCTCAAAGTATGATCATTGTTTACTTCCCTTGAGAATGAAGCCTGATTTACTTTTATTACGGATTGACATGGCCAGGTGGTTAAGGCACTCGACTCGTAATCTGAGTGTCGTGGATTCGAATATCCGTCACACCAAACATGTTCACCGTTAAGCTGTGGGTTGATATAATGTGATGGTCAATCTCGCTATTCGTTGGTAAAAAAAGTGGCCCAAGAGTAGTGATAACTAACTGTCTTTCCTCTAGTCTTACACTGCAAAATTGGGGACGACTATTGCAAATAACCCTCGTGTAGTTTTGCACAAAATTCATAACAAACTTCTGCACATGTTTTACTTCTATAAACATTCAAGCAAAGTTTGATTTTATTATTGGTCCTACTATGATTCAAAACCACACCTATTTCGATAAAGATGTGTGAACTAGATCATAATGTGAATCCAGGTAACATTATCAATTTCATTAATAAATTTGTTTGAATTTTCTAATTCAGGACACAGTTGTTCGTTTTAGTCTGAAATACGAATTTTGAAAACAACTTTTTCATCAAGGATTTCCTGATTTTTTTATTTAGGGCTATAAACTTATTAATACTAATTAATGTATTCTTTTGTTCACTGTGCACTATTTAGAATTACACACAATGAGTTAAGGATAATACAAACCGTTTTAAGGTCGTTTGTGATAACGAGAAACCAACTTGAAGTAAACATGTATTCTCAAGATGGGGAGTATTGGTATTAACTTTAACTAAAATAAGGTTGAACTGAAGATGACCTAATAAGGTCTAAACGTAATACTTTACTTTAGTTTAATTAAAGTTATAACACCCATTCCCGCCATCTTGAAAGTACATGTTTTAAGGGTTAACATACGAGAATGTCATGAATTATACCCCGATTTCAAAGACAAAATCCACAACTTCTGAAACTTAAAGTAAAAAGAAACTGAAACAATAATTTGTCAGAATGTGTGTAGGTAATTAATTATTCATGACAAATAAATTAAATTTTAATGAATAACAATTATCGTAGAAAATAATTAATAGATGATTCGCTTAGATTACTTAATATTTAATTATTATATTATATAAATCATTTATTTAAATCAAATTCTTAATTTCACGTCAACTTTGTGTTTTTTTTAATCAAATATAAACCAATGCACAAGTAGGACAATCAGTGAACATACATATATGTATGTGTATGTATGTATGTATATATATATACACTGCTGTGGTGAGACCACACGGAGGCTATTTGCTATTGCAGTCCGTAATTTAGCAGTTTAAGACTACAGGGAAGCCAACTAGTCATCACCACCCACCGCCAACTCTTGGGCTACTCTTTTACCAACGAATAGTGGGATTGACCGTAACATTATAGCTCCCCCCACGGCTGAAAGGGCAATCATGTTTGGTGTGATGAGAATTTGAACCCCCGAAGTAATATTTATAACTGGTATAAATAATAAACATCATAATTTTTGTGTAGATGATACTATTATTACGTTTAGAATGTGCCCCCCGCTAGTACAGCGGTATGTCTCCGGATTCACAACTCTAAAATCAGGGATTCGATTCTCCTTGGTGGGCTAAGCAGATAGCTATACGAAAAAAAAAACACTATTAGAAGGCAGATTTTACAAACAATTGATGTCTTTGTGTAAAACCTACCTACAGGGAGAAACAAGTATTATCAGCTAATAACACAGGCCTGTGAATTTAAACTTCACAAGAAACTGTTTTTGTTTTAATAACATGTTTTCTTCACTTCGGTTGCGCAGATTTCGAAGATAATATTGTTTTTTTTCCATCACATAAAGATTTGCTATTAATTTCGATTAAAAACCAATAACTCTATCTTAAATGAAATTATTAGTTCGTTTACCGCTGTTACGATATAAATTACCCATCGCAAAACCAACAAGTAAGTGGGAACCAATTTATAATAGCAGTCGATCATAAATTTATTAGATCACATTAATAATAATTTAACAGTAACAATATTTACATAATTATTAATATAACAATATTTATGCCCTCTCTAGTACAGCGGTGAGTATGCGGATTTACAACGCTACAATTAGGGATTCGATTACCCTCGGTGAGCTCAGCAGATAGCCCGATGTGACTTTGCTATAAGAAAAAAAAACACACACACGTAAAAGTAACAAAATTATGAAGCAATTAACACAATCACAAAAATTAATTAACCGTTTTAGAATCAAGAACTAATAGAATGTGCCTTAACAAGTCCAATTACAGTTTTTCTAAACCGTTACCCAATATTCCATGCTTTCTAAATGCTCGAGCGTGATGATTTTCTGCAGTAGGTTAGGCCTCTGCGGAATATATTAAATCCATACCAGGCTTAGCGACACTTGTATACTATTATCCAACCCTGGAAACTTCTGGAGTGTAAAAACAACCGCACGTGAGTGTCATGGCATCCTTTCTGGCAAGTTCGCTGACCTCCAATCTGCATCCCAGAAAGTTTCGACACTTTATAGATTTCTAGGCTTAAGTCACGAGCGTTCCAGAATATCCAATAACTTTTCTGTAATTCAGGAATATTCGATGAGAATCAATCATATTAATTATGCTATTATTTCTGACCAGGGTCATTTGTCTTTGAAAATTCTAACTAGCTATTACGTTCAAAATACAAAATAGTAATATTTACGTCCAACAATTACATAGTTATTATTTATTGTTATCAGTAATACATGACAATTACAATGAACATGGTTTATTGTTATGTTTGGGTTCAAGAATAAGCGATAAGATTCCCACGTCGCGTTTGGTCTAGAGAAATCTAAAACAAGTGGTTGTCAACAATTTAAGTACAATGAAATGTGATACAATTTCAATGAAAATGATTCAGTTGTGTAAGAGTACATGTGATGCTTTGTAAACAAACCTGTACGCAATGAAGGAAAATGGATATCACTTTCGGATTCGGCTTACGGAAATTACTATCGGACATTGTAAAAATTACAGTTGGAAACTCGTCGTATTTAGAAATTGCTTATAAATTTAACCTTTCTACGTTTGTTGAAACATTGGATTAAAAACAAGAAATGAAGATTTCTTTTTCAAAAAGAAAGTAAATGTAAAGATGGCGAATGTGAATCCTTCAAAAACAATGCTGTTGTTGTTGTTGTTTAGAATTAAGCACAAAGCTGCACAATGGGCTATCTGTGCTCTGCCCACCACGGGTATTGAAACCCGTATTTTAGCTTGTAAGTCCGCAGACATACCGCTGAGCCACTGGGGGGCCAAAAACAATGTAACAAAGACAGTAGAAATGTTAATTACACCATCCCTACATAAAAGTACATGCAAAACTTAATATGTATAACTATTTAATTACAAATGAGTTTAATTTATTCAGTTTTTGTTGGTCAACATGCCACGCCTGTTCTATTATTCAAATGCCATCCCTTGGAGCTTGTTTCATTGTTTTTTGAGGACTGGTATAAGCCATCCTTTCAGTGACTTCATTTTTATAAAAAGTGTTTTCCTTTTTCTTTGTATAGTGCTGTACGAATATGATGTGTGCTGTAACTGGAAATTGCTGCCATAGCTTGACATAGCCCGTCTTAGCTCCCACAACTGCGATTAATCTCTTTATACTCGATGGCCGTAGTGACAGCAAATTGTTTATTGTTATTAACTTCTCAAGCGTGTGATGTGTGATGCGCACAGAGGCTGAGGATCACTTCCATAGCGTGTTATAGTCTGGCTTAACACCCTCAACTGGGATGAAATTTATAACATTCGCACAGTAAGTTTACTAGTAAACATTTACAATGTGATGATTTAAGAAACCAATCGAGATGTTATGCATAATTTTAATACAGAAATCACGGTGTTAAAAACAACTTGGAATAAAAGAGAAAGCGAGTCTGTTCTTAATTTGGAATGTGAAGGGTTTGGTTATTCCTATATAAATGTCCATTGTGGCAAAAAAAACCAACAAAATAGAGATTAAGACAAAAACATAGTAAGTTTGCAGCTTACTGCATTATACCCATCCTGCACATCCTGTTTCTTGAATTAATTCCTGTTTACTGCACCAGTAAGCCTCTCTGGTTGCAGAGTGGTATACCAGTTCGATACCAGTGGTATACGGAGTTCGATACCCGTGATGGTCAAAGCACAAGCATACCATTGTGTAGCTTTGAACTTAATTTCAAACAAACAACTTGTAGCAACAAAAAAAAAACATTAACTACTTCACCCTGAATCAAAACAATGGGTAATAGCGATTAAGTAAACTTACATTGAAATAACCACTTTCTTTAGGTAAATTATTATAAATATACAATCAGAATTATGCATATATTGAGAAATTATTATCATTTAGAGGTTGGTTGTCAAATTGCACGCGTTTTAATCATATTTTTTATGTCTTACGTATTTGATAATAAAGTTGAGAATGTTTAGTACTTTTAATTACCACTCAGGGGGACTAATTTTCATTTACTTTGTTTTAAAAACTTGGACTAGAACTATAAATCAATCGTGGAAAAAAATGTCAGTATTTGTCTTCTTTTAATTATAAAAATTACAATTTTGTTTAAGTTATATATTACAGCAGTAGGCCCGGCATGGCCAAGCGTGTTAAGGCGTACAACTCGTAATCTGAGGGTCGCTGGTTCGCATCCCCGTCGTGCAAAACATGCTCGCCCTCTCAGCCGTGGGGCGTTATAATGTGAGGGTCAATCCCACTTTCGTTGGTTAAAAGAGTAGCCCAAGAGTTGGCGGCGGGTGGTGATGACTAGCTGCCTTCCCTCTAGTCTTATATTGCTAAATTAGGGACGGCTAGCACAGATAGCCCTCGAGTAGCTTTGTGCGAAATTCCAAAACAAAAAAACAAACAAATTACAGCAGTCTGTTAAATGAGCCATATTATGAATTATGAATGAACCAAAAGAGAGTTTCAATGATGTTTGGTAAAAATTATTTATGCTATAAAGAGAAAATGAAGAGATATTAAGATTTTTAAAACTACCAGGTTATGCTCATCGGTTGAGTCGTTTTAGGCCTAGTGGCTTCTTTAGGGCCCGACATGGCCAGGTGGTTAAAGCACTCGACTCCTAATCTTAGAGTTGCTGGTTCGAATCCCCGTCACACTAAGTGCTTGCCCTTTTAATACTGGGGCGTTATAATATAACGGTCAATCCCACTATCGTTGGTAAAAGAGTAGCCCAACAAGAGTTGGCGATGGGTGATGATGACTAGCTGCTTTCCCTTTCGTCTTAAACTTCTAAATTAGGGACGGATAGAGCAGATAGCCCTCGTGTAGCTTTACGCGAAATTCAAAACAGACAAACAAATTTAATTGTCATAAACATGCATTTGGTTTTTCACCTTTATATATCAGAACATCTAATTGAATTTTTTTTCCCGTAAATGTGTGAATTTTAAAAATTTTTGGTCTTGATTTTATACCTTCGGGCTTTGAAAAAAATTCAAGAGTTATATGTCACATTTTAACACTTTATACCCGGGTCTGTGAGTTAATTAGTGAATAATATTCTGTAATGGGCTAGTTTAAGGCAATAGGTGTCTGTTTGTTTTTTGGAATTTCGCATAAAGCTACTCAAGGGCTATCTGTGCTAGCCGTCTTTAATTTAGTAGTGTAAGACTAGAGGGAAGGCAGCTAGTCATCACAACCCACCGCCAACTCTTGGGCTACTCTTTTACCAACGATAGTGGGATTGACCGTAACATTATAACGCCCCCACGGGTGAAAGGGCGAGTATGTTTGGCGTGACCCTCAGATTACGAAGTGCACGCCTTAACGCGCTTGGCCATGCCAGGCCAAATAGGTGTCTATTTCTGTAAATGTATTACAGTAAACAAGTGTGAGATTTTACTGTACGTAAAATACCTTTGTGTGATATAGTAACATTATTTCTTTTATATTTTTAATCGAATTCAAGAAATATTGATGTTAGTAAATAAAAATTGAAATAATTTCAAATGTATTTAAGGTTATATCTTATTTCCTAAATCATTTAAATGTTCAGAGACTATTTAGCAACGTATGCGACTAAGTTATCACTAAGGGAAGTTTAGAAACATCGCATGTAGATGGTTTGTTAAAACATTTATTGTTCAAACAATTATGAAGCATTCAATCAATAACATTTAGGATCTCTTCTGACCTTTATATCTTGAAGTTTGAAGCTACACAACATGTTAACTGGACTTTTTATTTATCCTGGACTTCAGCGATGCAACTCAGTAAACTTACTGCTGATCTCCAATGGGACATTCATGAGATATATGATATAAGATATATCAACATAATGTCAGAAAAGAAACGTGGGCTCAAGTAGTCGTAATACAAAACGCCCCCAAACCCCTTTAACCTGATCGTTTTCGAAAGGTAGGTCTTTTTATTTAGGGGTAGAGTAAAACTAGGTTTAAAATTCCTAAATACACTTTCAAAAAAAACCTATACCCTGTACAACCATTAACGTCATGCTGCCACAAAGTTTAGTGTACCAAATTTTAAACAAAACTGTTAATGTATCAAAAATATATTCATAAACAGACGGATGGAAGAGAGAGAAACAGATATGAAAAAACAGTTAAATAGGGAGAACAAAAACAGATTGATCGATTTTGTCTTGGAAATCTCATCATAAGGTATTTGATTTTGTATAGGTAATAGTAAAGCAAACCAGGAAGGAAATCATACAGAATTGTATCAACTGCTGTAATATATCTTAATAAAGAAAGAACCACGAGCTTGACTGAAATGCTTTGGGAAATCGATAATTTCGCATCAACAGACATAAACCTCAGCCGATAAATGTTGATAGTTTAATACCAAGTACGAAATATTACCATCAATCATCGAAATGGAAGTAGCCATCCTCAACCTACTGGTAAATGATTGTTTCGACCACAGGACAGTATTTGTTGTCATAAGGGCACTGATGAGAAATTTCACATCTTTCTCAGAGCTTTTGCAGGAAACTTACGTGGTTTTAAAGTTATGACCCGAAATGATGGTTATTATTTTGTTATTCCGGAAATAGGAAACAACGAAAAGTCCTATTTCCAGTAGAAAATCCTTGTGGAAATAGAGAGATTATTTTCCTAATCCCTTTCTTCCAGCTCTGTATTTGGTAATGTAGAAGTTTACAAATGTATTTCTCTATATATGAAATCACTTAGAAAATACGAGAATTTTAGCGGATATTAGTAGGAAAAAAATGAAAATGAAATTGGAAATTCAAAGTTCAAAGTGCAAGAAAGACACGTGTGTATTTGAGTTGTCAACATAGTGAAAAGAAACCAAACTTGCTATATCAGATAAAACTTGGGAACGTACATGTTATGGCAGCCTAAATCAACGTGGGTTTGTTTTGATATTTTTTTTTGTCAATTTTGTTAACATTATAAGATGACATATCCATGAAAGATAGTGACATCAACTGCTAAATGTGCTATGAATCATTTTTCACATATTTCTAGGCCCGGTATGACCAGACGGATTAATATGTTTGACTCGTAATCCGAGGGTCAAGGGTTGAGTCCCCGTCACACCAAACATGCTCTCCCTTTCAGTCGTAGGAGCGTTATATTGTACGGTTAATCCCACTATTCGTTGGTAAAAGATTAGCCCAAATGTTGGCGGTGGGTGATCATAGCTAGCTGCCTTCCCGCTAGTCTTATACTGCAAAATTAGGGACGGCTAGCGCAGATAACCCTCGAGTAGCTCTGCGTGAAATAAAAAAACAACAACAAACAAACAACATACTTCTATATTTTCTTATTATCCCAACATTCTGATAAAACCCGGGTGAATCCTTGTTGTTGGTCAGTCTGAACTATGAATCTATGGTTCGCATCCTATTGAGACAAAAATACGTAATTCGGTAGGTGTCTATAAGAGTAATGGTGAAACCTTCTTTTCGACCTGACTTGTGTATCAAATAGTTGACGTTACCGATGTTTTCATAGTCTCTCACCTTAAACTTAAGTAAACTTATTAGTAGATAGCCTTGTCTGTAGTTTTTCGAATACAAAATTAGGAACTAACAAATCAATTTTATGAAAACACGAACATAATGTTTAGTGTTTTTTTTATGGATTCTCATCTCCTTACCAACATCATAAATTTGTCTAGGCAATTGATTCGTATTTCCTTGTAAGACATAAAACAATATAGTAAAAGGTTAAATGGTATCTGGTAAGTTTTGAATTTTGCACAAAGCTACTCGAGGACTATCTGCGCTAGCCGTCCCTAATTTAGCAGTGTAAGACTAGAGGGAAGGCGGCTAGTCATCACCACCCACAGCCAGTTCTGTGTTTGATATACGGGGATTCGAACCCGCGACCCTTAGATTATGTGAGTCAATTGTCTTAACGACCTGGCCATGCCAGGTATGTGAAACATATCATTCTCCAACACTAACACTGTGGATTCATATCCAACGTTCACATAAGTGATATTACACCATAATATTTTACCGTATTCAATTTAACGCATGAAACATACAGACGAATATCAATAAACCATGTTCTAAAGTTCAATCTGGTTTACGTAATATGAATCGCGTTTTAATTCTCACTTCAACGGAATACAAACTTTAAGAATGACAGACATCAGTTTCTCTTGGTACGTAGCAGCTTACTTTGAAGGAGTCACGATGTCTCAGTAAAGCTGTGCTGGGAATTACTTCGTTCTGCCTTATTAACCTCTTTGAGTTTTATATTGATTCGCCAAAGTTAATTCATATAATAAAACTTTCCTCCTTGAGCCTAATGGACTGTATATTTAAAAACCAACCAGGAGTTCCGTAGATTCCTGGACTCAGCTTGTTCCGAGAGTTGTAATTGTTGACGTATTACTTCCTTTTATTATAAGAACTAGACACACAGTAGACGAATTAGCGAAACTAAAAACGATGTAAGTTGCTGGTGGAGAGAAACCATATAGTAGTTACATTCATCCCAATAACAGTATGTTTTTATGCAAATGTTTGTGAGAAAGAAATGCCAAGTGTGAACATTTGATTGTGTAAAAACAGAACATGGATAAAGTTTATAAGAGAAAGAAAATGACGTTGTTGTGTTTAGAGAACAAATGGTGGTGGTTTTAATAGGAAAAGTTTTATGAGGGAAAAGTCGGATTTGACATTTTCCAGAGTTTAAGGAAATAAATGTATACCTTTATTAAATTCTTATATATCTCTCCATCCAATAGGAACCTTTGTTTCAGTTCCTTGTTTATGCAGCGTGTATATCTGCCGCTCATTGGACATTCGGTTCTTTTTGCTATATTGTACTTGTAACTTGCTAAATTTCAGTTCTTGGTTATGCAGTATGCACGATTGTGATGTAACTCGGCCTTCAGTTTCTTGTTATTGTATTATGTACATGTTACCAAACAGATCGTGGTGTAAGTTTATCAGCACCAAAGTTAATCTGGTTTTCAAAGTTTCTGACTATCTTTGAAAGGATAGAGGAAACAAAACACCGCGGTTTAGACAGAAGATTTGATCTCAGTATCATTGTTTACTTTGTTTAAGTGACGCTCAACTTATGTTTACTGATAATGTCGAGAAACCAAGCCTAACTCTGAGGTCAACTTGTTGTCACCTGAGTAATGTCAAAGAAACAAAGCAGCTTAGCATCACCAAGATCATTTCAAAGAGACAAGACTAACAAGAGAACAACCCAGCATCACCAGGATCATTTCAAAGAGACAAGACTAACAAGAGAACAACCCAGCATCACCAGGATCATTTCAAAGAGACAAGACTAACAAGAGAACATCCCAGCATCACCAGGATCATTTCAAAGAGACAAGACTAACAAGAGAATAACCCAGTATCACCAGGATCATTTCAAAGAGACAAGACTAACAAGAGAACAACCCAGCATCACCAGGATCATTTCAAAGAGACATGATTAACAAGAGAATAATCCAGTATCACCAGGATCATTTCAAAGAGGCAAGACTAACAAGAGAACAACCCAGCATCACCAGGATCATTTCAAAGAGACAAGACTAACAAGAGAATAATCCAGTATCACCAGGATCATTTCAAAGAGACAAGACTAACAAGAGAACAACCCAGCATCACCAGGATCATTTCAAAGAGACAAGACTAACAAGAGAACAACCCAGCATCACCAGGATCATTTCAAAGAGACATGATTAACAAGAGAACAACCCATTATCACCAGGATCATTTCAAAGAGACAAGACTAACAAGAGAACAACCCAGCATCACCAGGATCATTTCAAAGAGACAAGACTAACAAGAGAACAACCCAGCATCACCAGGATCATTTCAAAGAGACAAGACTAACAAGAGAACAACCCAGTATCACCAGGATAATTTCAAAGAGACAAGACTAACAAGAGAACGACCCAGTATCACCAGGATCATTTCAAAGAGACATGATTAACAAGAGTTAAACTCAGTCTCAGAAACAATAATACAGCATTCGTTTAATATTTAAACTGATTATACACTACAAAAACATCGCTAGTGTTAATAATGTTCCTGGAAATAAGCTTGTTCTAAACATCTTATATATATATATACACTCACACACACACATGTTGTGAAGCATGCTGTTTCTCCGAACATTCATCTATCTCCCGTATATGGTGGTTGTTTCACGCGCTGCACTTGTAGGAAAAGCACATGATTCACTTTCGAAATTTGAAAAGAACGTCCACGAAATAAGCTGATGCCAAATTGTATTCCACAAAGAGGATATCATACATTAAATTACCAGAAAGTAATGACACTACGTCCCCGTTTGAAAATGTGACGTAGCTTAAAAAATAAAAACGAAGATATGCTGTACGATATTGTAGAGCGTCTGTGAGCAGGAATAAAATACTTAACAATCACATTTTGCAGAAGGTATAACTAGCTCAGAGCTATGACTGAGTGAAACCAACAGTGCAGTATGATTAATCTTTCTAAAGTCTACGAAACAATTTAAATTGATAGATAAACTGGAGACGTGTACTTTTTCTTGCATTACATAAAATATGCTTACGTAAGACGAGCTGAGATATATTTCAAAATTGTACAACAAATTAATGGAAGATAAAACAAACAATGTTTCCGAATGATTACTTATTTCTATGTTTGGAATTAACCCTAAAGTCTGGATGGGGTTTGTTATTGGTACTAATATGTAAAGAACAGTTTGAGATTATTGGTTCTATCCCAGTTTTTATTGATTACTATTATGATAGCTTATCTTTTAAAACTGTGTTCATTTATTTCCGTTAACATAAGTAGTTTGTGATCCCCTGGTGGGACACCTGGTAGTCAAATAACTTACAACCCTAAAATACCAAAGTTAGATTTCCCGTGATGAACGCTGCATATAGTCTCATGTAGCTTTGTTTTAAAGACAAACAAAACAAGTTTATGTAAGCTCGGAAAGAGAGATAATTGGTCTATTCCTTGAGGAAGGTGAGGAATTCTGGGAATAATAAAAAAAACCACTTCTTGCACGAGAAATCAAAACATCATTTGTCGAAGGTAAATATTATAAAGAAGAACACACATCAAAGAAAACTGTCTTTCTTTTCGCTCACTCTTATGAAAGTTGAGATGAGATGAAACAATCTCTTTCCTCTGCCTCTTCATTACAAAAGCTACAGACATCGTATAAGAAAAAAGGGGTCATAATTCTTCGGAATTCTGTTTGAGTTTTATTTTATCCATTACAAAGATGACAGACGGAAAAATAGAGACATTCTTAAAACGTTTTTTTTTCTTCAAGATATCCATCTACAGGACAACAAAAGAAACACTTTAGAAAACTGATGTCTTTATAAAACTTTGCTTGTTTTATAATCGTTGGATTTAGTCCAAAGAGATAACTAATTCAGTTGGAAACAATGTTTTGGCACTTACATCAAACTGATGTTTTGTAAATCTCATTAAGCTGGAATAGATTTCCCTGAGAGTGGTTAAACTACAGAGTAAAGTCTTTTATTTTTTGTATGTTATACATTTCGTCTCAGACTATATAAAGCGTGCTTAACCATAAATGTTAGTCGTTGTAATGATATGTGATTGATGAATCACTGAAAAACATTATGTGCTCAGTGCCCTAACGAGACGTCGGTACTGTCAGACGTACACATTCGTTACGCCGAGAAACTCAAATAATGGTAAATAAATATAAAACGATGACGCAAAACGAAAGAAAATAAAGTACTGTTATTGTTCACTGAGCTGTGTGAAAATATGTCGGTTTGTTTCTGAAATTCGCGCAAAGCTGCTCGAGGACTATCTGCGCTAGCCGTCCCTCATTTAGCAGTGTAAGACTAGAGGAAAGGCTGCTAGTTATCACCATCTACCGCCAACTCTTGGGCTACTTTTTTAGCAACGAATAGTGGGATTGACGGTCACTTTTAATGTCCTCGCTGCTTAAATGGCGAGCATGTTTGGTGAGACGGCGATTCGAACCCTTGACACTCAGATTACGAGTCGAGTTCCTTAACCGCCTGGACATGTCGGACCTTGGGTTTTTGTATTGAAGTAATTAAGGAGCTTATTGGATGTGTGAAAATAACAACAACAAACAAACACGTACTGATTTGTGACATTGAAAAGATGAATGGAATATTTTGTGGAAGAGAAAATTAATAAATTGTTGTGGTTTGTCATTATGTCATAAAACGCATATTCACTAAAACGTGTGATCTGAAGAAACAAGCGAAATATCATTGCTGATAAGAGGAATAATAGCGAACTGTATATTTATGGAAAAACACTGACTGGTTAGTATGTATATACATAAAGCATTGATTGGTTAGCATGTGTAAACATAAAGCACTGATTGGTTAGTATGTATATACATAAAGCATTGATTGGTTAGCATGTGTAAACATAAAGCACTTATTGGTAATGTATGAAGATACATAAAGCATTGATTGGTTAGTATGTGTAAACATAAAGCACTGATTGGTTAGTATGTATATACATAAAGCATTGATTGGTTAGCATGTGTAAACATAAAGCACTGATTGGTAATGTATGAAGATACATAAAGCATTGATTGGTTAGTATGTGTAAACATAAAGCACTGATTGGTTAGTATGTATATACATAAAGCATTGATTGGTTAGCATGTGTAAACATAAAGCACTGATTGGGTATGGTATGTATATACATAAAGAACTGATTGGTTAGAATGTGTAAACATAAAGCATTGATTGGTTAGTATGTGTAAACATAAATCAATGGTTGATTATGGTCAGTATATACATAGAGCATTGATTGGCTAGTATGTGTAAACATAAAGCACTGACTGGTTTTGGTATGCACAGACATAAAGCTCAAATTGGTTATCGTATGTCTATGCCAAGCTCTGATTGTAAATATCATATACAAGGAGAAACTACTCTGTCAGATTAAAACATTTCATTTTCTTTTAGCTCGTCATTTCTCTAATGTTTTGTAAGTGAATAGAAACAGGTTAACTTTATGTAATCGAGAAATCTAAAGTTGATTAAAATGATCAAAAGTTTTCGAATATCTATTTTAAGAAAACTGTGGAACGATAATAGTGATTATTTTTAAAGAAAAGCCAAAAAGAACTCAAGTATTTTGCGTTCAAAAGTTCATTTCAAATATTTTTTCACAGCTATCTGATCTATTTCAAAAGCATGTTTTTATTTTCCAATAATTATTTCAAAGAAGTGACTTAGAACTGACTCAGAACTCTTTGTTCTGGACTAAATGATCGCAAACGTTTTTATTTTAAAATTGCGGTCGTTAAAATAGCATACGTTGTAAATAAAAAAAAATGAAAAGCTTTCTTATGAGATTAGAAGACTCATGTTTGTTTTCATTTAAAGACCTAACATACTATTTTTACTCAAGTTTCAAATTTTCTGAGAAATGTTTGTTCTTTGCATGAAATCTGAGATCTGAATATACTTTTGCTTTCAAATAAAGCATATCTTCCGTTTTTGAATATCCCAATTAATTCCGCTATTCTAGGTTTCCTTTTAATTTTATTGTTTAAGGCGTTTGTTTGTTTATTGTTTTGTTTTTGAATTTCGCACAAAACTACTTGAGGGCTATCTGTGCTAGCCGTCCCTAATTTAGCAGTGTAAGACTAGAGGAAAGACGGCTAGTCATCACCACTTACCGCCAACTCTTGGGCTACTCTTTTACCAACGAATAGTGGGATTAATCGCACATTATAACACCCCACGGCTGAAAGGGCGAGCATGTTTGGTGCGACCGGGATTTTAACCCGTGACCCTCGGATTACGAGTAGAGTGCCTTAACACACTTGGCCATGCCGGACCCATTTTAGGTGTAATTTAGACCCATGTTTTTGTTGTCGAAAGGTAATAGTTGTTTTACTTTGGTTGAAGATGCGATTTATTCGGTCTTTTTATGTTAACAGTGCACATTAAATAGTTCTGTTCTGTGTTCGTTATGCTATCTAATTATCTTTTTCATGTTCAAGATGTATTTTAAACCTTCGATTCTGTGTTTATAATATTATGTTTTATTTTTTGTTCTAAACGAAGTTTATATGATTCACTGAATTAAATTAAATGGTGTAGTTTAATAATTTAAGATTAAAAAAACGAAGTTTAGTTTTGATTTTTACATTAAAGGAAAAGCCAATTCTATTAATTTTGACAAGAAACTAGATTTTTACATTCCATGGCTTTCACTGTTCATTTGTGTAAACAATAGTTTGAAACCTAAACGATTTTTGCTGGAAACATATTGTAAAAGCCTGAAATGATGTAACCGTTATGTATTAGTCTCCTAAAGAATGAATATATGTCGAATTATAATTTTAAAAAATTATCCAATGTATTCAAGCGTAAAATTTCTTTATGAAATTACGTAATATTAATGTTATTCTGCGAAATCAATGTAAACAATTGCTCGTGAAACAAATTATACAGCGTGCAGTGTATCGTGTTTGTGAAACGAAGCGTAACGTATCTTTAATTTCCAGTCCAATGCAAGGCAATGCATTGGTTTTACTGTATAATTACGTGTTGGCAATATGCCTAAAAATCTTCATAGAGAAAACAACAGAATAAAGGAAAATAATGCTTTTAAAGCCGGTAAGTTACTGAAATGTATGTACCTTAAGAAACTCATTTATTTCTAGACATGGAAACAGTTCAAGGAGACTTTGACCTTTAGTAAAAGAGAGGTATTAAAAAGACAAGGTCATAAAATACCATAACAATACTTTAAAACAGCCCTAACCTTTCTGCTTTAATAGTAGTTTTGTCTCTCTTCCTTTCATAAGAGTTAAACTTTTCTGTTTCAAATAGTTTCAACTATTTTTTTATTATGACAGTCTTTAGTTTTTAGAGTTTCGATCTTATTCTCTTTTAACAGTTATCTTCACTTCCGGTTATAAAAGTCCTTAAATAAGTCGTTGCTCATTTTCTATTTATAATTTTTTGTCCTTCTTCTTCCCTTTATAAAGGTCCAGCCACTCTTCCCTGAAAGGGTCGTTGCTCATTTTCTATTTATAAATTTTTGTCCTTCTTCTTCCCTTTATAAAGGTCCAGCCACTCTTCCCTGAAAGGGTCGTTGCTCATTTTCTATTTATAAATTTTTGTCCTTCTTCTTCCCTTTATAAAGGTCCAGCCACTCTTCCCTGAAAGGGTCGTTGCTCATTTTCTATTTATAAATTTTTGTCCTTCTTCTTCCCTTTATAAAGGTCCAGCCACTCTTCCCTGAACGGAACGTTGCTCATTTTCTCTCTGTAAATTTTTGTAGCTCTTCAGGTTAAGAAAACTTGTTTTATTATTCTTTCATAAGAGTCTCATAATTTCCCCTTTATCAGAGTTCGATCACATTTTCGTACATGTCTTGCCTGTTTGTGAAAGAGTGCTTCTCTTTTCTTTGTAATTATCTTGTCATCAGTCCTCGTCTAATAGTCTGCCCCACTTGTCCTTTTATTAAAAGTCTTCTTTCTCATCTTATTTTTGACAGAAGTTTTTCCTCTGTCCCATTTATAAGAATCTGAACTATTTACGTTTATGTGAAGACAAACACTGGACGTGACCTGTTTTCCAGCACGTCCAGGAGAAAAGCGATACAAACAATCACAGGGTTATTGACCAGAGTGAGTACTGATGCAGTATACACGTAACAGTTGGGCAGAAAAATCTATACTTACTAGTTAGAAGGTCTTTGGAATTCACATTGAAGGTCAAGGTAATACAATAGAAACACAAAGGGAACTGAAAATAAGATAACAGTGATAAGTTACATTGTCATTCACACTTAAGATAGCATGCCTTTCAAAATTTAAACCAACGGCAGATGCCACACCCCTTCCCCGCTAGTACATCGGTAAGTCTCCAGATTTACAACGCTAAAATCAGCGGTTCCATTTCCCTCAGTGGGTTCAGCAGATAGCCTCATGTGGCTTTGCTACAAGATAAACACACATCAACGGCAGAACACAAGAAGTGCCATGAAGCAGGATTGGTATAGACTAATTTATTAGACAACAACGTGGTCCACGTGAACATTTTCTCTCTTTAAGATATGCTCCAGTCCAAAATAACAGGCTACACTGTCTGAAACTATTATGGAATAATGTGGTTTCTGTGACTATTTTTTTCTAATTTTAAGACCTTTTACATTCTATCAGTAGCCTAAACTGTCTGGAACTTTTATGGAATAATATGGTTTCTGTGACTGTTTTTTCGCTTTAAAACCTTTTCCATCTAAAAGCAGCTTGCCCGAGTCGCGCCAAACATGCTCGCTCTCCCAGCCATGAGGGCGTCATAATGTGACAGTCAATCCCACTATTCGTTGGTAAAAGAGTAGCCCAAGAGTTGGCGGTGGGTGATGATGACTAGCTGTTTTCCCTCTAGTCTTACACTGCTAAATTAGGGACGGCTAACACAGATAGCCCTCGAGTAGCTTTGTGCGAAATTAAAAAACAAACAAACAAAAATAAAAGCAGCTTACATTGTCTGTAGTTATTACGGAAAATGTGTGGTCTACATGAACATTTTCTCACTCTGAGAACATTTCCTTTCTAGCAATAGCCTGTGTTGTTTGGGGTTATTACGGAATATTATGGATCACGTGACTATGTTTTTGCCTGAGGACGAGTTATTACGAATGTGCAACTCTCCGTAATCCTAAATATCCATTTCTACTAGTATTTTTTTTATATTTATTATAATATTTCCCAAGTATTCTAAGCGAATCATCTGTTTTCGTTTTAAGATACAGCTTTATTGGATATTAAAGAAGAGCTCGTATGTAATAAAGCAGTTTTATAGTTGGAGTGCTTAGCACAAGGTGCGTCACACACTGTAGCCTTTCTTTAATATAGCGTCTATTACAGTTTGTTCCATTATGTAAGCCTATTTCACATATAGGTTTTCTACAGTGGAAAATAAAATGATTCCGAAAGGCCCCCCAGTGGATCAGCGGTATGTCTGGGGACTTACCCGCTAAAATACGGGTTTCGATATCCGTGGTGGGCAGAACACAGATAGCCCATTGTGTAGCTTTGTGCTTAATTCAAAACAACAACAACAAAGATTCCAAAAGTTGTGTGTAATATTAAAATTTTAGTAACTCCATTTTGTTCCGCTAGGTAGCTACCTTGAGGAAAAAATTGGAATTACTAATTTTTCAATATCACACATTACTATGGAATCCCTTTATTAAAGCTCTGTAATAGCTTAAGAAACTTTATGTTAATTCCTTTCATGTGTGGAAATATGTTTATATGTCCATTTATAAATTTATTTCATATAAAAAGTAAATTCCTATATAATTCCATACATTCACTTCAATACTTTACAATTTACAATAATGAAACTTCAGCCGGTTTTACTGACGAAAACGGGTTCGCATCCCAGTCGCACTAAACATGCTTGCCTTTACAACCATGGGGACGTTATAATGTGATGGTCAATCTCACTATTCGTTGGTAAAAAAGTAGCCCAGGAGTTGGCGGTGGGTGGTGATGACTAGCTGCAACTCCCCGCTAGTACAGCGATAAGTCTCCGGATTTATAACGCTAGAATCAGTGGTTCGATTCCCTTTGGCGGGCTCAGCAGATAGCTCGATGTAGCTTTGCAGTAAGGAAACTTAAACTCACAGACTAGCTGCATTGCCTCTAGTCTTACACTGCTAAATTAAGGACGGCTAGCGCAGATAGCCCTGGAGTGGCTAAGCGCGAAATTGAAAACAAACAAACAAACAAACTTATTGTAAATGCTACTATGTGAGTACAGTCTTTGTAAAATAAAATATTAGCATCTAAATATATTTTACGTAATACTTTTTATTCGCGGAAAATATTCGTATATCATTACGTGAACTACGTAGTAGAGTACTTTGTATTGAATCTCAGAACCACTGATATGGGTATTAACACTTTTATTCCTAAAGAGTTAAAAACGTTTTAACCCTGGAAATCTTGACCTGAAAACGACCTAGGAAGTTCGAAACGTTGTTCTGTGATTTAATAGTAAAAGTTTTAATATTCATGCCAGTCGTTCTGTGACACATTTTTATTTTAAGTGCGTTTCTCGTCATCAAGAGTATTTCAGTTCGTAGATGTATTTAATAAGATAGTTCGTGTTCGTGAAACGGTTTAGTGTAAGAAGTCACAAAGGTACTTGATGTGGTAGTCCATATTCCTGAAATGGTATATTATTTCAGTTCATAATTTGGCGGTTCTTGCCGATGATACAAACTAGTAACATTTTTTTTTTCAGTTTTTCTCAATAGATTCTCTAAAAACGTGTTTCAATAGTGTATAAAGATATTTTCCAAACAAAGAAGATAACAAGTGACAAAGCCATTGGACTTCATAAATGAGAATTCTCTATTGAAAACAGCTGACATTTTACTGAGATTCATTTATTTTTTTTATCAATAATTGGATGGTTTGGTATTAATATGGCATTAAGAAAGATTGAATTAGGGATAGGCTTGGTTCTCATAAAACAGTATGAAACAATAAAGTAATGAAAAAGTAAAATCATTCTTATCCATATGTTGTTGAGCACAAAACTATACAATAGGCTATTTGTGCTCTGTCCAGCACGGCTGTCGAATCCTGGTTTATAATGTTATAAGTCCGTAGACACAACGTCTCTAGCAGTGGACCAGAACGGCTGTCAAAACTTGGTTTCTAATGTTGTAAGTCCGTGGACACAACGTCTCTAGCAGTGGACCAGAACGGCTGTCAAAACTTGGTTTCTAATGTTGTAAGTCCGTGGACACAACGTCTCTAGAAGTGGACCAGAACGGCTGTCAAAACTTGGTTTCTAATGTTGTAAGTCCGTGGACACAACGTCTCTAGCAGTGGACCAGAACGGCTGTCAAAACTTGGTTTCTAATGTTGTAAGTCCGTGGACACAACGTCTCTAGCAGTGGACCAGAACGGCTGTCAAAACTTGGTTTCTAATGTTGTAAGTCCGTGGACACGAAGTATCTGGCAGTAGAGTCTATTTATATTAGAAGAGTGACGAATATTTCTATAAGTAATCATTCGTATTTTCCTTTTATTTATATACTTATAGTAACTCATTTAAATGAAATTCACCCTTAAATTATAAACCAGTATTAGAGCTCAGTGAAACCTTCGTGATTTAATACAAATATCGTATTTTTTCATTTCTAATTTTCAATACTCCTTCAAATTCTTTGTTATAATTCTGTCTGTGGAAGACGAAAGCGAAATCTGTATACAAACAGATAAGTCAAACCAAGAACAATACTCTAAACATAGAAACACTGGTAGTAAAATAAGTTGTTGTTGTTTTGAATCAAGCACAAAGCTACACAGTGGGCTACCAGTGCTCTGCCTACCACGGGTATCGAAACCCGGTTATTAGCGATGTAAGTCCACAGACATACCGCTGAGTCACTGGAGGGCATTAAAATATGACAACCACGACAAAAGATTTACTGAGTTGGAAATACACATATTATACGATTAAGAAGTATTGAACGATAGATAAGGAGTTTGATAGTTTGGAAATCCTCAACACATGAAAAAGCATCAATTGGGCAAAGACTAAAAGCAACGATCACATACAATTGCGTCACCAACTGATAAGTTCGAAACTAAAGCTCCAGCATTATTACTTCACCAGATGGTTAAAATTCGAAACTAAAGCTCCATATTTATACAGTTTAATTCTGCTCGTTAAATAAATTCCTTTCTTCAGTTTCAAAACTGGTGAGTTTGAATGTCAAAGTTACTGAGAAAATACTTTTTTGACTCACCACCCCCGCCCCAACGCTATAGTAGTTCTGAATCAAGTAGTTCTGAAACTATGAGAGAGCAATTGTCAGACACAGAGGGTAGAGAAAGTCCGTCAGGTCAGGTCAATGGCACGTGTCAGATCCAGATTTGACGATTGTGTGTCACACACAGTAAAATAATTATTTTATGCGTTGTTTCATGACTGGTTGTTGAAGAACACGTAGAAAAACTGGAAGGTGGAGAATGTCGGAAGAAATTGTACGTAAGGAGTTTAATCACCATTCAAGTCATGTCCGTGGGTTATGAGCTCCTCAAACTGTAACATTACATACTATACAAAACTAGTAAAAAGCTAAGTCCGTGGGTCATGAGCTCCTCAAACTGTAACATTACATACTATACAAAACTAGTAAAAAGCTAAGTCCGTGAGTTATGAGCTCCTCGAACTGTAACATTACATACTATACAAAACTAGTAAAAAGCTAAGTCCGTGGGTTATGAGCTCCTCAAACTGTAACATTACATACTATACAAAACTAGTAAAAAGCTAAGTCCGTGGGTTATGAGCTCCTCAAACTGTAACATTACATACTATACCAAACTAGCAAAACTATTGAAGCTAAGTCCGGGTGTTATGAACTCCTTTAACCGTAACATTATGTACTATAAAAAACTAGTAATCACTATCTAAGTTTAAGTCCGGGTGTTATGAACTTTTTTTAACTATAACATTAGGTACTATACAAAACTAGTAAAGTTATTCCAGCTAAGTCCGGGTGTTATGACCTCCTCTAAGACTAAGTACCTTGAAGCGTTACATTGAAATGTTTCAAATGACTGTTGTTCTCTCACCGTTTTGGGAACTGTATGACACTTGTTACGTTGATTTATATGGACTTACTCTGTAAATAATTAACTACCGAAGGCACCACTTAAAGTTTTTGCACATTAATCGAGTTTCTTTGTGTTGGAACATTATAACTATCATATTTCTTAAAACTGTTGTATGTAGTTATATTATTATCACTTCATCTCCAGTCTCTAACGAAACTTTCTTCTCCTAGATTATTTTAATTAAAATTTTTGAGCTGATGAAATAAAAATTCAATATCAGTACTTGCTGTTTGCTCAGAACAATGAGATTCTTAATTAAACTATATTTCAAATTTTCAATTTTCATCAAAGGAAAATGGCTGGTTTGTCCTATGTCACATAATTCAGTAAAATCCGCCTTCCTGTCCATGTTCCGGTAAACCTCTCACAATTGTAGTACTTACTGAGTGATTACTAGAAATAAAATTATAAGCCTTGAAAATAACGTACAGTCTACGAGTTTAATATATTTCGTTAAAATAAACGTAATTTTCTGTTCTTAGTTGCGTAACGGTGATACTGATTCCAAATATCTAGAGTAAATATATTTTATGCTTTACATAAACACAATCTGATCGTGAGCTGCGCAAATATTTTGTAACAAGGTTACTGAAGTAATTCTTATTAAGAATAGAAACTGTCAATTGTTTGTTTGTTTTGAAATTTCGCACAAAGCTACTCGAGGGCTATCTGTGCTAGCCGTCCTTAATTTTGCAGTGTAAGACTAGAGGGAAGGCAGTTAGTCATCACCACCCACCGCCAACTCTTGGCCTACTCTTTTACCAACGAATAGTGGGATTGACCGTCACATTATACAACCCCACGGCTGGGAGGGCGAGCATGTTTAGCGCGACGCGGGCGCGAACCCGTGACCCTCGGATTACGAGTGCACGCCTTAACGCGCTCGGCCATGCCAGGCCTAAAAGTTTATGTTCAAAAGTCGTTTGATGTTGTTTATGTCTCTGTGAATTCTGAAATGTAGAACAATAAAATTCACAAACAATACAAATAAGATTAGTCACACTATATTATTTCTAAATTTTTAAAGTATCAGCTTTAGTGTTTCATGAGGAAGATAATTATTTTAAAGAGCAAAACATATTATAAGAACTTCAAATGTTCCGACGCGTTCCTTATAAATGATAGAACAATATATATCACTCGTGTTAAAAAAACTGTCAGACTTATATTGATATAAAATAGGAAAATTACTGCATAAATACACGGAACGGGGACATAAATACAACCTTTGTATTTCATTAATATTTATTAACTGGAATAACAGAATAAAACAGCGTTTCTAGGTGTTACACTTGCAACGTCTATTCATAAAACAGCATCTCTGCATGTTACACTCACTAAGTATATTCATTAAACAATATAGCGTTTCTAGGTGTTACACTCACTAAGTATATTCATTAAACAATATAGTGTTTCTAGGTGTTACACTCACTAAGTATATTCATTAAACAATACAGCGTTTCTAAGTGTTACACTCAATAAGTCTATTCATTAAACAATATAGTGTTTCTAGGTGTTACACTCAATAAGTCTATTCATTAAACAATATAGTGTTTCTAGGTGTTACACTCACTAAGTATATTCATTAAACAATATAGTGTTTCTAGGTGTTACACTCACTAAGTCTATTCATTAAACAATATAGTGTTTCTAGGTGTTACACTCACTAAGTCTATTCATTAAACAATATAGTGTTTCTAGGTGTTACACTCACTAAGTCTATTCATTAAACAATATAGTGTTTCTTGGTGTTACACTCACTAAGTCTATTCATTAAACAATATAGTGTTTCTAGGTGTTACACTCACTAAGTATATTCATTAAACAATATAGTGTTTCTAGGTGTTACACTCAATAAGTCTATTCATTAAACAATATAGTGTTTCAAGGTGTTACACTCAATAAGTCTTTTCATTAAACAATATAATGTTTCTAGGTGTTACACTCAATAAGTCTATTCATTAAACAATATAGTGTTTCTAGGTGTTACACTCACTAAGTCTATTCATTAAACAATATTGTGTTTCTAGGTGTTACACTCACTAAGTATATTCATTAAACAATATAGTGTTTCTAGGTGTTACACTCAATAAGTCTATTCATTAAACAATATAGTGTTTCAAGGTGTTACACTCAATAAGTCTATTCATTAAACAATATAGTGTTTCTAGGTGTTACACTCACTAAGTCTATTCATTAAACAATATAGTGTTTCTAGGTGTTACACTCAATAAGTCTATTCATTAAACAATATAGTGTTTCTAGGTGTTACACTCAATAAGTCTATTCATTAAACAATATGGTGTTTCTAGGTGTTACACTCACTAAGTATTTTCATTAAACAATATAGTGTTTCTAGGTGTTACACTCACTAAGTCTATTCATTAAACAATATAGTGTTTCTAGGTGTTACACTCAATAAGTCTATTCATTAAACAATATAGTGTTTCTAGGTGTTACACTCAATAAGTCTATTCATTAAACAATATAGTGTTTCTAGGTGTTACACTCACTAAGTCTATTCATTAAACAATATAGTGTTTCTAGGTGTTACACTCAATAAGTCTATTCATTAAACAATATAGTGTTTCTAGGTGTTACACTCACTAAGTCTATTCATTAAACAATATAGTGTTTCTAGGTGTTACACTCAATAAGTCTATTCATTAAACAATATAGTGTTTCTAGGTGTTACACTCACTAAGTCTATTCATTACACAATACAGCGTTTCTAGGTGTTACACTCACTAAGTCTATTCATTAAACAATATAGTGTTTCTAGGTGTTACACTCACTAAGTATATTCATTAAACAATATAGTGTTTCTAGGTGTTACACTCAATAAGTCTATTCATTAAACAATATAGTGTTTCTAGGTGTTACACTCACTAAGTATATTCATTAAACAATATAGTGTTTCTAGGTGTTACACTCACTAAGTATATTCATTAAACAATATAGTGTTTCTAGGTGTTACACTCAATAAGTCTATTCATTAAACAATATAGTGTTTCTAGGTGTTACACTCAATAAGTCTATTCATTAAACAATATAGTGTTTCTAGGTGTTACACTCAATAAGTCTATTCATTAAACAATATAGTGTTTCTAGGTGTTACACTCACTAAGTCTATTCATTAAACAATATAGTGTTTCTAGGTGTTACACTCAATAAGTCTATTCATTAAACAATATGGTGTTTCTAGGTGTTACACTCACTAAGTCTATTCATTAAACAATATAGTGTTTCTAGGTGTTACACTCAATAAGTCTATTCATTAAACAATATAGTGTTTCTAGGTGTTACACTCACTAAGTATATTCATTAAACAATATAGTGTTTCTAGGTGTTACACTCACTAAGTATATTCATTAAACAATATAGTGTTTCTAGGTGTTACACTCACTAAGTCTATTCATTAAACAATATAGTGTTTCTAGGTGTTACACTCAATAAGTCTATTCATTAAACAATATAGTGTTTCTAGGTGTTACACTCAATAAGTCTATTCATTAAACAATATAGTGTTTCTAGGTGTTACACTCAATAAGTCTATTCATTAAACAATATAGTGTTTCTAGGTGTTACACTCACTAAGTCTATTCATTAAACAATATAGTGTTTCTAGGTGTTACACTCAATAAGTCTATTCATTAAACAATATAGTGTTTCTAGGTGTTACACTCAATAAGTCTATTCATTAAACAATATAGTGTTTCTAGGTGTTACACTCAATAAGTCTATTCATTAAACAATATAGTGTTTCTAGGTGTTACACTCAATAAGTCTATTCATTAAACAATACAGCGTTTCTAGGTGTTACACTCACTAAGTCTATTCATTAAACAATATAGTGTTTCTAGGTGTTACACTCACTAAGTCTATTCATTAAACAATATAGTGTTTCTAGGTGTTACACTCAATAAGTCTATTCATTAAACAATATAGTGTTTCAAGGTGTTACACTCAATAAGTCTATTCATTAAACAATATAGTGTTTCTAGGTGTTACACTCAATAAGTCTATTCATTAAACAATATAGTGTTTCTAGGTGTTACACTCACTAAGTCTATTCATTAAACAATATAGTGTTTCTAGGTGTTACACTCAATAAGTCTATTCATTAAACAATATAGTGTTTCTAGGTGTTATACTCAATAAGTCTATTCATTAAACAATATAGTGTTTCTAGGTGTTACACTCACTAAGTCTATTCATTAAACAATATAGTGTTTCTAGGTGTTACACTCAATAAGTCTATTCATTAAACAATATAGTGTTTCTAGGTGTTACACTCAATAAGTCTATTCATTAAACAATATAGTGTTTCTAGGTGTTACACTCACTAAGTCTATTCATTAAACAATATAGTGTTTCTAGATGTTTCACTTAATAAGTCTATTCATTAAACAAAACAGCGTTTCTAGATGTTTCACTTAATAAGTCTATTCATTAAACAATACAGCGTTTCTAGATGTTTCACTTAATAAGTCTATTCATAAAACACCTTTTTTAGTTGCTACACTTACTAAGACTATTCATAAAGCAGCATTACCACGTATTACACTCACTACGTCTATTCATAAAACATCATCTTTGGGTGTTACACCCACTAAGTCTATTAATAAAACAATATAGCATTTCCAGGTGTGACACTCACTAAGCCTATTCATGAAACACCATTTCTAGGTGTTGCACTCACTAAGCCTATTCATGAAACACCATTTCTAGGTGTTGCACTCACTAAGTTTTTTCATAAAGCAGCATTACTACGTATTACACTCACTAAGTCTATTCATAAAGCAGCATTACTACGTATTACACTCACTAAGTCTATTCATAAAGCAGCATTACCACGTATTACACTCACTACGTCTATTCATAAAACATCATCTTTGGGTGTTACACCCACTAAGTCTATTAATAAAACAATATAGCATTTCCAGGTGTGACACTCACTAAGCCTATTCATGAAACACGATTTCTAGGTGTTGCACTCACTAAGTCTATTCATAAAGCAGCATTACTACGTATTACACTCACTACGTCTATTCATAAAGCAGCATTACTACGTATTACACTCACTACGTCTATTTATAAAACAGCATCTCTGGGTGTGACACTCACTGTGTCTATTCATTAAACAATATCGTGTTTCTAGGTGTTACACTCACTAAGACTATTCATTAAACACCATTTTTAGTTGTTACACTCACTACGTCGATTCATAAAACACCATTTCTAGGTGTTGCACTCACTACGTCTATTCATAAAACATCTCTGGATGTGGCACTCACTGAGTCTATTCATTAAACAATATCGTGTTTCTAGGTGTTACACTCACTAAGACTATTCATAAAACAGCATTACTACGTGTTACACTCACTAAGTCTATTTATAAAACATCATTTCTAGGTGTTACACTCACTAAATCTATTCATAAAACAGCATTTCTAGGTGTTGCATTCACCAGGTCTATTCATAAAACAATACAGCATTCTTAATGTTATGCTCACTAAGCCTATTTATAAGACCATTACAATATAGCATTTCTAGGTGTTATGCTCACTAAGTCTATTCGTAAAAGCAATACAGCATTTCTAAATGTTACTAACTAAGTCTGTTCATAAAATAGTACAGCATTTCTAGGTGTTACGCTCACTAAGCCTGTTCATAAAACAATACAGCACACCAAGGTGTTACACTCACTAAGTCTGTATCATAAAGCAATATATTATTTCTGTATGTTGCAACTTACAACCGAACACATAATCAGTGAATATATGTTTTTAGCAGTAGTAACGAAACAATGTGTGACGACACTTACATTTCATGACTGAGTATTACCTCTGTTCTTCCTGGCCTGATTATCCTACCTGAAAGTACTTATCGTGTAGATAGTGTTTTCGACATTCAGTAACTTCACAAAGTTAATGAACGTAATAAAGTCTGTTCGCTTATTCTAGAGGTTGATCACTATTTTCTTATTAAAATGACGAACTCTAGAACATAGAAACTTTTCATTAAAAACCATATATAATTTAAATGACTAACATAAGATTGAATTGTTCCCAAAACAGAACAATGGTAATATTCGAATTTACCTCCTTGAGGTTTCCCTTGTATTTCATCGTGATAGCTAATGTTTGAGGAATGTTTCGAGTCTGTACTAACAGGTCTTCACGTGTGCAAAACACGCGAAGCTTACCAAAGACAATTTAGATGTGAGAGAAAATATTTACATGGGGATAATTATGCGATAAATTACATAAAGTATCATATTTTACGAGTACTTTAGTATATATTTTTTCGTAGTTGTAAACTTATAAGAGTTGAGTATTTTGTTCTAATCTTTGATGAGTTTTGCAGAAAACTAATCAAAGAGTTATCTGCGCTAACCGTTTCTAATTTAGAAGTCATAAAGTCAAGACAACTAGTCAAAACCACCCACCGCCTATTCTTGGGCAAGTATGACTTACCGTCAAATTATAACGTCTTATCGACTGAAAAGGAGCGAGTTGTCAGTGTGAGAAATAATCTTTAATTTTAATTTTGAATTTTATATTTTTACTTTAATTTAAGAAAATATTGTTAAAATATATATATATTATATCTCCAAGAAACATTTTAAATGCAGTAAATATTTAGCGTCGCTCAGCGGTAATAAAAGTGGCTTATATCGTTAAAATTCTGGTTTCGATCTCTTCAATGACCATAACAATATGGTTCAACGTGCAGCTTCGAACTCGAAACACACACTACCTTATTTGGTCTATATATTCAACTGTAAGCGGTCCATCTACAGAACTAATTTCATTATACATGAATTAAAAACATTATGTAACAAAAGTTTCACTTTGTTTTGTTTTTGGACAGAAAGTGTTATTTCGCAATTGCTTATGTCTAAAGTAAATAGAAAATACCTAAGTTTCTCTTCAAACTTTGCTTTTGTGACCTGAGTAATGAAATTTTTAAATTTACCTATTTGTTTGAACATTCTAGATAGATTCAGTGCTTAGTAACTGATAAAAAATGCTCTCGAACTTACAAGAATTTTAAGAACTTTCTAGAATGTTGTAGAACTCCCAATAACTTTCAAGAATTTTCTAGAATGTTGAAGAACTTTGCCCCTGGCTCATTCGGTGAACCTCAAAGAGGACACAACAGTGTCAAGACCTTGCTAGAAGTCTTGAAGTATGATGAGTATGGCTGGGAGATTATCGAAGACTTCAAAATGATGGCATTCCTGATGGGTCTCCAAGGAGGCTTTACCAGATGTCCCTGCTATCTTTGCCTTCGGGACAGCAGGGACACCGCAGAGCACTATAACAGGAAGCACTCACCACAAAGGATCTAGTTTTCTCTGGGGAGGCACAATGTCAAGTGTGAGCTACTAGTGGACCTCCAGAAGGTATTGTTCTCACCATTGCACATAATATTGAGTCTAATGAAACCATTTGCTATAGCTCTCGAGAAGGAGTCTCCAAGTACCTTCGAGACATCTTCCCTAAGCTGTCTGAGGCAAAGGTCAAAGTTGATGTTTTCGTTGTACCGCAAATAAACAAGATCTTGGAGTGCACAGAATTTCCTGAGAAGCTCAGTGGGAAGGGTAAAAAGCTTGGAGCAGCTTAGTCGCAATGGTTTGGAGCAGCTTAGTTGCAATGGTTCGGGGCTTCTTGGGCAACGAAAAGGCCAAACATTACGTGAAACTGATTGAGGATTTGATGAAGAACTACGGCAAAATGGGTTACAGAATGTCCCTGAAGGTCCATATCCTTGACGCTTATCTTGATAAACTCAGTAAAAACATGGGAGCAAACTCAGAGGACCAAGGCGCGCGCATCCACCAAGACATACTAGACTTTAAACGCCGCTACCAAGGTGCGTATAATGAAAATATAATGGGAGACTGTATTTGAGGGCTGATAATGAAAGTGATTTACATTACAGTCGCAAAGCTCAAAAACCTACTCGCTTCTAAACACATGTAAATCTTGATTCATATATTGTTTTATTCAGACCTTATGTAAATGAAAATGTGCAAATTTGTCCGGTTTTACATAGAAAGCAGGTTAATTTCTAAATTTCATTATCCAGGTCACAAAAGCAAAGTTTGAAGGGAATAATGGCTATTTTCTGTACTTTTATAACATAAGCAATTGAGATATAACAGAAACTATTCAGGAACAAAATTTGTGTCACATATTGTAATTGTAATTAATAAATATCAACACGTACTTATAATCTTTCAAAATTCTTGTTTGCTCTCTCATCCACATTCATGTAACGACTTGTTTTCATCGATGTTGGTAATATGTTTTTTTTAATATCCCTTTAATCAATGCTCTTTAACATTATTGACGGAGTAAATAGAATATTTCAGATGCACCGATATGAAGTTCAGCCAATCAGAGGGTGCTTCAAACAACTCGGTATTCCATTATTTGTTTGTGTTTTTGAATTTCGCGCAAAGCTGCTCGAGGGCTATCTGTGCTAGCCGTCCCTAATTTAGCAGTGTGAGACGAGGAAAGGCAGCTAGTCATCAGCATCCACCTCCAACTTTTGGGCTATTTTTTTACCAACGAATAGTGGGATTGACCGTCACATTATAACGCTCCTACGGTTGGGAGGGTGAACATGTCTGGCGCGACCGGAATTCGAACCCGCGATCCTTAGATTACGAGTCGAACGTCTTAACACGCTTGGCCATGCGAGGCCCATCCATTATTTGAAAAATATTTTAACGTTAAAAAAAATAACCAACGCACATTCCAAGATGAAGAGCCAATCATGCTTCAGTTTGTTTTTACTTTTTCTGAGATGTTGCACGTGCGCGTTATCAGTTTGACGTTTGATTGTTTGGAACAAAAGTTCTTAATTTCTACAAGAACTTTTTTGTTTTTTATTATTCTTTTCTTATCAAACTTTCAACGTCGTTCACTTTTAACAACGATCTTTTTTATAGTGTGTTTCTTATCTTTGTGAACACGCTTTTTGTTTATGTATGTGCTCTCGCCTCGAACTATCGGTGAAGTTAAGTTTGTACTGGAACGGTTGAACAAAAACTAAGAATTCACAATATACGTATGAGTATAAACTGACAGCAGTAACATCAGTGTCTTCTTTGTTATTAGCAGAATATTAATAGGATTTTCTACATTTTTAAACTCTATTACACAGCCATTGAAAAAGAGACGTCTTTAGACCAACGATAAAAAAACAACACTTATATTTAATATCTCATTCAGACTTTGTTCGCTTGTTGTGTATCTGATGGGATGCTTTGCAAATCCATGATAAAACCGACTGATTAATCTCATTCAGAATTACCGTTGATACCTTTGTGCGTAAAGTAATGTCTCATATAACGCATCATAAAACCTACAATTTAACATCTTAAGGCTTCATGAGATTAGTTTTGTGGCCGATCTACTTTGTAAGAGTTACCAGTAAAACTTACTAACTGCACTTATCTTTGTCACGAGCTTGTCATGAAAATGAAATGTTTTCGAAGTCGGATAAAATGATTACTAGGGATATAATTTAATGGGATATCCTACTTTCGTGATACCATACAATCAAGAACAGGCAAAGATAGCTTTGATTAGGATAATTAGTCAGCTAATTACCATGTATTAATTTTGACGATAAACCTGTGTATCTGACGTTCTTTTATTGCCAGAAATATAACTATTGAGGTAACATCTTTGTCTACAGATTGGTGATTGGGGTGGAGTGTAAATCACAGAATCGAAATTATTAAAGCGATATCCCATGAATACTGAAACTTCGCTTCTCTACAAACACCTGCCACTCTCTGTTCCATAATTGTGTCCTGTTTCTAATTACCGTTATGAAACTGGATGCATGAAATTCGAATTAAATGAGGCGCAGGCCTTTAACAGGTTTTAGTAAGGAACTATTGTAGCGTGCAGTTCTATGTATAAATGATGTGTTTCCATTTAAAGTTCAAACACGGAGATTCTGAAGGAAACGTGCATGTAAGCCATATTAGACGATTTAATCCTCTCTCTCGAAAGTCACAAATGATTTTGATAATAACGTAATGATATGTAAGTTCATGAACTGCTTAGCCATGGTCTGTCAGACCATAAAACAGAAAGAGAATTAATAATTCTGCAACTTGGTAGGTTTTATCGTGAACACATGTTTTCGGCGCGAAAATCTCAATACGTAGTTTTGCTGGAATTAACGAGAATAAATATTAGAAATCTGATTCTCAAATCAGAACAACTGTTATTTATTTAGTCTGAAAATAAAATAGAAACACGTGCGTTGTTTTCTTAACACTTAACAGGATTTGGTTCGATGATTTGGTGAATATCTATTGCTCAGTAGCTGACCATTGAATGTAATTAATTAATATTAATTTACTGTAAGTAATGAATACTAGTTTAATTATTCTCATAAGGCAAGGAAAGGTGTTCGAGACTGGAAATAGTTCTACTGAATACCGAGCAGTTTTTCGCATTTCCTGTCATCTACAGTCAACTGATGCCTCGGTCTATTTGCTTCCATAGATTTTGTAATACAGAGAGACGTAATTACATATTAAACTATCAAGGTTCCCTCTGCCTTTATAGCTATGAACCAATTTATATCACTATCGGAGATCACAGCTACTAGCGAATAGAGTGATTGTCTTCTTTCTCAGACTACCTTGGTTCTCTCTGTCTAAATGGTTGAATATCGATCCACCTCTTCATCAGAGATCTAATTATTTTTAAGTTGAAAAAAAAAACAAGCGAATGATTTTTTTTTTCGAAGCAATCGTTTGACATTTTAAGTTTTTGTTTACATCGAATTTACTTAAACACTGCAGTTTCACTGATAAATAACAAAGAGATAAGTTGATCGCGTTACAAAGTTTGTTCGATTCTTTAAGTTGCACAAAGCTACACCAGGGCTATCTGCTCTAATTTAGCAGTTAAGGCTAGACCGAAGGCCGCTAGTCGTCACAACCCACCGCTAGCTCTCGGTTTGTTTGTTTGTTTGTTTTGGAATTTTGCACAAAGCGACTCGAGGGCTATCTGTGCTAGCCGTCCCTAATTTAGCAGTGTAAGACTTGAGGGAAGGCAGCTAGTCATCACCACCCACCGCCAACTCTTGGCCTACTCTTTTACCAACGAATAGTGGGATTAACCGTCATATTATACAACCCCACGGCTGGGAGGGCGAGCATGTTTAGCGCGACGCGGGCGCGAACCCGCGACCCTCGGATTACGTGTGCACGCCTTAACGCGCTCGGCCATGCCAGGCCTAAAAGTTTATGTTTAAAAGTCGTTTGATGTTGTTTATGTCTCTGTGAATTCTGAAATGTAGAACAATAAAATTCACAAACAATACAAGTAAGGTTAGTCACACTATATTATTTCTAAGTTTTTAAAGTATCAGTTTTAGTGTTTCATGAGGAAGATAATTATTTTAAATAGCAAAACATATTATAAGAACTTCAAATGTTTCGACGCGTTCCTTATAAATGATTGAACAATATATATCACTCGTGTTAAAAAAACTGTCAGACTTATATTGATATAAAATAGGAAAATTACTGCATAAATACACAAAATTACTGCATAAATACACGGAACGGGGACATAAATACAACCTTTGTAGTTCATTAATATTTATTAACTGGAATAACAGAATAAAACATCATCTCTGGGTGTTACACTCACTAAGTCTATTCATTAAACAATACAGCGTTTCTAGATGTTTCACTCAATAAGTCTATTCATAAAACACCTTTTTTAGTTGCTACACTTACTAAGACTATTCATAAAGCAGCATTACCACGTATTACACTCACTACGTCTATTCATAAAACATCATCTCTGGGTGTTACACCCATTAAGTCTATTAATAAAACAATATAGCATTTCCAGGTGTGACACTCACTAAGTCTATTCATGAAACACCATTTCTAGGTGTTGCACTCACTAAGTCTATTCATAAAGCAGCATTACTACGTATTACACTCACTAAGTCTATTCATAAAGCAGCATTACTACGTATTACACTCACTACGTCTATTCATAAAACAGCACCTCTGGGTGTGACACTCACTGAGTCTATTCATTAAACAATATCGAGTTTCTAGGTGTTACACTCACTAAGACTATTCATTAAGCACCATTTTTAGTTGTTACACTCACTACGTCGATTCATAAAACAGCATTACTACGTGTTACACTCACTAAGTCTATTTAGAAAACATCATTTCTCGGTGTTACACTCACTAAATCTATTCATAAAACAACATTTCTAGGTGTTGCATTCACCAGGTCTATTCATAAAATAATACAGCATTCTTAGTGTTATGCTCACTAAGCCTATTTATAAGACCATTACAATATAGCATTTCTAGGTGTTATGCTCACTAAGTCTATTCGTAAAAACAATACAGCATTTCTAAATGTTACTAACTAAGTCTGTTCATAAAATAGTACAGCATTTCTAGGTGTTACGCTCACTAAGCCTGTTCATAAAACGATACAGCACACCAAGGTGTTACACTCACTAAGTCTGTATCATAAAGCAATATATTATTTCTGTATGTTGCAACTTACAACCGAACACGTAATCAGTGAATATATGTTTTTAGCAGTAGTAACGAAACAATGTGTAACGACACTTACATTTCATGACTGAGTATTACCTCTGTTCTTCCTGGCCTGATTATCCTACCTGAAAGTACTTATCGTGTAGAAAGCGTTTTCAACATTCAGTAACTTCACAAAGTTAATGAACGTAATAAAGTCTGTTCGCTTATTCTAGAGGTTGATCACTATTTTCTTATTAAAATGACGAACTCTAGAACATAGAAACTTTTCATTAAAAACCATATATAATTTAAATGACTAACATAAGATTGAATTGTTCCCAAAACAGAACAATGGTAATATTCGAATTTACCTCCTTGAGGTTTCCCTTGTATTTCATCGTGATAGCTAATGTTTGAGGAATGTTTCGAGTCTGTACTAACAGGTCTTCACGTGTGTAAAACACGCGAAGCTTACCAAAGACAATTTAGATGTGAGAGAAAATATTTACATGGGGATAATTATGCGATAAATTACATAAAGTATCATATTTTACGAGTACTTTAGTATATATTTTTTCGTAGTTGTAAACTTACAAGAGTTGAGTATTTTGTTCTAATCTTTGATGAGTTTTGCAGAAAACTAATCAAATAGTTATCTGCGCTAACCGTTTCTAATTTAGAAGTCATAAAGTCAAGACAACTAGTCAAAACCACCCACCGCCTATTCTTGGGCAAGTATGACTTACCGTCAAATTATAACGTCTTATCGACTGAAAAGGAGCGAGTTGTCAGTGTGAGAAATAATCTTTAATTTTAATTTTGAATTTTATATTTTTACTTTAATTTAAGAAAATATTGTTAAAATATATATATTATATCTCCAAGAAACATTTTAAATGCAGTAAATATTTAGCGTCGCTCAGCGGTAATAAAAGTGGCTTATATCGTTAAAATTCTGGTTTCGATCTCTTCAATGACCATAACAATATGGTTCAACGTGCAGCTTCGAACTCGAAACACACACTACCTTATTTGGTCTATATATTCAACTGTAAGCGGTCCATCTACAGAAATAATTTCATTATACATGAATTAACAACATTATGTAACAAAAGTTTCACTTTGTTTTGTTTTTGGACAGAAAGTGTTATTTCCCAATTGCTTATGTCTAAAGTAAATAGAAAATACCTAAGTTTCTCTTCAAACTTTGCTTTTGTGACCTGAGTAATGAAATTTTTAAATTTACCTATTTGTTTGAACATTCCAAATAGATTCAGTGCTTAGTAGCTGATAAAAAATGCTTTCGAACTTACAAGAATTTTAAGAACTTTCTAGAATGTTGTAGAACTCCCAATAACTTTCAAGAACTTTCTAGAATGTTGTAGAACTTTGCCCCTAGCTCATTCGGTGCACCTCAAAGAGGAAACAACAGTGTCAAGACCTTGCTAGAAGTCTTGAAGTATGATGAGTATGGCTGGGAGATTATCGAAGACTTCAAAATGATGGCATTCCTGATGGGTCTCAAAGGAGGCTTTACCAGATGTCCCTGCTATCTTTGCCTTCGGGACAGCAGGGACACCGCAGAGCACTATAACAGGAAGCACTGGCCACAAAGGATCTAGTTTTCTCTGGAGAGGCACAATGTCAAGTGTGAGCTACTAGTGGACCTCCAGAAGGTGTTGTTCTCACCATTGCACATAATATTGAGTCTAATGAAACCATTTGTTATAGCTCTCGATAAGGAGTCTCCAAGTACCTTCGAGACATCTTCCCTAAGCTGTCTGAGGCAAAGGTCAAAGTTGATGTTTTCGTTGTACCGCAAATAAACAAGATCTTGGAGTGCACAGAATTTCCTGAGAAGCTCAGTGGGAAGGGTAAAAAGCTTGGAGCAGCTTAGTCGCAATGGTTTGGAGCAGCTTAGTTGCAATGGTTTGGAGCAGCTTAGTTGCAATGGTTCGGGGCTTCTTGGGCAACGAAAAGGCCAAACATTACGTGAAACTGATTGAGGATTTGATGAAGAACTACGGCAAAATGGGTTACAGAATGTCCCTGAAGGTCCATATCCTTGACGCTTATCTTGATAAACTCAGTAAAAACATGGGAGCAAACTCAGAGGACCAAGGCGCGCGCATCCACCAAGACATACTAGACTTTAAACGCCGCTACCAAGGTGCGTATAATGAAAATATAATGGGAGACTGTATTTGAGGGCTGATAATGAAAGTGATTTACATTACAGTCGCAAAGCTCAAAAACCTACTCGCTTCTAAACACATGTAAATCTTGATTCATATATTGTTTTATTCAGACCTTATGTAAATGAAAATGTGCAAATTTGTCCGGTTTTACATAGAAAGCAGGTTAATTTCTAAATTTCATTATCCAGGTCACAAAAGCAAAGTTTGAAGGGAATAATGGCTATTTTCTGTACTTTTATAACATAAGCAATTGAGATATAACAGAAACTATTCAGGAACAAAATTTGTGTTACATATTGTAATTGTAATTAATAAATATCAACACGTTCTTATAATCTTTCAAAATTCTTGTTTGCTCTCTCATCCACATTCATGTAACGACTTGTTTTCATCGATGTTGGTAATATGTTTTTTTTAATATCCCTTTAATCAATGCTCTTTAACATTATTGATGGAGTAAATAGAATATTTCAGATGCACCGATATGAAGTTCAGCCAATCAGAGGGTGCTTCAAACAACTCGGTATTCCATTATTTGTTTGTGTTTTTGAATTTCGCGCAAAGCTGCTCGAGGGCTATCTGTGCTAGCCGTCCCTAATTTAGCAGTGTGAGACGAGGAAAGGCAGCTAGTCATCAACATCCACCTCCAACTTTTGGGCTATTCTTTAACCAACGAATAGTGGGATTGACCGTCACATTATAACGCTCCTACGGTTGGGAGGGTGAGCATGTCTGGCGCGACCGGAATTCGAACCCGCGATCCTTAGATTACGAGTCGAACGTCTTAACACGCTTGGCCATGCGAGGCCCATCCATTATTTGAAAAATATTTTAACGTTAAAAAAATAACCAACGCACATTCCAAGATGAAGAGCCAATCATGCTTCAGTTTGTTTTTACTTTTTTTGAGATGTTGCACGTGCGCGTTATCAGTTTGACGTTTGATTGTTTGGAACAAAAGTTCTTAATTTCTACAAGAACTTTTTTGTTTTTTATTATTCTTTTCTTATCAAACTTTCAACGTCGTTCACTTTTAACAACGATCTTTTTTATAGTGTGTTTCTTATCTTTGTGAACACGCTTTTTGTTTATGTATGTGCTCTCGCCTCGAACTATCGGTGAAGTTAAGTTTGTACTGGAACGGTTGAACAAAAACTAAGAATTCACAATATACGTATGAGTATAAACTGACAGCAGTAACATCAGTGTCTTCTTTGTTATTAGCAGAATATTAATAGGATTTTCTACATTTTTAAACTCTATTACACAGCCATTGAAAAAGAGACGTCTTTAGACCAACGATAAAAAAACAACACTTATATTTAATATCTCATTCAGACTTTGTTCGCTTGTTGTGTATCTGATGGGATGCTTTGCAAATCCATGATAAAACCGACTGATTAATCTCATTCAGAATTACCGTTGATACCTTTGTGCGTAAAGTAATGTCTCATATAACGCATCATAAAACCTACAATTTAACATCTTAAGGCTTCATGAGATTAGTTTTGTGGCCGATCTAATTTGTAAGAGCTACCAGTAAAACTTACTAACTGCACTTATCTTTGTCACGAGCTTGTCATGAAAATGAAATGTTTTCGAAGTCGGATAAAATGATTACTAGGGATATAATTTAATGGGATATCCTACTTTCGTGATACCATACAATCAAGAACAGGCAAAGATAGCTTTGATTAGGATAATTAGTCAGCTAATTACCATGTATTAATTTTGACGATAAACCTGTGTATCTGACGTTCTTTTATTGCCAGAAATATAACTATTGAGGTAACATCTTTGTCTACAGATTGGTGATTGGGGTGGAGTGTAAATCACAGAATCGAAATTATTAAAGCGATATCCCATGAATACTGAAACTTCGCTTCTCTACAAACACCTGCCACTCTCTGTTCCATAATTGTGTCCTGTTTCTAATTACCGTTATGAAACTGGATGCATGAAATTCGAATTAAATGAGGCGCAGGCCTTTAACAGGTTTTAGTAAGGAACTATTGTAGCGTGCAGTTCTATGTATAGATGATGTGTTTCCATTTAAAGTCCAAACACGGAGATTCTGAAGGAAACGTGCATGTAAGCCATATTAGACGATTTAATCCTCTCTCTCGAAAGTCACAAATGATTTTGATAATAACGTAATGATATGTAAGTTCATGAACTGCTTAGCCATGGTCTGTCAGACCATAAAACAGAAAGAGAATTAATAATTCTGCAACTTGGTAGGTTTTATCATGAACACGTGTTTTTGGCGCGAAAATCTCAATACGTAGTTTTGCTGGAATTAACGAGAATAAATATTAGAAATCTGATTCTCAAATCAGAACAACTGTTATTTATTTAGTCTGAAAATAAAATAGAAACACGTGCGTTGTTTTCTTAACACTTAACAGGATTTGGTTCGATGATTTGGTGAATATCTATTGCTCAGTAGCTGACCATTGAATGTAATTAATTAATATTTTGTTTGTTTGTTTTGGAATTTCGCACAAAGCTACTCGAGGGATATCTGTGCTAGCCGTCCCTAATTTAGCAGTGTAAGACTAGAGGGAAGACAGCTAGTCATCACCACCCACCGTCAACTCTTGGGCTACTCTTTTACAAACGAATAGTGGGATTGACCGTCATATTATACACCCCCACGGCTGGGAGGGCGAGCATGTTAAGCGCGACTCGAGCGCGAACCCGCGACCCTCGGATTACGAGTGCACGCCTTAACGCGCTCGGCCATGCCAGGCCTAATTAATATTAATTTACTGTAAGTAATGAATAGTAGTTTAATTATTCTCATAAGGCAAGGGAAGGTGTTCGAGACTGGAAATAGTTCTACTGAATACCGAGCAGTTTTTCGCATTTCCTGTCATCTACAGTCAACTGATGCCTCGGTCTATTTGCTTCCATAGATTTTGTAATACAGAGAGACGTAATTACATATTAAACTATCAAGGTTCCCTCTGCCTTCATAGCTATGAACCAGTTTATATCACTATCGGAGATCACAGCTACTAGCGAATAGAGTGATGTTCTTCTTTCTAAGACTACCTTGGTTCTCTCTGTCTAAATGGTTGAATATCGATCCACCTCTTCATCAGAGATCTAATTATTTTTAAGTTGAAAAAAAAAACAAGCGAATGAATTTTTTTTTTTTTTTTCGAAGCAATCGTTTGACATTTTAAGTTTTTGTTTACATCGAATTTACTTAAACACTGCAGTTTCACTGATAAATAACAAAGAGATAAGTTGATCGCGTTACAAAGTTTGTTCGATTCTTTAAGTTGCATAAAGCTACACCAGGGCTATCTGCTCTAATTTAGCAGTTAAGGCTAGACCGAAGGCCGCTAGTCGTCACAACCCACCGCTAGCTCTCGGTTTGTTTGTTTGTTTTGGAATTTTGCACAATGCGACTCGAGGGCTATCTGTGCAAGCCGTCCCTAATTTAGCAGTGTAAGACTTGAGGGAAGGCAGCTAGTCATCACCACCAACCGCCAACTCTTGGGTTACTCTTTTACCAACGAATAGTGGGATTGACCGTCACATTATAAGGCCCCCACGGTTGGGAGGGCGAGCATGTTTGGCGCGAACCCGCGATCCTCAGATTACAAAGCGCACGTCTTAACGCGCTAGGCCACGCCGGGCCCACTAGCTCTCGGACTACACTTTTACCAACGACTTAAAGGTCAAGTATTTTTGGTTCGACGGGATTCGAACGCACGGTTCTCAAATTATGAGTCGAGAGCCTTAACCACTCGGCCATCTCGGGCCGACTTTTACAAGCTGGTACCAGATTTTGTATACAATTTTATTGTGTTTTTTTGTATCTGTATGAATGAGGTGTGTCTTGGAGAAAGTTCTGGTAATAATGAAGTTATAAACATATACAGAATGGTATTTAACTGACATTGTCAATCCCATTCATTTGAATTTGTTTGGATATTACTGAGTTTAGGGTTGCGACAAAAATAACAACAATACCCATGTTTATTCTGTTAGTTTATTTTATCTTTACCCTAATTATTAAATGAATGTTGGTAATAATGCTACGTATAATTATATTAAACACATTCAAATGTACTTCTTCCATTTTGATCGTAATCGCTCGGTTGACCATGGTTAAACAATATTGTCCACCTCAGCATTGTTTAAATATAGCAAATTTCAGCAAAAAATGGCGAAGTGGGTCTTAGACCAAAAGTGTTTTGGTCCTCCTCTTCGTGTGTCAAATCTATGGCAGACTTCGACGACCATGGCATGCCAGACTTTTCTGTTGTCAGTCCTCCTTATCAACTCCATGTTACTCATTCAATTCTTAGTGACATAGTTTTTGAGGCTGTCCATATATTTAGTTCTTTGACACCCTCTGCTTTTCCTCCCTTCTATTTTTTCACATACCTTCTGTTTCTCTATCCCATTCTTCTTGCAGATGTGTCCTAGAAATTCCATTTGTCTCTTTCCTATAGTTTTCATGAGGGACTTTTTGTATCCTGCCATAGAAATTCCATTTGTCTCTTTCTT
The DNA here is from genome assembly GCA_011833715.1 of Carcinoscorpius rotundicauda. Lineage (NCBI taxonomy): Eukaryota > Metazoa > Arthropoda > Merostomata > Xiphosura > Limulidae > Carcinoscorpius > Carcinoscorpius rotundicauda. Next base: position 7,327,429 of record CM022391.1, on the reverse strand, counting down.
ATAGTTTTCATGAGGGACTTTTTGTATTCTGCTATAGAAATTCCATTTGTCTCTTTCTTATAGTTTTCATGAGGGACTTTTTGTATCCTGCCATAGAAATTCCATTTGTCTCTTTCTTATAGTTTTCATGAGGGACTTTTTGTATCCTGCCATAGAAATTCCATTTGTCTCTTTCTTATAGTTTTCATGAGGGACTTTTTGTATCCTGCCATAGAAATTCCATTTGTCTCTTTCTTATAGTTTTCATGAGGGACTTTTTGTATTCTGCTATAGAAATTCCATTTGTCTCTTTCTTATAGTTTTCATGAGGGACTTTTTGTATCCTGCCATAGAAATTCCATTTGTCTCTTTCTTATAGTTTTCATGAGGGACTTTTTGTATCCTGCCATAGAAATTCCATTTGTCTCTTTCTTATAGTTTTCATGAGGGACTTTTTGTATCCTGCCATAGAAATTCCATTTGTCTCTTTCTTATAGTTTTCATGAGGGACTTTTTGTATCCTGCCAGTTCCATGACTTCCACAGTGTTTTGGTACAAATGTTAATTTAGAGTTGCACTGCTAGGCTTGATGGGCACCTGGTGTCATTGATTCTAGTTTCAGACGTGTTGTGGGACCTTAAATATTAAATATTTTTGGACGTTATAACCCCAGGTTTGATTACACCATTGGACTGAACAAGCTTATAGTCGTTTTAATCCCAGTTTACGTTAGATTATGGGATTTGACACCTTTTTAGCAGCTTGAATACCGACTTAAGTTACATTGTATTACTTTGCCGGTTCCTGATCCCTTTGATTCTATTTTTACTGGTACTGTGAAAGGTTACAGGTTTCTGCACTTTGAGACTTGAAAAGTTTTTAGTCTTTGATTGCAATTTAAGTTAGATTGTGGGTCTTGACAAGTTTCTGGTAGCTTTGATTTGAGTTTTTGCTGAAAAACATTATTTCATAAATTTTTGGTCACTTTGATTTCAGTTTAAGCTGCATTGTGAGACTTGGTAAGTTTATGGTCACTTTGATTTCAGTTTAAGCTGCATTGTGAGACTTGGTTAGTTTATGGTCACTTTTATTTCAATTTCAGCTGTATTGTGAGACTTGGTAAGTTTATGGTCACTTTGATTCCAGTTTAAACTGCATTGTGAGACTTGGTAAGTTTATGGTCACTTTGATTTCAGTTTCAGTTACATTGTGAATTTGACGAATTTATAATCGCTTCAATTTTGGTTTCGTTCCCATTTAATTATTTTGTAGTATGGTATGACTGGAAGTTTATGAATGTTTATTTTGTGAAGCTTCGTCAAATTGAAATACTTGGTGTTAAACTCTTAACAATATCATGGGATATGCTAAGCCTCACCAACACCACTCTTTCGAAAGGAAGTTTCTCTGTGTTGGACTGAGGGATGATTTTTGGAAACGATTGTTTTTTTAAGCATTCTTCTTCTACGAAACAAATATACAAGTGTTAAAAATGTGACTCTTAGGTGACTCGCTTCTACATTACCATATGAAACGTGGTTAACCCTCAATGACAAGCATAACTGCGAGAATTTTCAACATTTACTGAAACACTATGACACGTCGTATGATGTAAACTGAAACACTATGACACGTCGTATCATGTTTACTGAAACACTATGACTCGTCGTATGATGTTTACTGAAACACTATGACACGTGGTATGATGTTTACTGAAACACTATGACACGTCGTATGATGTTTACTGAAACACTATGACACGTTGTATGATGTTTACTGAAACACTATGACACGTCGTATCATGTTTACTAAAACACTATTACACGTCGTATGATGTTTACTGAAACACTATGACACGTCGTATCATGTTTACCGAAACACTATGACGCGTTGTATCATGTTTACAGAAACACTATGACACGTCGTATCATGTTTACTGAAACACTATGACACATCGTATCATGTTTACCGAAACACTATGACACGTCGTATGATGTTTACTGAAACACTATGACACGTCGTATGATGTTTACTGAAACACTATGACACGTCGTATCATGTTAACAGTCACTTTCACGAAACCAATTACAAAGAAACGACAGCACTGTTATACATGTTTTGCACAAAAGATGTGCCCTCATTGGCACAGCGGCATGTCTTCGGACTTACAACTGGGTTTCGATACCCTTGGTGAACAGAGCACAGACATTCCAATGTGTAGGTTTGTGCTTAATTAAAAAATAAGATGAAAACAATACTGCTCTGAATACTATGGTGTCAAGTAGATGAAACACAACCTGACAAAGGTCCTGATAAACTATGCATTATCAGCAGGAATTAAACCTCACTACACGTTGCTCTTCTCCTATTACCAGTACTAAAGTTTCGAACATTTTACTAAGTTCAGAAAATAACAGATAAAATCATAACACTTATAGCTTCAAGCACTTGTCTAGAAAGTCACTCGTTCACTTGTTTCGATTATTAGGCGTGTTTTAAACACATTTCTTGCTGATAGTTAAATACAATTTTTGAGACTAAGCTATAAACAATATGCATGACTTAAAGTGGGATTCGTTTCATGACACTCTATTGTAGATTTATTTAAAGGTTTTATCGTTATATAGCATGGGTTCTTATGTGACATTTCACCTGATAGATTGTCCCTCCACACGATGTGTTATCAACTAAGCTTTCAAAGTTTCTTCACCACAGATTTCTTCTTTCTTTGCAAAACGTAACGTCTTTCTAGTATTACCAAAACATTGCATTTAGAAATGGACATGTGCATGTATTGGTATTAACCACGTCACTAATACACACGTAACACAAACCAGTTTGCGTTGACTGAAGTGTGAAAAAGAAGCTCCTTCATTAGATAAACTGAACACTTGCTACTGTTATGTTGTGAGAAACAAACACAATGTGTCTTAAAGATGTCGTGAGACAAAAGCATCTTGTCGCAATGCTGTGTGAGAACCGCGAACGTTGTCATAATAATATCGTGATGTTTTAAAACCATAATATCCTGCACTGGTAGCGGGTGCACGTGTGTACGCAGGCTATTAATTCTATTGTTTTGAATTTGGCGCAAAGCTACTCGAGGGCCATCTGCGCTAGCCGTCCCTAATTTAGCAATGTAAGATTGAAAGAAAAGCAGCTAGTCATCACCACCCATCGCCAACTCTTGGGCTACTCTTTTACCAACGAATAGTATGATTGACCGTCACATTATAACGCCCCCACGGCTGAAAGGTCGAGCATGTTTAGTGCGACCGGGATTCGAACCTGTGACCCTCAGATTAAGAGTTGAACGCCTTAATCTATTTGGTCATGGCGGGCCTACGTTTTGTTATGGTGTTCCACTTTACAGTTGTATGATCATATATTTATGTATGTCAATAATGTTTACAAAAGTTAATTTGTGTTCATATTTGTAAACATGATATTTTTGAAATGTAAGCGTATTTAACTTGTTTCCTGTTTTTGTAATGAAACGATGACGTGGTTTCTCCAAGTTTCTCTGTGACCAGGATAATAGGGGCCCAGCATGGCCTAGCGCGTTAAGGCGTGCAATTCGTAATCTCAGGGTCGTGGGTTTGCGCCAAACATGCTCGCCCTCCCAGCCGTGGAGGCGTTATAATGTGACGGTCAATCCCACTATTCGTTGGTAAGAGAGTAGCCCAAGAGTTGGCGGTGGGTGGTGATGACTAGCTGCCTTCCTTCTTGTCTTACACTGCTAAATTAGGGACGGCTAGCACAGATAGCCCTCGAGTAGCTTTGTGCGAAATTCCAAAAAAACAAACAAACCAGGATAATAACATTTAACGATATGAAAAGAAAGCCTGCATTATTAAGAAGCAAAGTTACAAAACATCACTGTTCCTTCTGATTGCTCTCTTTCTAAGCCTCTGAGGATTTAGGTCCTTGTTTTGTTTTAAAATACTTTGGTAGAGTGATATACTTTGAAGTCTGATTTCAAAATGATTGACCCTGTCATGATTATTGATTACCAAAAGTTCTAATACGAGTGAATCAACGTGCATTATCTTGGTTTTAGGACAACCAACGCAATGTACCAGACATTTCAGCTTTTGTTGTTCTTAAAGAAATTGAAGTTTCTGACGTTGATTTCATAGCAGTAATTTTCTGCAATATGTTAAAATAGTCAGCACTGTCGACCCATAGAAATCCCCATTATTATGTTTGCACATATATGTATATATATTCGTCTAGCTGGAATTTTTAGAAAGAACTCTAAAATTAATTTATAATAAATATAAAATTCAGACATGTTGTACTTAAAACGTTTTAGCAGTTATTTTTATTAAACATGTGTATCATTTTCATTATAATTTTAACATCCAGTAAAATAAACACATAAAAAATTTTGAATGTATAAACACAAAATAATTTAGTAAAGGAACGTCTATTTTTTAGACTCTTTTTACCACTGAAGGTGGCCTTGAAATAGCGTGCCGTACTGTAGAACAAAAGATTCAATGTTTGAGCCCTACTATACCGCTGCTCACAATCAGCATTATTAGTTGTGGAAGCTTTATTACCGTTACAACCAATATCTGGTCAATGGTAATTCTGTAGTCGACGTAAGTGTTTGGCCTCCTTTTGGTTAGCAAGAAGTTCTGAATTAGAGGTGGCTGGATCTGGACTTTGGTCCATGAATTTGTTGAAGCTGAAACATTATGATAATAAAAAATGACTAAATTTATTAAAATAAAAACATTTAAAGCTTTTCAACAGCCATGAATTAAGATAAGTTTGTTTGATGTAAACAATGCAGTTTAAACACTTGATTAAGCGCGATATAACGCATTATACCATTTAATGACAACCAATAGTTTAGTTAAAACAGCTGGATATAATCATATCTAAATTAAACTGGTTTTATATCATAGCGAACAACAGGAAATTTATTTTTAACATGAAACCTTCTATTCTTCTCACTTTAAAATATCCGTTGTCTTAAAAGTCTTCTTATCTATGAACTACTTAACTTCTTATCGTTACTGGTGTGAGATAGATTTTTGTGATCGTGGGGAATATAATAAACATAGCGATGACTAAGTTTTAATATATTGGGCAAACTTTGGCTTTGTTAAAGTTAAAGTTTTACTTATCTCAGAGAAAATCATGGAGTTTAATATGGTGAAACTATGTTTTGTAAAGAAAACTGGTTTTTGTGACGGATGAAATTTCGTATCTCAGAGAAAATCCAAGACTTTGTCATAAGTGTCGCGTTTAAACTCCGACACCACGAATAAAACCTTGCATTTTTTTTATAGTTTTATATCACGAAATCATACTGTTGCGAAATTCGATTTTGTGATGGTTAAAAATTTTCACTTCTGAAGAGATCTCCAAACTTCGTCATAGAAATGAGCTTCAGAAAAGTGGAGAAACCTACACTTTTTGTGAACTAAATACTCTACGTTTAATCGAACCTTTCATTGTAAGTACACAAAGATTTGATTACCAATGTATTTCACACGACGTGTGGTGAGGCTTCAGATATCTTTTGAATCACTGCAGCTTATAGACTATATTTACAGTTTTATTTTGCTTGCTAAAAGTCACAGAAGCCAATCTGATTGATTTGTTTGTTTGTTTTGGAATTTCGCACAAAGCTACTCGAGAGCTATCTGTGCTAGCCGTCTGTAATTTAGCAGTGTAAGATTAAAGGGAAAGCAGCTAGTCATCACCACCTACCGCCAACTCTCGGACTACTCTTTTACCAACGAATATTGGGATTGACTGTCATATTATAACGCCCCACGGCTGGGAGGGCAAGCATGTTTGCCGCAACCGGGATGCGAACTCGCGACTCTCAGATTACGAGTCGAACATCTTAACACGGTTGGCCATGCCGGGCCAATCTGATTGATAGACATTTTATTTGGAAATTTGGTTGTTTAATGATTGCGTAGGTTTCGCTCCAGTGTATGTGAACTCTCGAGACTTCACATGTCGCTTACACGCGTAAGTGTTTCACTTGTTTATCAATATTTTGGTAATGAGTTATAATCTGGTCAAAAATGAAAGGTTTGTTGTATTGGTTTTAAAAACCGTGTGACTATTCCAATAAATTTCATTAATCACAAACATTATTCTGTATATATCTATTTTGAACGGTTAGGTAGTGTATTATAAATTCGATAAAAGTGTTTGTGACAGCCCATTTTGCATTATCAAACAATCTACATTTTGTTTTGAAATAAGCACAACTTCTGTTAATTTTAATTTTTTAAAATATTTTGCGATATTCAAATTTTAATTAATTACATCTAACCACTTTTATTAGAAAACATAAAAATCATTAGGAAAGGCACTTAGAGAAACTGTAGGATTGTCGAGGACACGGTTGGATTAAAGTAATTCAATTAACGTACGTGAAAAAATAAAAATATAGAAAACAAATCTCACCAAAGGATTGACAGCCTATTTTGTATCTTGATATCTTTCATTCAAAGTTAGGAAATCGAAAATAATGCGACCTTTCAGGAGATAGAAAAGTTTCCATTCTACCAGATGGAAACGTTTCCTATGAATGATGTTTTCATGTTAAGGATGAGGAAAAACAAGGTAATTCTAAACAAACTCAGCAGAACGTTGAGTTAGAATTATGTGTCTCTGCTTTGCTTTAAACGTGGAAATTTCTCTTTCTTGGACATTGCTGTTATGTCGGAAATAAGAATCCAAATTAGAAAGGAAATACTAAACAAATTTATTAGAACGTTTGGTCGTACTTAACTCATTCGATTTGGCTTCAAACAAGAAAAAATTTCCAATGTATGTGATGAGAAACAAAAGACAAGAAATTCTATAGTTCCTGCAAAACGATTAAAACATCAGATGTAATTGCTAAATTGGAGCAATTTCAAAAAAAAATCTTTAAAAGTATACATTTTAAATACACAACAAAAGACTGGATTTCATTTTAGATTTTTATCACTTTTACCTACTATAAAGTCACTAAAAAAACGTAATAATTAATTACCCTGTTTCTACAAACTTAACGTTTTGTTAAGATGAAAAGACCAGCTGGTGTGTTCTTAAAATAGTTGTCAGGTTCTTACAAAATCAACAATCACACTAAAGAAATAACAGTCTTACCCCATAACATGCACATAGTATGTTTTTAGAAACTCGTTTACAGTAAAAACAACATGAAGCTCCTTGTTTACTGAATCTATTTACTTTGTTCAATGATATTAAATGGTCATAGTAAATAGAATAAATCCCTGCGCCATTTAACCCATCGTTATGTGTCTGAAGAACGAAAGGTGACAGCAAACACAAGAGTCTCCTACTTTGTTTAATCTGTTGCAATGTTTGTAGAAATTTAGTGAACTCAGTAAACAAAATAAACCCTGTTCTAATTAATTTATTGCTATGTTTGTAGAAACTTATTGGGCTCAGTAAACAGAATAAATTCCTGTTCCAATTAATTTATTGCTATGTTTGTAGAAACTAAGTGGGCTCAGTAAACAGAATAAATCCTGTTCCAATTAATTTATTGCTATGTTTGTAGAAACTTATTGGGCTCAGTAAACAGAATAAATTCCTGTTGTAATTAATTCATTGCTATGTTTGTAGAAACTAAGTGGGCTCAGTAAACAGAATAAATTCCTGTTCCAATTAATTTATTGCTATGTTTGTAGAAACTAAGTGGGCTCAGTAAACAGAATAAATCCTGTTGTAATTAATTTATTGCTATGTTTGTAGAAACTTATTTGGCTCAGTAAACAGAATAAATTCCTGTCTCATTAAACACTCCACTATATTTTGACAAACCTTTTATGTAAATTACCTGTTTAGATATGTATTTTGTTTATTTAAATATAATTTTCCTGAATTACTTCTACCACAGATAGTTTTTGTTCATATGGTTATTTAACTATAATAATTATACTATTGTTCATATGGTTATTTAACTATAATAATTATACTGTTGTTCATATGGTTATTTAACTATAATAATTATACTGTTGTTCTTATGGTTATTTAACTGTAATAATTATACTGTTGTTCATATGGTTATTTAACTATAATAATTATACTGTTGTTCTTATGGTTATTTAACTATAATAATTATACTGTTGTTCATATGGTTATTTAACTATAATAATTATACTGTTGTTCATATGGTTATTTAACTGTAATAATTATACTGTTTTTCATATGGTTATTCAACTATAATAATTGTACTGTTTTTCATATGGTTATTTAACTATAATAATTATACTGTTGTTCATATGGTTATTTAACTATAATAATTATACTTTTTTTCTTATGGTTATTTAACTATAATAATTATACTGTTGTTCATATGGTTATTTAACTATAATAATTATACTGTTGTTCATATGGTTATTTAACTATAATAATTATACTGTTGTTCTTATGGTTATTTAACTATAATAATTATACTGTTGTTCATATGGTTATTTAACTATAATAATTATACTGTTGTTCTTATGGTTATTTAACTGTAATAATTATACTGTTTTTCATATGGTTATTTAACTATAATAATTGTACTGTTTTTCATATGGTTATTTAACTATAATAATTATACTGTTGTTCATATGGTTATTTAACTATAATAATTATACTGTTGTTCTTATGGTTATTTAACTATAATAATTATACTGTGTTGATGCGACACGTGCTTCTTTGGTAAAGCTTGGTATTACCGAAATGTGTTTATTTCATATAATCGAAAGTTGATTTTTATTGATATAAGTTATTAGATCTTATCGACAGTAAAATAAATAACCTATAATTGTCTTTATAAGTGGCCCCCCAGTGGCTCAGCGGTATGTCTGCGGACTTACACGCTAAAATGCTGGTTTCGATACCCGTGGTGGGCAGAGCAAAGATTGCCCATTGTGTAGCTTTGTGCTTAATTCAAAACAACAACAACAACAACTTTATAAGTGATTTAAAAATTTGTTTGAGATCTTGTTTCTTGTGTTTCTTATAGCAAAGCCACATCGGGCTATCTGCTGAGCCCACTAATGGAAATCGAACCCCTAATTTTACCGTTGTAAATCCGAAGACACACCGCTGTAATAGAGGGGTGCATTTTGAGATCTACATAACCAATAAAATTTTTTGCTAGCCTAGTTATATTTCGAGATCTTCATGTCTAGTAAGGTCATACAGTAATGTAAGAATAGTTTTGGTAAATGAAGAAACTGTTGTTAGTTTTGGTAAAGAGTGTCGTACACATCTCCAGACTGAGGCTCGAAATCGTGTTATACAGCGGGTAGAGTACGTTATGTTAAAATAAATCAGAAACATGCGTGACAACTATAGCCGACAATGTTTTGGCGTCCGCAGGTCGTGTGGTGTCACTGAGTATTGATTGCTATTGAAAGGGCATGTACCATTTCTTTCTAAGACAAAACAAAACAAAAAGTCAAAGAGTCACACTGTGTTCAGATCGTGTATTTAGGATTTCTAAGATAGGAATAGGTCTTGCATGCAATGTACTTGAGGTAACAGGACCATCCAAATAGCGATCCGAAATAACACTAGGAAGCACAATGTTTACTTTTTATTGTTCCTGGGCAGAAAGTGTTATTTTCCAATTGTTTAAGCTTAAAGTAAATGAAAAAAAACCTATTTTTCTCTTTAAATTTTGATTTTGTGACCTGAGAGCGACTAACGAAAACTTCTTGGCAGACTATATTTATGGCCCGGTGTGGCCAAGCGCGTAAGGCGCGCGACTCGTAATCCGAGGATCGCGGTTTCTCGCCCGCGTCGCGCCAAACATGATCGCCCTCCCAGCCGTGGAGGCGTTATAATGTGATGATCAATCCCACTTTTCGTTGGTAAAAGAGTAGCCCAAGAGTTGGCGGTGGGTGGTGATGACTAGCTGCCTTCCCTCTAGTCTTACACTGCTAAATTAGGGACGGGTAGTGCAGATAGCTTTGTGCGAAATTCCAAAACAAAACAAACAAACAGACTGTATTTAAGGACTGATACATGAATGTGATTTACATTACAGTCGCATATCTCGAAAAACTACTCACTTCTAAAGATTTTTGTATAACTTTAGTATAAATGCATGCAAAGCTTTATTCATACGTTGTTTTATTCAGACCTTATGTAAATGAAAATGTGCAAATTTGCCCTTTTCTACATAGAAAATAAGTTACTTTTTAAATTTCATTATCCAGGTCACAAAAGCAAAGTTTGAAGGGAATAACAGCCTTTTTCTGTTCTTTTATAACATAAATCATTAAGAAATAACACATACTATCCAGGAACAAAATTTGTATTACACAGTGTAATACTTGGGCAGTCGAGAGAAACAAACTTGAAACAGGTGAGAATTCTCGAACACGGTTAAGAGGTGTTCGTTTGGAAAAACGACACAAGTTGCTTCCATGGTTAATTATCGAATTACCTCAGTCAGCTACAGAATAAAAGAAATATTCATGCTAGCTCAGTCATGTCGCTAAACAAAGTGATTATAGATTGTCTTGTGATTAGAATGTTGAAACAGGCCCTAGTAAACAGTCTTCTTTGTACATTAGATGGATTAAGAAAATCCGTCAACGAGGGAGTGTTCGCTTTGCACGTGGCAATATTCCGTCGGAGCCTTTCGAAGTGAAATCGACGATGCAGGGCTATTCTCAGGACGAGCAGTTGTCACACAGAGCGTGCTTGGGTGTGGCGAAACGGACTGTAACGTGGTGATAAACTCCAAAGAAGAGGGTGTATTAAGGTTTATAGTTGAAGGGTTAAGTGAAGTAAACTCAGAAGTAACAAGTATAGGCCGATGAGGGTTAAATGTAACCTCGAGACATCAGAATATATGCTGGCGAACGATTTAACGTGAATACAAGGCAGTAGTTTATATGGCAGTGAAGGATTTAGTAGAATAATGACGACTCGGCAGGGTATATCCTGGTGAAGGTTAAGTGGTGTAAAGTGAAGAGATGCAGGGTATATACTGGTGAAGGATAAGTGGTGTAAAGTTAAGAGATGCAGGGTACATACTGGTGAAAGTTAAGTGGTGTAAAGTGAGAGATGCAGGGTACATACTGGTGAAAGTTAAGTGGTGTAAAGTTAAGAGATGCAGGGTACATACTGGTGAAAGTTAAGTGGTGTAAAGTGAGAGATGCAGGGTACATACTGGTGAAAGTTAAGTGGTGTAAAGTGAAGAGATGCAGGGTACATACTGGTGAAAGTTAAGTGGTGTAAAGTGAAGAGATGCAGGGTAAATACTGGTGAAGGATAAGTGGTGTAAAGTTAAGAGATGCAGGGTACATACTGGTGAAAGTTAAGTGGTGTAAAGTGAGAGATGCAGGGTTCATACTGGTGAAAGTTAAGTGGTGTAAAGTGAAGAGATGCAGGGTAAATACTGGTGAAGGTTAAGTGGTGTAAAGTGAAGAGATGTAGGGTACATACTGGTGAAGGTTATGTGTAGTAAAGTGAAGAGATGCAGGGTATATAGTGGTGAAGGTTAAGTGTAAATCGAGAAAATAGTATATGCTAGTAAGGGTTTCGTGATGTAATGTCGAAACGTATTTCACTGCTGTTATAACGAATTAAAATAATTAAACAAGTGTAAAATCTGCAATAATTACATTTTCTAGGAAGAAAATTATTAATTAATATTAAATCAGTATTGGCAGAAGAATCTATGTTGCGATACGACAAGTATGAACCAGCGTCATGCAAGCTGGAATATTTACAGTCGATGTACACAATATGTCTGTTTCTGTACCACATTAATTATTTGTTTGTGATATTAGAAAGAATGGAACGTCGCAAGTCCGTTAATTAATATCGCTGTTCTGGTTCTTATTTATTTACGCATAATTATAAATTAGCTATTCCAAAAAAAAAATGACTTTTCACAATTGTAAGACTATTAATAATGTTTGTAAAGAGAATTTATGTTTTTTTTATATTTCTACTTCATTCATCAGTAAATACTAACACCATAAATAAGCTACGTTGTTTCGTATATTATTTGTTATTTCTTTCAAAAGTAATTTTATTTGTTTGTTTTTGAATTTCGCGAAAAGATACGCAAGGGCTATCTGCGCTAGCCGTCCCTAATTTAGAAGTGTAAGACAAGATGGAAGCAGCTAGACACCACCACCCATCGCCAACTCTTGGGCTAGTCTTTCACTAACGAATAATGTAATTGACCGTCACATTATAATGCCCCCACGGCTGAAAGAGCAAGCATATTTGGTGTGACGGGAATTCGAACCTGCGACCCTCAGATTACGAGTGCCTTAACCACTTGGCCATGCCGGGCAGGATAATTTTGAAAGCACTTTTTTATGTTAGTAAGTTATAGATATGCACTGCAATAAAGATTTGTAAAAAAACAAAACAAACCAAAAGAATTAATTAAAACATGAAGGCCTGTCCAATGAGAAAGAAATATTGTTACAAATAATGGCTGAATTTTTAACACGTCTATTACTTTCGAAGAATAATTACAAAACGTCATAACTGCGTGACTTGAGATTGGATTCATTTTACAAAACCAAACTGAACATAACTAGATGTATACATATCTGAATTAAATTAATCATATTAATGACAGAAATTTTACTTGTTCAATTGTTCTCAGAAGCCCAAATCAATCATCAAATGACATACAAATATCTAGCGTTATTGTAAGTTGAAGTCTAATCGGAAAAACAAAATCGATAAGTTATTGTAGAAATACCATGAGTGTAAAGTGACACAGTTGTACATTTCCATGTGGTGAGTAGAATATTTTAGTCACATTATTTCAATTTATAACTGCATGAGTAAACCCTTGTTAGGTACTCTGATACTGTGACCACGTTCTCATAATACATAAATAAAACTGTTCTCAGGTTTAACCATATGACGTTTCTGAGAAAGACCTCTTCTTGCGAGATATCGAAACGTCTCTGAACAAGTGGTTGAATTAGAGATCCTAAGTTCAAACTAGGATTCTCTTCCGAATCCTGTTGTTATACAGAATATAATCCAGAAGTCCCGGGTTCAATTCCCGGCATGGAAATGAAAATTTTGCCTTCCACTAGTACAACGGTATGTCTCCGGATATACAAAGCTAATATCAGGGGTTCGATTCCTCTCGGTGGGCTCATCAGAGAGCCCGATGTGGCTTTGTTCTAAGAAAACACACTTTACAGAATAACGTATCCACAAATTTGTCGGGTTTTGTAGAGAAAAATGAAAGAAAGAAACGGTCAGAATGAATTGCTTGAAAAGTAAAAATGATTTGTTCAAAATTTCGGTCTCATGACTTCCTTCCGTTGTCCATATTTTGTTGTTACGAAGCGGACTTGATGTATAACGCATTACAGTGACCGATTAATTCAGAACATTTTATCAAGGTGCCAAATATTTCATGAAAATGTTTCGTCAGGGGTTTACAGCAGGAGGAAGAAAGAAAAATTAAAAGTACTCTTCACCCTCAAATGTACGGTAACATCACAAGAAAACTTACCGTCTTATCATTTTTTAAATTACATTTATCTGTTTCTATTTAGGAAAATGTAATATATTTTTAAATGGCTTACATGAACTCTCTAAAACATCTTCCGGCACTAATAAACCTGGAATATAAAGGACACAGTTTTGGATTTACTGATCAGACTAAACACAGAACTGTGTTTATAATTATTTTCTCACAATTCACAAAGACTAAAGCTTTCATTACGACTTCTATGCAATAAGCCTGGCATGGGCAGGTGGGTTAAGGCGTTCGACTCGTAATCTGAGAGTCGCGGGTTCGAATCCTCGTCGCATCAAACATGTTCGCTCTTTCAACCGTGGGGGCGTTATAAAGTGATGGTAAATTCCACGATTCTTTGGTAAAAGAGTAGCCCAAGAGTTAGTAGTAGGTGGTGATGACTAGCTGCCTTCCCTTTAATCTTACACTGCGAAATTGGGGATGGCTAGCGCAGATATCTCTGGAGTAGCTTCACGTGAAATTCAAAAAACAAACAAACTATGCAACTATACTTTCAATAAAGCAGTTTACTTTTATTAACCTACCCCAGCCTGTATCATGCTGTGTTCTGTCAAGCGAGGAAGGAAGTTAAGCTTGAGAGACCACGTGCTAATGCCTAATGGAGTACTTGTGTAGAATATTTAAATATCACCTACTCAAACTGAGACTTCTACGCAGGTACATAATATTTAGAAGTAAATAGCGTGAAACACACATTAAAATACTATAGGCACATCATTTTATTTTCCAACATGAGTAAACCCACAATGTAATAATACTAACGAGACTGCACGAAACTTGTTTAGGCCCGACATGTCCAAATAGTTAAGGTATTCAACTCGTAATCTGATGGTCGCGGGTTCGAATCCCCGTCGCACCAAACATGCTCGCCCTTTCGGCCGTGGGGGCGTCATAACGTGACGGTCATTTCCATTATTCATTAGTAAAAGAATAGCCCAAGAGTTGGCAGTGGGTGGTGATGACTATCTACCTTCCCTCTAGTCTCACACTGCTAAATTAGGGACGGCTAGCACAGATAGTCCTTGTGTAACTGCGCGAAATTCAAAATACAAAGAAAACTTGCCAGTTTATTAAATTTTCACTGTTGTATTACTTACGCCATAATTAATTTAAAACTATTACAAATGCTCACTGTTTTGTTACGTCACGTGATAAACAAGTATTTGATTCTTTCTTTCGGTGTTACAATACAGTTTGTGTAAGACTGCTCATTGAACTGTTACGTTACGGCTAGATTATGTTCATTTTGTTGATACGTAACTTTTGATGTACAATAACTTCAAATGTTAACTTCTACTGTTATCATAAAATTACTGCACTCATGCTTTAGGTGTTAGTTTTGGTTATTAAGTATAACTATTACCAGTGCGTTATTTGGTGTCATGACACAGTTAATATGATAACATTTCAAATGATTATTTCGTGGCTACAATCTTGTCTTATCAGATGCAGGAGAGTAAGCTGCGTAAACGAGTGAAACTTTATAAAGGACGAGTGTTATTAAAAGGCCAGTGTAGCACATTGGATGAATTAATAAAAGTTCTACACCTCAGTTTGACGTTAATGTGCCCCTAGTCGCTCTCGAACACAGAAAATATAAGGACACGACGTGATATGATTTGCAATGGTCAATTGTGAAATAGCGAAATATACTCGTATTATGTGTCTAATTAATAAGTATTTAGACTATCAAATGGTCATACAAGAGGTGGCTGGACAAAGACAGTCAAATCTCATAACTGCACTTTTCCGATCACCAGAACACGTTCTTACCTCTTCCACCATTAGCACGAGCAGCACGTGCCATCTTATCAGAACTGATGATCAGCTGTCGAGAGTAATGTAAATGTTACAGATGATTAAGTGAAACTACTAGATTTGCAGGAATGGGAGACAAACTACGTGGAGTTAAGTTTAGACCCAACTTGACACCATATAATACACAGAACAGTCATGATGAGGTGTTCACCTGGCTGTTCCGTCGCACCAACCACCATAATGAAAAATTATATAACGTATGCCACTATCTATTTGCCAGCTTGCATACTTTATATCATCTCTTGACAAATATTTGGAATTATCTACGATCAGAAGTTAATACCAGTGTTTGTTTGTTTGTTTTGGAATTTCGCACAAAGCTACTCAAGGGCTATCTGTGCTAGCCGTTCCTAATTTTGCAGTGTAAGACTAGAGGGAAGGCAGCTAGTCATCACCACCCACCGCCTATTCTTGGGCTACTCTTTTACAAACGAATAGTGGGATTGACCTCACATTATAACACCACCACAGCTGGGAGGGCGAGCATGTTTGGCGCGACCCTCAGATTACGAAGCGCACGCCTTTACGCGCTAGGCCATGCTAGGCCCCCAGTATTTGTTCTACACACATTAGTTGTGTTTTCACATTGAAAACAATGACATGGTTAGGACATAGTATGCCTTTAAAAAAGGAATCATGTCTGTACTGTACACGTTAGAATCTGCCATTTTAAAAAATATGACGTGGTAAGTATGTCTTAAACGTGTATCACATGTACATTCACTGTGTTTGAACAGCTTTAAGCCTTATTTGTATATTAAATGTACACGTCATCTGCTCGCAACACATGCTTTATAAATTTGTTTTAAAGGATATTTTACCGATGAATTAATTATTCGTTCAAATTGAATGTTAGTTTTATTATCATTTAAAATTATATAGCACTTGCCTGTTTCTTGTTTTTAAACAAAATAATTTTTAACACTCTACACTGCATCCATCGTTCCGTTTTTTAGACAAAAAACTGTTAAAATTATAAAGTGTATCTTTCGTTTTGTTTTTCAAACAAAACTGTTAACACTCTACAGTATATCCTTCGTTTCGTTTTTTAGACAAAACTGTTAATATTGTACAGCATATCCTTCGTTTTGTTTTTAGACAAACAAAACTGTTAACACTCTACAGTATATCCTTCGTTTCGTTTTTTAGACAAAACCGTTAATATTGTACAGCATATCCTTCGTTTTATTTTTAGACAAACAAAACTGTTAACACTCTACAGTATATCTTTCTCTTCGTTTTTTAAACAAATAACACAAGAATGTTTACATTCTATTACACATCTTTATTTCTATTTTCTAGAAAGAAAACATTATCATATAAATATTCTTCACCACATCATACTTACTACATATCTAGACAAACAGCACTATAATGTGAATATCCTATAACACATCCTTTTATTTTTCTGTATAAGCAACAGTATAATATTAATTTCCTGTACCACGTCATACTTGCTATATATCAAGACAAACAGCACTATAATGTGAATGTCCTATAACACATCCTTTTATTTTTCTGTATAAACAACAGTATAATATTAATTTCCTGTACCACGTCATACTTGCTATATATCAAGACAAACAGCACTATAATGTGAATGTCCTATATTATGCAGTTCTATGCTAAGTCCAGAAAGTGACCACCACGACTGTTTCACTTGATAATTAGGAATCCATACACTACTCATTTTTCTGTCGAAATAGTGGGATTAGACCATAACATTCTCTAACTGGGAAGAGCGTTCATTTGGCAAAGAAACACACAACTTGAATCCACATTTCGTACTCGCTGTGTAACCATTAGGTTCCTCTCTACACAGTAAAGATACCAACAGTATTAGATTCTATAAAGATCGCTTTAATTGTAACATCTATATGAGACCACGAGAAGGAAAAAATAAATACATCAAATTGTGGAGGGAAGGTTTGTATTCTTAACAGTTCAACATTTTTACCATTGACTTTATTATCCCGCCTCTCAAGAACAGCCGGGAATATCGTTTGTTTGTTTTGAATTTCGCGCAAAGCTACTCGAGAGCTATCTGCGCACCTGGGAATATTTGGATAATTATATACTGCGTTCCTTTATTATTATGTAACATTATTTGAGAAAATACAGACTTCGCTTCATCATTTTTACTTTATAAATTTATTTTTCAAAGTATGATCATTTTCGTTGTCTCATGTCTGTTGTACGTGTTCGGGGTATGAAGGATACACTTCCTGTGAAACAGAAGTGTAGGATAAACAAATGTTTAAGCACTATTTGTCTGTGTAATGCTCGTGTCGAGTAGGGACGTGGCCTACCTTCGATTCACCTCTTCTCCTAAGGGTAATTAATATTGAAGTTGAAAACACAAGGTGCAAGCGTTTACTGGATCTTTTTACCGTTTGCATGTTCCACGCAAAGTCACGCACGTTTCGCTAGGTCACATGCAAAGCGGAAATCAAAGGGGGGGAGACCAAAATGTCATCAAGAAAAGACTGTTTACGATAACATTATTTCATTTTATCATCAGAGTTCACTCCCTCTTCGGAGAGAAATCTATAGAAAAATGTTGACCAGGAAAACTTGAATACATTAGAAAATTATGCTCACTTTACCATGGATCGAAAGGGCAGTCGGTGAGGCCTTTAATTGTCCAACGTCGTTGGTGGCTTGAAAGCTCGGCACTTAACGGCAGCGCTAAAAATATCACATTTGCGTTTACGTTAATGTATCCACGCCCCTGGTACCAGATATTGCTAACCCGTAGATAATTGTTATTCATGTTTTTCTGCTAGCTAAGCTTAACCGAAACAATCCACATCTACTTATTAATCTAAGTTGTTTGTTAAGGCTGTTTATTACTAGTGTAACGAAATGGAACAGTTGTGTACAATAAGCAATGCTTCCTACAAATATGTCACTATCCCTAATTTCATATAAGTACACTGAGTTACTCATTTTTGTACTTTCTTTCATAGACACAAAAGTTCTGAAATTGTTAATATGACGGTATCAAAATCCAGTAATGTTTTACTAATACGACAAGTCGCGATGTTATTTTTAGGTGTGATTTTTAAACTGGAGATGAAGTTTTTTTATAACCTTTTTTAAATTATATATCACCTGTTGAGTGTAATTGTAACTGGGGAATTTGTACTTTATATTTTCATTTCGATTATACTTAAGTTGATAAGTGTGGAACTTTAACTGGAGGTGTGTGATTTGTCGTTCTGTTTCAATTGTGTCTCACTTCACACCGTATTTATCCACAAGGATTTGTATCCTGTGAGAAATAAATGTTGTTACGTAACCTCCCATATGGATGTTTCTGCATCCTCTAGCTTCAGCATACTAATACCACCGTCGAGGACTTCGGAGAACTTTCTAGATGATTGTGTTGGAGAGTTCTAGTGACATACAATTAACAGTTCTTCTATTACACGTGGTTCTTGTTTCTCTTGGCACTGAATATCACCATTAAGATTTCAATCAATAATCAACTACCGATTTAAATACGAAAAAAAAAAACCTATTGTAATGAAGTGAAATCTCGATATTCTTTTCTAAAATGAAGCTACTGATTAACTCTGGATTATCGATTGAAAACGCAGGTATTATAACACTTTGTGTTGTTTTTTTTAATATCTATTCTCAAACGATCGTAAGAGTCGCTGTCACTTTCTTAAATTTTCATAGAGACCTGAGGGAAAACTGTTCAGTACTGAACGTTTAACTGAATTACAAGTTAATCGATACTGAATAATTTAAAAACAGGCATACGTAACGTTTACCAACTGGTTAAATCTTTAACAATGAAAAATCTTTACATATGATGGTTATTTTTAATCATCACAAAACTATTAAATCGAAGGTCTCGTCGAAATGTTTCGCTACAATAGGTGTTGTGATTGACTTCGTTTTGATATTGAATATTGAAAAGAAAAAGCACAGATAGGAGCCAATAGGTGACTATCATTTTGACTATAGAAAATAACATAGACTAATTAGTCATTAGTTAACACATCCTTGGTAAATAGAAAACATGTAATAATAATAATAAAGAGCGAAAATTGTAAAACTCGAAATTAATCAAATGTCGTTGTTGTTTAGAATTAAGCACAAAGCTACACAATGGGCTATCTGTGCTCTGCCCACCACGTGTATCGAAACCCGGATTTTAGCGTGTAAGTCCACAGACATACCGCTGAGCCACTGGGGGAGCTAATCAAATGTCAAATGTTTTGGTTGTTTTTTTCTCGAATGTAGAAATCGAGCGTTTTTTTTTTTACATTTATAGAGTTACTTATTATTTTTTGTTTATTTTATTTTAAAAACTGAAAAAAAATGTTTTAAAACTAATTTATAAGTGAAGTTGTTCACGATTTACATAGTAATAATGCAATAACTGTTTAAACAGTCACTTTCGTATAATTCTGTTGGTGTTTGGCCCTGTGGCTCTAACGTGACTAATAGCCTAAACAATCACTCACGTCTGATTATCAAAAGCTTATTCTAATTCTGCATTATATAACAAGTTATTAGTTATTAACTGCGTTTTTTTCCCCTGTGTTTCAGCTGCTGATCGGCTTCAGTTTTCAGGCGATAACTGAAAGATAGAATAGAAACCAGTTAGCAATTCACACCTACTTACAAAAATGTTGTTATTAAAGAACAGTTACGCTCAGGTGACCTTCTATGGCACTTACCAGTTGCAGTGACTGGTAACCGTTCTCCACTATACTATTGTAAGTACGTCATCCATATTGCTACGGTCAGGCATGGCTATGTGGTTAACGCGCTCGACTGGTAATCTGAGGGTTGAGGGTTCGAGTCCCTCTTACACCAGACATGATCACCATGGGGCCGTTATAACGTTGCGATCAATCCCACTATTATTTGCTAAAAGAGTAGTCTAAGAGTTGGCTTTGGACGGTGGTGATTAGCTGTTTTCTCTCTGATCTTACACTGCTAAATTAGCTTTGCGTGAAATTCAAAAACAAACGAACAAACCCTCTTGCGACATTTTCTGTAGGGGGCTTTGGGGTATTATTCAAGGAAAAGTGCGGTTCCGTTCTCTTTGAATGCTTTTTTAGGTCTATAAACTATGACGGCTCACTTACGCCCACTTAAACAATCCAAAGGCACAAAAATCCATTGGAGAAAAATGTTTACGAATGGTTTAGCATTAAGTGTTTGTATATTGTAGGGGAATGTTGGCTTGTACACTTGTATATACCTCTAGATGCTTTGTCTTGATAAAGTCGTGCTTTTTTCGATTCATTCTGAACAAAGATGACAGTTTCCTTTGTTATTACATTTACTCTTTTCTCGTCTCTCACAATGGTTAACTTACTATCAAATATTACTCTGTAATAATTATCAGTCACTTGAAAATAATAAGTGATACACTCTGTAGCATTTTTCAAACATTGTGTAAATTGCAAATGAAAATGAATTGTCTGTTACTTTGTTTTTAAAGTGTAAATAAATACAATGGGTTATTAATGACGTTCTTACCCCATACATATATCGAGATCCGAGTTCCAGTTTTATAAGCTCTCCGATTTACCGCAAAGCCACTTGGGATCTAAACAGTTACAGTTGATTACGCTGTAATACTTTATCTTGTGTGAGAGCGCACTTTGATCTGCGCATGCCTAATATGACTCATATAGTTTTCAATAGCTGATTTTCTGTGTTGATATGTGCTTTGAAATGAATTGTGAAAGCTGTCAATGTTTCGATTCTACACGTCACAATTTACCTGTTCCAGTAATGTTTTTACTTGCACAATTTACCTGTTCCAGTAATGTTTTTACTTGCACAATTTATCTGCTCCAGTAATGTTTTTACTTGCACAATTTACCTGCTCCAGTAATGTTTTTACTTGCACAATTTACCTGTTCCAGTTTTGACTCGTGGAATGTTTTTATTACCTTCATTACACCACTAGTTGCTTGTCTTGTAGAAATTTTTTACCGTGCTTCATCGATAAGATTCGAACTGCAGATGTCTATCTATTTGAAAAAGTAAAATTTATTTTGTTCAAAAGTGATTCAGTTTAAGTTTCTTAAAAATAACTATTTTCAGGTGTCGTCGTTACATAAAAAGTACCACAGTTGAACTGCATGTTAACGGAGATAACAAGATGACTGGATAGGCATATTGTTACCACATATCGTGTACGACCCTCCGTGCAGTATAACATCGAAATAACTCATAGTCCAGAAACTGTTATATAAAAGTTTACAGAGATAAAAAAAAGGCCCATTTGGTTTCGCAGTGGCTCATTCTGTAATGTATTTCAAATCCTAGCCAATAAATCTGTCTTTTTAATTCTTTAAGAAAAAAACAAACTATTCTAATATATACTTCTATACCATATAAACAAGGCTCGTGAAACGCACCTTCCAGTTCAAAACATTCAAATATTTCTATTCTATTCTTTCTATTTTTTTCGACCACTCATTCTTTTGTCTCTAGAGAAATGCTCAAGTTGATGAAAATATCTTTCCATTTTTTTTCACTGCTTAATTTCTCTAAAATCGCCTGAGTTGTTAATGCATTTTTAATTGGTCATCACGTCAGAGAATAGATGAATTCTATGTGTAACTGACAGTATCGAACAGACTAGCATCAAATTAATCTACTGTCTTAGAGATAGTGAAAAACAGAGCAAAGGCCAAGCCTGATTGAGTGGATTTATTTTAAGGTAATATCACACGGAAAATACATGGCCAAGCGTGATAAGGCGATCGACTCGTAATCCGAGGGTCGCGGGTTCGAATCCCGGTCGCACCAAATATGCTCGCCCTCCCAGCCGTGGGGGCGTTATAATGTGACACTCAATCCCACTATTCGTTGGTAAAAGTGTAGCCCAAGAGTTGGCGGTGGGTGGTTATGACTAGCTGCCTTCCCTCTAGTCTTACACTGCTAAATTAGGGACGGCTAGCGCAGATAGCCCTCGAGTAGCTTTGCGCAAAATTCAAAACAAACAAACAAACACGGAAAACTAGAAAACCATAGGGAAGGGTTTTGGATGCATCTGAGAATAGAAATATATCGTAAGAGATTATACATTTATCTTATGTTATTTCTCAGAGATTGTGTGTGTGTGTGTCTTTCTTATAGCAAAGTCACATTGGAGTATCTGCTGTGTCCAACGAGGGGTATTGAACCCCTGAATTTAACGTTGTAAATCGGTACACTTATGTCAGACCGAGAGATTAGGGTGTCGGAAAGTAACTCAGAGGTCCATGGTTCGCGTCCACTTTCTGCAATATTGCATTCGGTAATGTGGCACATTTAGTGTGTTATGAGAGTGATGGTTAAATCAAAGAAGTGGAAATGGATGTTTTCGACTGGCTGTTCAAAATGAGAGACGGCTAACCTTTGTGTGAATTATCAAAATAAAACAAAGAATATACTTATACCGCCCCCTAACGGTCATGGCGAGTTAATCAATACAGCAATCCACTAGTGTGCTGTCACCAGCTGTAGCTTACCGGAGCTGCACGCGGAGGAAATCATTTCTTGGGAATCTAGGTATGTGCGTGGTGGATTCGCAGTTGATCTCTCAGTGAAAAATAGTTGATAGACAAGTACCAATCTTCAATATAACTTACACGCGTGAGTTGTGAAAAAAAATCTAAATTACATATTGATTCAAAGCAAGTTTGTTGGGTTTTATTTGAAGTGTTTTTGTGACGCTTGACTCATGCTGACTTTTAATTATTTTTGTTTGTTCGGCGTGATTGGGCCTTTTCTGGCCGACGCATGGTTAAAACAAAAACCTGCTAGCAAAGAGAAGCCTTTCGGTGAGTAATGATCAAGAATTTGTTCTCGTATTTAATTAAAACATGACGTGTTTTATTTTTTTTTCTGTAACCCGAAAACCAATTTGCGTTAAATATTATACGTTTTGACGAATAGAAGTTCTTCCAGTGACCTACTTCACCTAATCTAAGATGTTAAAACGTTTTGCGAAACGAAATATTTTCATGTCTATAGATTCTAAGTATCAGTATGTGTTCCAGAAACAATCCAACTTCTAAATCACTTATGATATACGTCCAAACTACCGATATTCTCTTGCTATGGGAGACATTTCCATATGTTCCCAACTGTTA
This sequence comes from Carcinoscorpius rotundicauda, assembly GCA_011833715.1. Classification (NCBI taxonomy): domain Eukaryota; kingdom Metazoa; phylum Arthropoda; class Merostomata; order Xiphosura; family Limulidae; genus Carcinoscorpius; species Carcinoscorpius rotundicauda. The sequence continues at coordinate 7,303,987 of CM022391.1, read as the reverse complement.
GATGACCTATTTCTAAATCTCTCATACATTTATAGTTTTTGTTGCACAATTGTTTTCAAATATTTTCGCTATCCCATTATATTTTTCTAATAAAGATATATCATATATATATATATATTTACTCGTGAAAATATCTTATTTGTTGTAATAACATAAAATAAATTTGTTCAGTAGAGACTTTCTGTAAATAGGGCAAGATGTTTGTATAATTATGCAACAGACTCAAAAACGTGACATTGGTTGTTTGTTTGACATTTGTTATATGCCTATACTGTAATTAATACACTTGCGACTAATTTAGTCACTTTGCTAATGATATTTATTTTGACTAGAGTCACGTAGGAAACATACAATTACTGTTTTCTGGAAGAAAAATAAAGCTATTTTCTAGGTAAAACTATAATTTCATGAAGTTCCTATCATTTCTGGGCCCGACATGGGCAGGTGGTTAAGGCACTCGACTCGCAATCTGAGGGCGGATCGCGGGTTCTAATCCCCGTCATACCAGACATGCTCACCCTTTCAGCCATGAGAGCGTTATAGTGTGACGATCAGTCCCACTATTCGTTGCTAAAAGAGTAGCACAAAAGTTGGCGGTGGGTGGTGATGACTAGCTGCCTTCCCTCTAGTCTTACACTGCTAAATTAGGGACGGCTAGCACAGACAGTTCTCGTGTAGCTTTGCGCGAAATTCAAAACAAAAACAAACCAAACTTATCATTTCTATCTGAAAATTAGTTTTCTAAAAACTTAACTACACACTTGTTAAGAAGTAAAATATAATTTACTATAGTCGTTTGTGAACCGGTGTTTCCGATCTCAGCGTCAGTTTGAATATGGTTTTCTATCTGCTTAAGGAGAGAGAGATTCGATGTCAACTTACCCGTGAATTTGTACGGAAACTATCGATGTCAACTTACCCGTGAATTTGTACAGAAACTATCGATGTCAACTTACCCGTGAATTTGTACGGAAACTATCGATGCCAACTTACCCGTGAATTTGTACGGAAACTATCGATGTCAACTTACCTGTGAATTTGTACGGAAACTAAAATCGCTATCTGTCTTACAGAGAGCGTCACGTTATTAATAATAGTCGTTACGAAGTCGTTATTATGTGTGTGAAAGCATAAATACAGCAGTCGTTATTCAAAAAACAAATATATAAAGCAACACATTGGAAGCCTGCCATCGAGAGTACCAACTGTTTGTACAATTTTCTATGATAAAATATTAAATACGTCATTTTACTTAGCTCATCAAGCAAGAAAAATAACTTTTTCTTTAAGCAGACATATATAATACAGATGTGTTGATTTTTAATTTGAAATGTCCGTATGGAAATGTTGTATCTCTGTGGCAAGTAACATAAAATAACATTCTGGGACAACAAGAGACCTGTTGGTCAATCTAGGCTGTTCTTTCCTCCAAACTAAACTAAAACTATTAAATAAATTACTTTAAAATCAACCCTTATCATTCATATATGTATTACTCTTTCTTTTAAACTTACTCAAATTTACTGCCCATTGCATAAGCCACCCACCCTATTTGAAAAATAAAACGGTCTCAACTGAAGACGATTTCTACCTTGCCTAAATCTATATTTATATCGACTAGTAACTGTTTATTGTTAGCTGTTTTGTTTGTTTTTAAGTTTGCACAAAGCTACTCCAGGGCTATCTTTGTTAGCCGTCCCTAATTTAGCAGTGTAAGACTAGAGTCATCAACATCCACCGCCAACTCTTGGGCTACTCTTTTACCAACGAATAGTGGGATTGACCGTAACATAATAACACCCCCACGGCTGAATGGGCGAACATGGTTGGCGCGACGAGGATGCGAACCCGCGACCCACAGATTTCGAGTCGCACGCCTTAATACACTTGGCCATGCCGGGTCTTCTTATTTTCAATATAGATGTTTGCATCATTTTTGGATAGATGTAGTTTTTACGTTAAGAGGCTAAAATTGTCTTGAAAATTTAGGAAACAGTTTGAACGATATAAAACGAAAATTATTTGAAATAAAGACAAAAACACGTTATTTTGTTGTGAAGAGAATGTGTTATAGTATTCAACTGAATAATGAATTATAAATTTTTTTATTCGGTTTGTTTTTGAGTTGAATCTCATAAATGCCGAGTTTGTGTTATAAATAATAATAAACAAAAACACAAGAAAATGATAACATAACGTTTTGGAGTAAGACGGGAACAGTCGGTCTGGTTCGTTTCAGTTGTTCCATCTTTTAAACTATACTAAAACTACCAATAAATATATATATATATATTTTAAAATCACCTTAAAGTAAGCCCTTATCATTCATGTACTTGCTACCCTACACACTTACACTTGTTGTTTCCATAACGACCGAAGGCTGCCCATTCCAAAGGTCATTTTTTCGTTATTTAGATTAGGCTTATTGTTCTCTGGTGATACAACGTAATCGTAGAACCTAAAGTTAACGAAATGTTTCATTTTCATCAAGGGACTCGTGAAACAATTAAACTTGAAACAACTTAAAACTGTGTCTCATTTAAAAACAAATAGAAATAAATTAAATCCATGTCGTTTTACTGCACTACAATGGGGTTAAGGTTACAGAATAAATAAGTGATTACTTATGTGTGTCTACAAGTAGATATGAAGCTATTTACCAGCATTTCCTTCCGTGCACGGCCTTACTGACTTTGACCAAAATCGAGGAATATGTCATTTAACTGTTTCTGAAAAGTCAGTACGTTTTTACCTTCTCGTTGACATATTGAAAATATTTGGATTTCGGTTCAGATTGTTATAAAGCATCATTCGGCCCTTAAATCATGACAAACATGTAATGTTATTATTTCTGTTAATAATGATGTTTAAAACGTAGAAAAGTTTTGAAAAAGGAGGAACAAAGCAAAGTGTGATATTGAAAAGTAAGTGACTTGACTAATAACGGTAGATTTCTGTGACAAACATGAAAATAAATCGTTTAAATGTCAAAATTTATCATCAGAATATTAGATATTCAAATATACAGGGTGGTCGCTAGAAAAGCGGAAAATTTGTCAAACAGCTATTTATTTTCACAAAGAATAACTTTTACAACGTTTTTTTAAAGGCATATGTTTTATTACACTCATAGATGCTCAAAATGCATTTTATGATATTAAAATCCTGCATTTTCTTCATGATGTAAAGAAATCAAAATAGAAATGAGTAAGCACGCATTTTATTCATGATCTCATCTGACCCTCAAATTTTCCGCTTTTCTAGCGACCATCCTGTATATCATCAGGATATTAACTACTCAGATATATATCATCAGAATATTAATTACTTAAATATATATCACCATGATATTAACTGTTCAATTTTGGACACAATGTAAGCTTACCACCATATTTTAACAGTACATTTTTGTAAGCATGAGTTGACCACATGGTCATCCGAAAGGGGAAGGTGTTGTCTCTTTAGTCTCCAAGAATACGAACCCATGTTTACTAGAACCAATTTTAGTGTATCAGAAATTATATTCTGTTGAGTGTTGTGTTCGTCCAAGAAACAGTATCGTAATTCGGTGTTGTTTCAAGGAACTTTGATTCGCTTAGTGCTGGTCCAACGAATTCTATTTTGTTGAGTTTTATTCCAATAAATAATATTCGTTTAATGTTCTTCCATGGAGGTATATCACCATTCACACATTAATTAAATCTATTATATTCCGTTGAGTGTTAGCTCAAGAAAGTACATTACGTTGGGTGTTGGATACAGGTAAAATAGTCAGTTCATTTAATACTAGGAAATACTTTCAGTTTAGTCAAGAAACTATGAGGCTGTTTAGTCTTAGTTCAAGGAACTATTTTCTATTGCGTGTTAATTGTCGAGCTACTGAACATTATTACCAGTAAATATTCTTTAAAGGCACTATATTAATTTGAGTGTTGGTTCGAGTAAGTAATTTCCTTATAATGCTGGTTCAAGTCACTATATTACTCTGAGGGTTAGTGTAAAACCTATATTGCGGTTGACAGTCGATCCAACAAAGTATATTCCATTGAATGTTGAACCAACGAGCCACACTACTGTTAGCTATATTTTCAAAACGAGACCCAAAACTCGAACACTTTCGAGTATACGTGTCTTTTCTTATAGCAAACCCACATCAGGCTATCTACCAGTCCACCGATGAGAATCGAACCCATGATTTTAGCGTTTTAAATTCGTAGATTTACAGTTATACCAGCTGGGGACGCTTTTTGAATAGTTGAGTTCTCCTTCAGGAGAATAAAGGGTCATGTTTAATGAGGGAGATGAAATATATATGCTCGGGTGTCACGTGAATCAATATGGCTTGGTCTTCAGAGCTGTCCGATAATAACCTAGAGTTGTTAGTGTCGGGTTTAGTTTTGTATCAAAGAGGTGTTTAATGTTTATAATACGTAGTTATAACAAATTTCTATGAGGATAAAATCAAAATAAATAATAAAAATAAAATAACGACAAAAGGTGGGATAAAATAATAATTTGTTCAGTGTATCGGAAAATAAACCAATGTATGTAAAGAGATTTTAAACGAAAAATGACAGTTAACTATTATGGTATTCCGTTGATTATTGGTCCACATACCGCTCAATTTTAACTAAACTATATAGATTGTGTCTTGGGTTTAGTGATTTATTACCCCAAGGAAATAATTATATTCCTTTGGATTTTTATCTATATTATGATATTCCGTTTGTGTGTTCATCCAAAGAACTATATTACCAGTATTACTCCACTTTCTGATACCATATAACTACTCTGCTTGATCATTGTATACACTTACTTAACTTAATCATTATATGTACTTACTTAACTTAATCATTATGTGTACTTACTTAACTTAATCATTATGTGTACTTACTTAACTTAATCATTATATGTACTTACTTAACTTAATCGTTATATGTACTTACTTAACTTAATCATTTTATATACTTACTTAACTTAATCATTTTATATACTTACTTAACTTGATCATCCCATATACTTACTTGACTTGATAATGCTATATAATTATTCTACTTGATCATTATATATACTTACTTAACTTGATCATTATATATACTTACTTAACTTGATCATCTTATATACTTACTTAACTTAATCATTATATGTACTTACTTGACTTGATCATGCTATATAATTATATAGTATAAGTATAAGTATATCATTCTATATACTTACTTAACTTGATCATCTTATATACTTACTTTACTCGATCATCCTATATACTTACTTAACTTGATCATTCTATATACTTACTTAACTTAATCATTCTATATACTTACTTAACTTGATCATTCTATATACTTACTTAACTTGATCATTCTACATACTTACTTATCTTAATCATTCTACATACTTACTCAACTTGATCATTCTATATACTTACTCAACTTGATCATTCTATATACTTACTTAACTTAATCATTCTATATACTTACTTAACTTGATCATTCTATATACTTACTTAACTTGATCATTCTATATACTTACTTAACTTGATCATTCTATATACTTACTTAACTTGATCATTCTATATACTTACTTAACTTGATCATTCTATATACTTACAGTACCAGCTGATCCAACATTATTAGTCTCAAGTTTCAGCCTGTAAATAAGGATGATCTCCATTTATTCAGAAGATCTGTCTGTAGTTAACTGTTTAGTTTTGCTGATAGAAGGAGAAAATAAATTACACTCCAATAATATTTTAAACTTAATTTGAAAAATTAAACAAACGTTGTTTGTCCATATATGGCAGGATGGTAAAAACAAAATATTTAGAAACGTAAAATATAACTGGTTTACCAGAGCGTTGTGTATTCAAATACTTACAAAGTATTCTATCTCTAACATAAATATAATAATAACACTTACATACAAAAACTTTTATCTTAACAAATTAATTATGCAAATTTATACACACAAAAAAAACAATATTATATATCTTGTCACTCTAATCAAATTGAAAAAAACTTACGTAAAAAAGATTAGTGCCCGTCATATTAAACAGAGTTGCTCTTAATAGCCACAAAAGGTTAGATGGTTGATAACTTGGTTAGGCTTAAAATTTTTATATCACTTTTGATTTCTTTAGAATAAGTCATTTACTGATATAATTTACACAGATATGGTAAACTAACCGAGTGAGGTGCAAACTGGAATTGAAACAGTCATATGGGCCCGGCATGGCCTAGTGTGTTAAGGCGTGCGCTTCGAAATCTGAGGGTCGCGGGTTCGCGCCCGAGTCGCGCCAAACATGCTCGCCCTCCCAGCCGTAAAGGCATTATAATGTGACAGTCAATCCCACTATTCGTTGGTAAAAGAGTAGCCCAAGAGTTGGCGGTGGGTGGTGATCACTAGCTGCCTTCCTTCTTGTCTTACACTGCTAAATTAGGGATGGCTAACACAGATAGCCCTCGAGTAGCTTTGTGCGAAATTCAAAAACAAACAAACAAACAGTCATATATTTACAAGTATGACGTTTCTAACTTGAAACACTTATCATGACCACAACAATACGACTTCAAAGAAAACTTAAAACCAGTTAGCTTAAGCCTATTTTCACTTGTAATTATAGAGCAAGATTGTCCGTGTGATACTTTTTTGGTTTACAATAATTAAGTAGTTATAAATAAAAGAATTCAAAATATTTTCAGTGGCAAACAACTTTTGTTTGTTATTATGCTCAAAGCTACATTAATGACTATATGTGCTAGGCCTATCACAGGTATCAAAACCCGGTTTTGATACAATACAAGTTCGCAGACAATTTGTTGCACCATTGCGAGGGGCATTTCAGTGACATAATCTATTATTGTTTCAAGCTATGCATAAATGAGTAAGCTATGATTTATTCTTACACATACGCTTTCAAATAAAACAAGAAATCTTGAATATTAACCATTAAAAAAAGCCAATTAATAATGTACATTTTCATTTCTACTTTCCTCTATTCAGCTAACGAAATTTTATGTTAGCCATACAGTACCATTATCCTAACACAAGAGACCAAATGAATCCAGCGTTTTCGGAAATTGGCTCACACGAGGAACCACTCCAGGGGCTCAAGAGGAAGGAAGTTACTAGTTTCGTGCAGTGAACATTCATAAACGTCTAGTTTCTAGTGAATTTTATCTTTAAATTTACATTGTTAAAAGATGTGCGTAGTAAGAACAATGTAAGGCAGTTTTAATGACACGATAGTAAATTGTTCGAATTCTATGAAGCTTTTACATTCAGATACAAAACACGTCGGGTGTCCCAAAAAGTGTATACGCACTAAGAATGCTTTATTAAGATATATCTAGGTTTTATAAACCAAGTTTAAGAAAACAAATGTAGAATATTTTGAGTCATCGCAGGTGTTCGGACTGATGACCGTTCTGATCCGGGCATTGCTCTTAACGTGGACAGATGGAATTGAAAACTTCACGAATCATTTCATTTGGCATTTGGGTGCATTCTCTTTCAGTTTCTGCTCTTAGCTCTTTGATTGTTGCGGGTTTTGTGCTATGAACCTTATCTTTGACGTATTCTCACAAAAAAGGTTCAGAGGTAAGTTTTGTCAAGATAGGTACTCACATTACGATGATAATGGTGAGGTGCTCCATCTTGTAGTAGTGGTGAGGTGCTCCATCTTGTAGTAGTGGTGAGGTGCTCCATCTTGTAGTAGTGGTGAGATGCTCCATCTTGTAGTAGTGGTGAGGTGCTCCATCTTGTAGTAGTGGTGAGGTGCTCCATCTTGTAGTAGTGGTGAGGTGCTCCATCTTGTAATAGTGGTGAGTGCTCCATCTTGTAGTAGTGGTGAGGTGCTCCATCTTGTAGTAGTGGTGAGGTGCTCCATCTTGCTAGAAATGAAACTCCTCATCTCCAAATTGCTCTCGAATGCGTGGCATGACAGATTATTGCAATGTGTGACATGACAGATTCATGTCATGCACTAATACCAACACTGATAATCCATACCATACTGTAACCCCTGGTAAGTTTACGTGGTGTTCAACCGAAACAGGCTGGTTCTGAGATGCCCAGTAGGTGCAACTGTGGCGATTAACTGAGCCATTAACTTAACTGTGGTCTCATCGCTCCAGACAATCTTGTTTGGAAACTGTGCATCCTCTGCAGATTTTGCCAGGTACCACTCACAAAATTCAACTCTCCAGTCAGGATCCTAAATTCCTAAAACTTTCCAACATATGAAGAATATGTAATTCCTTGCAGTAATCTAAACTTCAGCACTAAAACAAAATTAACTAGTTCAAAATTATGGTGAATGACTATAAACCTCGCGCGTATTGAGTCGGGATAAAAAAAAACAAATAAACATCGGTAAATTTGAAACGTGCCATGTTCATGGAAATCAAATAGAAATATACTTTGTCCTACTTGTAGCTTTCTTACATCGTAGTTAAAGAGATTTTACAGTTGCGTTTCTACTTCCATGAAATAGAGCTAAAATTCAGAGGCTGATCCCCTTGACACAGCGTAGAGAGCCTGTTACGTAGCTTTGGGTTATAACAAATGCATTCCATAGATGGAAATTCTAGGAATTCATATGTAGCTATTGTATATCATTTGCTTGTGAGGTATGTGAAAAAACAGTTTGAGAGTAATTCGATGTATTGAAATACCGCATTTTCACTTTAACTTTTTAACCTGACATCTCTTTGACATCAGAACTGAGCATACTGGGAGATTATATTATTTCTTAATGTATTACTTTTCATGTTTTTCATAAGCTCGGTTTTAAAGATGATAACACACCTCGTGATAAGCGTGTGTAAAGTTCGATTCCCTTGGTTTTCATCGAACACTTTTATGAGTTATACTTTAGTGCCATTACGCGTGCCCCCCCCAGTTACTCAGCGGTATGTCTGCGGACTTACACACTAAAATCCGGGTTTCGATACCCGTGGTGGGCAGAGCACAGATAGCCAATTGTGTAGCTTTGTGCTTTATTCAAAACAACAACAACAAATACAGCCATGACTCGTGAGGGGATTTATTGAACATTGTTTTTTATTGTATTATCAATTACTCGCGGTCGGTGGTTGTTTTAAATTTTTTCTTTCTCAATCAAGCCTGTGGCCGGTGATAAAAAGAAAAACAGTAAATGAGGAATATTATAAAGGCACTCGATTTGTTCAACTTTGGGCAGCGACATGTTGTGCTCGTTCTGAGTTATTAACACCACTCAGAAAGGTTCGAAGTTCTCACGGACACCATTGTTTGATAAGTGTGTTGCAACGTCTAATTTTCCATCAAACAGAATTGAGCTAAATTAATTCGAACAAAAGGGTTGGACTGATAGAAAAATGCCCAATGGTGCCTGAAAAAGTTCCGAGTTAATGAAAACAGAGGTAATTTCGTTGGTTTTAATTTTTACTGTATTCTTAGAAAAAATTACTTACATGTTTTCGTGCACATACTAATTTTACGTGTTGAGTTTTTTTGAAGATTAGGCTCGACATGGCCTGGTGGTTAAGACGCTCGACTCGTAATCTGAGGGTCGTGGGTTAGAATCCCCATTGCACCAAATACGCTCGTTTTTTTCAGCTGTGGGGGCGTTATAACGTAACGGTAAATCCCGCTATTCGTTGGTAAAAGAGTAGCCAAGAGTTTATGGTGGGTGGTAATGACCAGCTTTCGTCCCTCCAGTCCTTAACTGCTAAATAAGGGACGACCAGCACATGTAACCCTCGTGTAGGTTTGCGCGAAATTCCAGTCAAATGAATCATTCACAGATGTGATCTGAAAACCAAAACCATAAAAGAAACAGAATAAATCATTTAATTTCTCAAAGTACGGTGAAGGTGGTAGAAAATAAAACAACAAAAAACATATGGAAATGAAGTTGTCAAGAGTTACTAAAAAACGAATTATCCAAAAACCATAAATATGAGAATATGAGGGTATTTATTACATAAAAATTTCTGTAAAAGGAATTCAAAGTAAGTAGTCATAAAGAACAAATAATATAACGTTTTAGCAACCACGAATAACACGAATTAATAATTTAGATATTACGCTGTTAACTTAGGTTACTAGAAAGCTCCCCAATGCCGGTACATAAAGCTTGAAACGGCTTTGTTTTAAAGGCACTTTGTCTGTTTTATGGAGTTAATAAAATGGTCACGTTTCAGTTCGTCATATGGTACGTAAATCCGGTACGATTGAATGATTCGGAATTCTCTATAGCTTGTATATATGATACTATAATGTTTCTAATACATGGAACAATGACTTTCTCTAATTTTGTATGATTAATGGTCTTTTATATAAAACTCCTAAAGTAATAAGTAATTTCATTTTTGGCTGCATTGCTATATTGTGGTTTCCATAGCAACTTTCGTAACGAAACCTGAACCTATTTAACGTGGGTGAAAACGAAAGTTCAGTGTGTTTTGAGGTAAAGGTTATATGAAAATAACTGTAGATAAGATATAAAATGAAAAACTCAGGCTTTCCTAAGAAACTAATAATTAACGAGTCCATTTTATTTGCATTTTAGCATTGCACGAAACACTCTGCAGATCTCAACGTCACATTTGTATGCTATAACTTAAGCTGATTTTATCAATAGAACATTGCTCATTTACAAACACAAAGATTGTGGCCGAATTACTATTGATGCGTGGTTATGTATACGAAATAAACCTAATGTAATGTGTACATGAAACGAACGTGGTACAGTATGTTTATGAAATGCGTGAATAAAGCAAACACGATTTAATGTGTTTATGATATATATCCTAACATCAGTATCTTATATTTCGAGGCATTTGTCCTTCATTTTGTAGACCTATCTGTATCAAAAAACATCAACATAGTCATGTGTACAGCATTAAAAGGGCTTAGAAACCATTGCCCAAACGAAGGTATTAAACTTGGAATGTTAGCATTATAAGCAACCAAGAAAGCTCCTATAGACAGTTTATTATAAATTATTAATATCTACGCGAGCTCAAATAAATGCTATTCTCATGATTTTTTTCTAAGCACAAGATGTTCCTTAAGTTTCAGTGTTTTGTGTTGGAATAATTTTCATACTGGTAAGAATGGTTTGGTGAAAAAACCGCCGTGAAACAGATCGTGCGTTTCTGGACTGTGGAAGGCGAAAAATGCTCAAACGACAAAACTGAGATATCTAAAACCACGTTTTTAAGACTTTCAGTATCAAAACTCCAGAGTGAAAATTACATATCATAGTAATATTATTTTTATTTTATTTCGGTATCTGTGTGCTTGTTGTTAACTAAGCACAAACTTACACAGTGGACCATCCATCCTGTGTCCACGTCTGGTATTTAAACCTGGTTTTCTACGATATAAGCCTTCAGACTTACTCTTGAGACAACATAAGACTTCAAACTTACTCCTGAGACAATACAAGCCTTTAGACTTACTCTTGAGGCGATGTAAGACTTCAGACTTACTCCTGAGACAATATAAGCCTTTAGACTTACTCTTGAGGCGATGTAAGACTTCAGACTTACTCCTAGACAATAAAAGACTTCAGACTTACTCCTGAGACAATATAAGGCTTCAGACTTACTCCTGAGACAATATAAGACTTCAGACTTACTCCTGAGACAATATAAGACTTCAGACTTACTCCTGACACAATATAAGGCTTCAGACTTACTCCTGACACAATATAAGGCTTCAGATTTACTCCTGACACAATATAAGCCTTCAGAGTTACTCCTGAGCCACTGAAAGATGGAGTGAAGATTTTATTTCGGTAATTAAACCTCTGTTTCTTTGTTTTGAATATTCATTTCCCATTATTTTTGAACCTCCCTCGCTAAACATCAAAAGCATTCAAGCAAAATTAAAACTTCTTGTGAAGTAACGCCACCAAGGTGTTTCCTTGGAGACAGATGAAGGGAGAAATGAGATTTTTAATACAAACCACATTCAGCAATTAGTCAAAAATTTCTATCAGATGGCGTGGTATTAGTGCGGCTGTGTAGCTTATTAAGCCTTACACTATTTTCATTACGATCGTTAAAGGAAACCATAACCTGCATGTAATTTGAATGAAACTGTATTTTAAAGTATCATTAGTCCAACTCTAAAGTGTAGTTGTAAATTTCTAAAAGTAAACTTGAATTACATATATGTGAGTTTGTATGTATATATATATTCATATATGAAATCATAAACTAGCTTTAATCATTTCACATTTTTGTTTCAAATCATTAGATGAAGCGTCATTTCTTTTAATCATGGACTCGTAACTGATTAGTACATATTCTAACCGCCAGGTTCGAGAGGCTTATTGTTTATTTTAGCACCAACAATATAAAGATGTATTATCTACTCTTACCACAGGTATGTCGAACTGTATAACTCTAGTCACCAGTTTGTATGTGTGCTATCTATCCTAGCAGCCATTTTATGGACATTTATCATTTTATTATTTATTACCCCATTATAAAGATATATTACCTGTTCTATCCACCAGATTGGAGACAGATAATAATTACTCGGGTCAAAAGTTATACACATTTATTAATCTGTATCGACCAAGTTAAAAAATATTATTTTATCGCTGACTTCTTATTAACGCTAAACTTTAAGTTAAAATGTTGTTTTTAACGTTAACCAATAATGAATATTTCATAGAAAGTTTTTTGTTCACTGTGTATCTTATTGCTTTTCTTTCTTCTTAATTTCTTAAATCAAGCGGGCCCGGGCATGGCCAGTTGGTTAAGGCGTTCAACCCCTAATTTGAGGGTCGCGGGTTCGAATCTCCGTCACAACAAACATACTCGCCCTTTCAGCCGTGTGGTCGTTATAATGTAACGGTCAATCCCACTACTTCACCTTAACAACCTTTATATCGAACTAATGTGATCAAATAGTTAATAGCTACAGTAAATCATCATGAAACTTATCAGCTTCGTCCTAGTAGTGGCTATTACAGTGTATCAAATTAGCTGCCACATGTGATGTAAAAAGGTGATGAAACAAGGCTGAAAATATTGTGGACGTTATTTATTCGAATCACAATTTCCTTCTTTAACTCCACAAAATGCAATCCTTTGTAACATCATGTTGCAAATAATGTCTACAGTTTTTCCAGCATTATTTTAAATTTCCAATTGAATTATCTCTCTTGTAAACTGAGCGATAAATTATATAAAGGTTAAAATATTATAAACTATGAACGTGAAAGAAATGCAAGTTTTTCGAAGATGACATCAACCATGTTTTTCGCCTAAATGCAGTATATAAACAGATCATCTCCAGATCAACAGTTTTAAGTTAGAGATACCTATCCCTGATCCTCAGCCGTGTGTGAACAAGGTTCCCTTGAGGTTAAAAAATACCAAATTTTTCTTGTTGACCATTAGACAACAGCAAATTGTCAGCGTCAAATCGTGTAAGAATTATTTTAGTTTAATGGACTGATTTTCCTGGACATCACACGATACTGTTATGATTTTAGTTTTCAAACATTATCAAACAAGTATTTACAGATGTTACACAAGTCTGTCTTTAAACTTAGGTATTGAATACGTTGATATCATTCCTTATATAGTAAAGGAATCTTCACTCCTGCAATATTAGTTTTACGTAATACAATATTAGACAGATTAAGTCTGATACAATGTTGTTGTGTGTGACAACACATGCAACAGTAAACAATATATTGTCACTTATTTCTTAAGAACTAAGCTTATCTTCTACAACAATTCATTGAAATTAAAATAGTTTTCTATGTTTTTATTATGAAAATTTTTATTTTAATGCCAATAACAGTAGGTTTATGAACGGAATATCTCGAAAACAAATTATTCAAAAGAACAAAGTAACGACCTAAATAACTCATTTTTATTCATCGTGAGTTTTAATTTATTTTATGGAAAGTTGCTCTAGTGATTAATATAATATGGAATTCCGCTGTTATAAACTATGATTTGATAAATGTGACATCTGTTAATCTGGCTGTGCCGTTTGATTTAAATAATGGTTTTTAAGGTGTAAGTTCTCTTCAATTCCTTGAGCCACTTGATTTATATGGTGGTTTCTACAGTGTAAGTTCTCTTTAACTCCTTGAGCCGCTTGATTTATATGGTGGTTTCTACAGTGTAAGTTCTCTTTAACTCCTTGAGCCACTTGATTTCTATGGTGGTTTCTACAGTGTAAGTTCTCTTTAACTCCTTGAGCCGCTTGATTCATATGGTGGTTTCTACAGTGTAAGTTCTCTTTAACTCCTTGAGCCGCTTGATTTATATGGTGGTTTCTACAGTGTAAGTTCTCTTTAACTTCTTAAGCCGCTTGATTTCTATGGTGGTTTCTACAGTGTAAGTTCTCTTTAACTCTTGAGCTGCTTGATTTATATATTGGTTTATACAGTGTAAGTTCTCTTTAACTCTTGAGCTGCTTGATTTATATACTGGTTTATACAGTGTAAGTTCTCTTTAACTCCTTGAGCCGCTTGATTTCTATGGTGGTTTATACAGTGTAAGTTCTCTTTAACTCTTGAGCTGCTTGATTTATATATTGGTTTCTACAGTGTAAGTTCTCTTTAACTCCTTGAGCCGCTTGATTTATATGGTGGTTTCTACAGTGTAAGTTCTCTTTAACTCCTTGAGCCGCTTGATTTATATGGTGGTTTCTACAGTGTAAGTTCTCTTTAACTTCTTGAGCCGCTTGATTTCTATGGTGGTTTCTACAGTGTAAGTTCTCTTTAACTCTTGATCTGCTTGATTTATATATTGGTTTATACAGTGTAAGTTCTCTTTAACTCTTGAGCTGCTTGATTTATATACTGGTTTATACAGTGTAAGTTCTCTTTAACTCCTTGAGCCGCTTGATTTCTATGGTGGTTTATACAGTGTAAGTTCTCTTTAACTCTTGAGCTGCTTGATTTATATATTGGTTTCTACAGTGTAAGTTCTCTTTAACTCCTTGAGCCGCTTGATTTATATGGTGGTTTATACAGTGTAAGTTCTCTTTAACTCCTTGAGCCGCTTGATTTATATGGTGGTTTCTACAGTGTAAGTTCTCTTTAACTTCTTGAGCCGCTTGATTTCTATGGTGGTTTCTACAGTGTAAGTTCTCTTTAACTCTTGAGCTGCTTGATTTATATATTGGTTTATACAGTGTAAGTTCTCTTTAACTCTTGAGCTGCTTGATTTATATATTGGTTTATACAGTGTAAGTTCTCTTTAACTCCTTGAGCCGCTTGATTTCTATGGTGGTTTATACAGTGTAAGTTCTCTTTAACTCTTGAGCTGCTTGATTTATATATTGGTTTCTACAGTGTAAGTTCTCTTTAACTCCTTGAGCCGCTTGATTTCTATGGTGGTTTCTACAGTGTAAGTTCTCTTTAACTCTTGAGCTGCTTGATTTAAAGAACGCTTTGTAAAATGCTGTTTCTCATCACTGCCTAACTTAGTTGTTATATCTAAGGATATCTCTTTCCCTCTTGACTTAATTTGTAGTTTCGATAGGATGGGTTCTCTCGACACTGTCAAACCTCTTGATTCAAACTGTTCTATCTGCTACTAAAGCATCACGTAGTAAGATGAGTATTCTCACTGTAACTTACGTACAATAAACACTTCCAACTTTTATGGTCATTGTACATCTGCAAAATGTTAAGATTTCAGAATTTACGTTTGGTTGCGTCCGATAAGTCAGCTTTTGGTTTGACACTGATACTATAATGAAAACGATAAATTAGCTATGTCTTTGAGTACGTAAGATATGCTCTCTAAACGTTCGAATCTCATAAGTGGAACGAGATAAACATTAATACCATTTCTGTCATTTCAGTGTGTAATTAGTTCACGTTTATTAATTAGCTGTAACTATGAGAAGCGCTAATTAGTATCACATTAATTACTCAACTTTTCGATAATTTGTGAATAATTTCAGCAATCTCGAGACCTAAATACTCGCGTGCAATATTTAGTTCATGTTGGAACATTGATGGTCATAAGTTTAATTTTACGGATTATTGAAAGTAAATGGTAATTGCTATGTAAATACAACAAATACATTACTTGTTCTCGACGTTTCGGTTTACACCTTTATCAAGGGTATATGAATGTCACAAAGCTACCAAACTGATTTTAAATTACAGTATCCCAAAACAAAGTATAGTTACAACACTGTAACAGAAGAGAATGTAAGAAATTACACGTGGTGGTTGTTTAAAGAGATAAGAGAAAAATGTGTGGATCAAACCACCAAGAAGATAAATAACTACAGATAGATATATGTGTATATTAACATATATATTATGTCGACACAACGTTTCGGGGAATGTTCTTCTTCAGGTACCGCAAACTGATCGATAAGTCCGTAAACGAATGACTGTGCAACAAATCAACGTGTATAACAATGCATATTAACACACGAAATATTAAGAAATTACATATATACACACACAAACACACATGCGAGTGGGCACGTACACATGTATATACCCATCCCTATATATATATATATATATATACATATACTTTACTGTAATGGAGGTTAAGACTAATAGACGGTGCATCTCCACCAAATTGTAGGTCCTACTTTATCAGTCACCTCCAAATCCTAGGGTACCTTTTAAAGCTTGTTCTCTGGGATCTTTTAAATTATATATATTATTGCAGAATTTCTTCTTATTTTTCAAGTTATTTTTGTTTTGGCTTGTTTTTAGTTATAACGAACTGATATGTACATATACATAGATACATCGACATGTATACACACATACAAACACATGCGTGCGCGCGCACGCATACACATGTATAATTATATATGTATTATAATTTAAAACATGAATAGATAAATACACTGTAAAAACGAAAAATTCTACAAAAAACTAAAAAAATCATTTAAAATATTAGGGCGGAAAGTTCCCAGTTGTTATATTTGTTTGTAAAAACTCTTCAAAACAAGTATTTTGAAATGGTCAAGGGTATGGACTGCTTTAACTGCAAATCATGTGTTCTATTGTTTGCTCGTGTTGTACAAAATTATACATAAGCGAAACCAGTAGATTATTGGCAAAACATCTCAAGAGATATAATAAAATGTAACGCAGGTACAACAGTTGTCTGACACCTCAATTTGCACAATCATACCCTTGACAATTTTAGAATATGTTGAGAAGAGGTTTGTATGTGTTTTCATACAAATTTATATATATATAACTTGTACAAAACACATTAAAATTGAAAGAAATGTCGCGTATTTTGTTTAATTTTAATGTGTTTCGTGAGGTTTTAATATGTATTCTAGGTTTTGGAGGTGACTAGGGAAGTAGGACCCACATTGTGGTGGGGATACACTGTCTGTCAGTCTTAACTTCCAATTCGTTAGTCTCACATAAAAAGATTAGAAATTAGATTTGGTTTGTTTGTAATTTCGTACAAAGCTACATGAGAGTTATCTGCGCTAGCCGTTCCTAATTTAGCAGTCTAAGACTAAAGGGAAGGTAACTAGTCATTACCACCTACCGCCAACTATTGGGCTACATTTTACCAACGAATAGCGGGATTGGCCGTAACAATATAACGCCTCACGATTGAAATGCGAGCATGTCTGGTGTGATGGGGATTCAAACCCGTGATCCTCAGATTACGAGTTGAATGCCTTAAGCACCTGACCATTCCGGGTTTATGCATTAGGAGAGTGAGGTGTAAGTGCTCAAGCCCACAATGTCCCATATTTATATCACCCTTCATGGCTTGCAGAAAGATGTGGGAAGGTGATTGTTCTCCCAAGCTAGAGTAAGAAAAACACACAAAAAATAAAAAATGAAAATAATAAAATATAAGAAAATCAAGGTATTGCCATTTGAGGTTAAGTAAGATGAAACTGACCTCTTGAAGTTAATCTCCAGTATGGTAGAGGTATTGAACCATATCAGTACATCAGAACATGTCGTACTTTCGTACTTTCACATGCGGCTCAGTGTGCACATCCGCATAAAGTAGTGCTAAGTCCTCAAATGACCTTATTTTAAAATAAAAATAATTATTAGTAATTTTTAGTAAATTACTTGAATATATATGTATATTATAACCTTAAAATATTTAAGCCATAAACCAAAACTTAAAATACGCTGCATATTTTTTTAAAAAAGGATCCTAGAATACTAGCTATAACGTGGGATTATAAAATGTATCATAGGTTTTGGAGGTGACTGCGGAAGTAGAACCCACATTGCGGTGGGGATACACCATCTCTCAGTCTTAACCTTCAGTTTGCTAGTCTCACAAAAGAAAATTAAAAATTAGAAGAGCAAAATGTGGGTGCTCAAGCCCACAACGTCCCACATTTATATAACCCTTCACTGCTTGCAGAAAGTTGTTGGAAGGTGACTTCTTTCCCAAGTTAAAATAAGAATAAGATAAACATAAGAAGAGGAAAAATAAAATAAAAATTAAGAAATTAAATAAGTCAATAAAAACTGAAAATGAAACTAGGATACTGACATTTGGGGGTATGTAAACAAAAACTTACCTCTTCAAGTTAGCATTAACACTATGGTATGTATTGTGTGTATATGCATATATGACTTTCTATCGTTCCAAATGTTTGAAAGCATTGTTATACACGTCCATTTCTTATATCGTCACATGATATTTGATTTAGAATGACTTTGTTTACGAATTTGTTGTTCAGTTTGGGATGTCTGTAGAAAGGCATTACCCAAAAGATAGTAGAAAATAATAGATAATAGAATAGTAATAATAGAAAAGTTAACGTACTGTGGGATACAAGTGTTGTTGATCATAAACATATTTTTAAAATAATAATAATAGCATTAAAATAGATAAAATCGACGTGATAAAAGTAATAATAACATGTTAAAAAGGTCAGTATTGTACCTGTTAATGAAAGGACGTCTCGGCTAAAACAAAACTGATTCGGTATATTTTCTGTCTAGAAAACTGTCACGTGTTCTCATAAGACGATATGATTGCATAAAGTGACTCATTAATTGTGTCGGTTCTTTTAAGCAATGTTTAAAGATAACTTCTTTGTCATTGAGATTTCTAATATAACGAACGTGTTCTTTAAAACAATCGTGTGCTGGACGACTGGATTTACCCATATCTGTGCTGTGTACACGTAAGTTTATAGACTGTTTTTTATGTGTCTGGAAGTTCTCTAACCCATTCGTCTTTATAAAACAGTTTTTAGAATTTCACGTAATTTATTAAATATTGACGAAATTAGTTTATCCTTTTGTTTTCTACCACGTTTTTGTATGATTTTAATATTCGAATCAGGTTTACTGATCGCTGGACGAAGGCGAGTAGTTCAAAGGTTCCTCCATGAAGGACATAATCCATGAAACAGTGTCTTAATGTGGTAGTTTCACGTGAGTCAAAACTGTGAATTGTCTTAGCAATGTAACTATACAGGTAACCGTTGGGTAACTTTAGAGGTTTGATCCTAGCTCGTATCTTCCCGTCCATCCGTAGTGTTACAGATATCCTTCGTTCTATTAAGTTGACCCTTTAGGACAACTCCTTTGGTAGCTGGTGGATGGCGTAATATAACAATAGTTTTAGCATGTAGTTTAATATATACAGAAGTGAGAAGTTTGCTGTTTACGACAGTGACCATGGTATCAAAAAACATCTTTTTTATGAAGATATTCGTCGTCTTTACGTAATGGATTCCATCCCTCAGTCAGCACTGAGGATCTTAATAAAACAGTAATTGACACCTAATTTTGTTACGTTTTTTTATGTTTTATGTTTTTCGTAGACTAAACGCAACAGAAAGACACAGATAACAACTTGTATATTTTATTACAATAAGCTATTATATATATGACAGATATAACATAAATTATATAATAACAATGACAGATATTAAGTTTAAACCTTCAAAATTAATTACAACACAAAATGGTACTGGCCTGTATCTAATAATATGATCTAGAATGAAAGTCCAAAAGTTCAGATCAGAAATCCAAAATTCCGGTCTAGGGTGTGAATTTGGTCCCACGAAGAAATACCGAAGTTTGAATGGAGAATGACGAAGTTCTTTTTATGGTGCTTCTCGATGAACGTCTCAAAGTTGCCGCCTTCCAATGTTCCCGGTCTCCCCTAAATATTCCGTACGTGCCGACTCTCAGCACAACCAGTAATTCGAATGTATCGCAAAGATTGACGAGACAAAATCACAGCTTCTGTAGATCTAGCTCTGGTCACAAATCCAAGTTGAATAAAATCACAGCAAACACTTAAACTTTCTCAAACGAATGACTGACTCTTCTTTTCTTCGAATAAAAACTAATGACTCTTCTTATTTCTCGTGTCTCCGTCTGTTTATATATTAGTAGGCCTCTTCTCGAACAATCGCGTAACTACTACAGAACTCCAGAGCAATCCGCGCATGTCCGTTCTTGCACAAGACTCAACGTCTAGACACTAGGCCGCCATACATTTCCGTTTATAGTCATATATTTGATCTACCTAATTCAAGAAATTTCTAAATGTTATTTTAAATGAATAACAACATATTTTTTAACTGGTTTAAACAATAATATAAATATGGAAATATAAATAACAGAAATGAAAATTTAAACACAACACAACATGTTGTCGTTTACAAAACATTTACATGACATTTACATAACAAATAGTTTCGTTATTTCTCTCTCGGTAATCAAACAGTTACAAAGTAACACAGATTTACTGTTATCCAAACACAGGTTGCACATCTAGCAAGGTCTATAAACTCTGCACCTATCACATTTACGTTCGCACACATGTAACTAGTGTGAAGCACATTTGGTGTATGATAGTTTAAAATGTTTGATCTTTTCTTTTCGTTACAAGAATGTGATCACTTTTGATTGAAGTCATGTTGAAAGGTAAGCTTTTTATATTAATGAAATAAACCATCTCTTCTGTTTAATTAGAAGATATAGGACGAATTCGTGGATTTATTAAGGGTAGAATATTAGTAGAAAATACAAACACAGGAAATAAAAGTGATTCTCTATCATAAGAAGAGGGATATGTATTCTCAGTCTGTTACGGTAACAGTGTCTAATAGGCTGGTACTTTACCTATATTTAAAGTTTTGTATCCTTTACATTATCCTTACAGAAAATGGCTGAATCCACATTTTAATGCAAATCGATGAGATGCTGAAGTTTTCTTCACGATATCAGTTAAATATCATGATTGATACAAATGTCTCTCAGATATTAAAATGCATCCCGGGCCCAATCTATCATCCAGTTCCTATCTTGTCACTGAATGTTACGGATCTCAAAGGATTTCGCCCCTCATCAACCTTAGAGCAGGGTAACTATAGGCTTCTCAGAGTGGTGTAGTGTGTATGTGTGACATTTTGAGCCATCAAACGAACGGTAACTGGCTAAATGTTTTTCGAATTCTGAATAAATAGTGCTGATTTAAATACACCGTGATGACTGTACCGCATAGCTCAGTCCTGCACGATATACGTTAGGTTTGCGCCACGAAAAATGAATGTGGAGAGGTACATACGCGTCTCATGTATTTCCAGTTTGTTATTGTATTGCAAAACTGAGTGCTTATATTTTACTCAATATCCATCTTTCACCCAAAACATTTAGTAATGTTTTTCTTTTTATTATTGATAACGCTCGCAGATTAATTAACTACGTGCTGAAATAGTATAAAAATATATTACGTGAAAATGCTTTCTACAGCATTACCTTAGACATTTAGTATTGAGGAAGTGTTTGTCTGTTATGGAATTCTGTCTAATAAATCTAACCATCGCATTATCACATTAAAACAGCTCCTCAAACCAACAATATGTAGGGTTCAGTCGTTTTTTGTTCTTTTTTAGAGATCTAGAATTTTATTTACAGCAAAGCCATCTCGAGCTATCTGCTGAGCCCACCGAGAAGAATCGAACCTCTGATTGTAGCGTTGTACATCCGTAGATTTACCGTTGTGCTAACGGGGGGAAACTTATAAATCCATGGTTTATATTCCACTTAAACAGAAAACATCAAAGCAACAATGTCAATGTGCAGGGTTTATTGGTTTTTTGTTTTTTATTTATAAATATAGGTTTTATATCCCATTTAAATAAAGAAAATCAAACCAACAATATGTAGGATTTAATAATGATTTACAATCTATTTTTTATCTCCCGCACAGAAATAATGTCTTTGTTTGTTTGTAATTAAGCACAAAGCTACACAATGGGCTACATGTGGTCTGCCCACCACAGTTTCAAAACCCGGTTTCTAGAGTTGTGAATCAGCCGGTAAACCGCTGTACCACTAAATTAATCTTCTAAGTCTCACACTGAAAGATTGTACCAGTACCAGCTCGAATTTTCCTATATCACTATGAGTTCTGAGAAACAATACGTCAAGCCAACAATGTGCATTGCGGTACTGTTTATTATAAATCGACATCTTTCACAAACACACGTGCAAACACTACGTCAGAACAATAATGTCCAAGACTTAAGTTTCTTTTAAATCTGTTTCTTACGTCCCAACACAGGTGCACTTGATCAAATAGAAATCTGCAAGATTTAAACGTTCGTAATAAATGTAGCTTTTATACTACAACTCACGCTAAAAGAATATAGTTGAGGATTAATCACATATTATTTTTACTGTAGAATTTAACAGTCTGGTAAATACGTCTATTTTAGTCTCGTATGATCTAACTGAGCTACGAAACGTTTGGGTTTCCGGCCCCTCGTTTTTCTCCAGAATGCATTTCGATCCGAACCCTTTAATAGAATATTTTAAAATTACTTAACATTATACTTTACATATCAATATGTATTAAGAAATATATATTTTTAACATGTCATAAAGATGTATAAAACTGCCTCTCTTTTGTTTAAAATGTTTCAAGAATTCTAGTTTTATGACGACATGCTATTTTTCAATACCACTTTATGGTTTTCATTAGCGATAAGAAATCTTAATATTACGTGTATTTAAAAATTATGAAAGAACATTTTTATTATCAAGCATAACATTCTGTTACTATAATTTCCTAATTTATAGAAAGTGCCAGATTTCAAAATAGATCTTCGTGTTTGGTATTTAAGATATACAAAGTGGATTATATAATTAAAGCAAAAAGCCTGAACTCCCCTGTTAATACTGTTTTATTCCAGTAAGAGGTTCTGGGATATAATGTTTGGATTTCCGATAAAGCGAGGAGAAAATTATTTTGTTAAATTTATGCGAAAAATAAATACATCAAAGAATAATTTTACTTTTCAGTTAAAAGAAAAACAAACAAAAATCATAAAACAAATTTATCAACGTTGTGATGACAACTTGGCACTTTGTGAAGATGCGAGAGAGATGACAGAAACATGAAGATGTTAAGTGATCTGTGTGTTTTAATAAAGTGACTTTTAAGTGTAAAAGTAATTTGTCTTAATTAAGCTTAAACCATAAAGTGCAAAATACGTCTTAAAGTAATTAGCAACGTTCTATGGAAACTTAGTTCTGTATCTTAGTTTCCTTCTTACTTAATCATACAATTTGCATTTTAAGTAATTTGGACTGGTTTGTGTAACAGAAAAATGCCTATATTAATTACAAAAATAAAGTTACACTCGTTATTTTAAATTAAAACGAATGTGTATAAATATAGTAAGTAATAATGTATTTATTAATTAATAATTAACGCTTTAAGGAAAGGAATATAACCGTCTACATCCCATCCAACAACAAGAAAAAAAAACTAAACCGAACAGTTTATATTTTAGTTTCTCCAAACCTGATATTTTTAAGCGAGAGTCACAAATACATAAACATCTGTTATGATAATATATATAATACGTTTGGTTTGGTTTTTTTACGTCCAGGAACCATTGCATTTTCGTAGATAGAGAACAGAGACAATCCTACAGAAGAAGGGTATATATATATACCTTAACATGTTCCTTAAGATGTGACTTTTGTGTGCAACTGAAGACTCGTGAATGAACACAATAATACTATTTTTCAATAGGATTAAGGGAGATTCTGTTGGTTGTAATTGGCTATTTATATTTTTGTTTCTTTGCAGAACAGTTTCTGTGAATTCATTTGGAATAGTCTTCTATGAAAATGTATTTAGTTTTATTTTAAAAAAATATTCATTTAATACACAGGCTAGGGCTTTTCGGTATCTTATTTTGTTTATCAAAACGTTTAAGTTCTTGTCTGTTTGTTTGTTTTTGAATTTTGCACAAAGCTACTCGAGGACTATCTGTGCTAGCCGTCCCTTATTTAGCAGTGAAAGACTTGAGGGAGAGCAGCTAGTCATCACTACCCACCGCCAACTCTTGGGCTACTCTTGTACCAACGAATATTTGGATTGACCGTCACATTATAACGCCCCCACGGCTAAAAAGGTGAGCATGTTTGGCGCAACGGGGATGCGAACCCACGACCCTCAGATTACGAGTCGCACGCCTTAACGCGCTTGGTCATGCCAGGCCAACATTAAGTTCTATGTTTAAACACAGTTTGGAATCTCTATTGAGTCTTGAGTTATCTAACATACAGCTTAGAATATATATAGAGTTTTGACTTATTTAATACACAGTTGAGAATCTCTATGGAATATTTTGAAATACCGTGTTGACCTCTGTAGATTTTAATCTTTTTAAAATCATTATGAATTATATACAACGTTTTGACTCGTTAATGCATAGTTTGGGAATCTCTCTAGTGCCTTAAGTTGTTTAACAGGCACAACTTGAAATAGCTGTCAGGTGTTAAGTTGTTTAAAATATTTTGGGATATATGCAGATCCTGTAATATTTTAACACATGGTGTGGGATTTCTGAAGGAATCACTTGTTTAACACATATAGTTTGAAATATATTTTTAGTCTTATTTAATATCCACTTTGGAATCTTTTCGGCACAAATTGCGCCCTCTTCAGTTTCTTAAGATGTTTAAAACAAATTAGA
Organism: Carcinoscorpius rotundicauda; assembly: GCA_011833715.1. Taxonomy (NCBI): domain Eukaryota; kingdom Metazoa; phylum Arthropoda; class Merostomata; order Xiphosura; family Limulidae; genus Carcinoscorpius; species Carcinoscorpius rotundicauda. Next base: position 7,279,021 of record CM022391.1, on the reverse strand, counting down.
TTCTCTGTTTGGCCATAACTCGTTTAATGCGCTGTGTACGCTTAACAAGTTTAGCGTTATCAGGCCTTCCTGAGGCTGAAGGCCCTGCATGGGGGCACTTGACTCGTGTAACAAATCCTTGTTACACCAAACATGCTTCCCCATTTCAGCCCTGGAGGCATTATAACGTGACGGTCAGTCCCACTATTCGTTGATATTAAAGTAGCTCAGCAGTTGGCGGTGGGTGGTGATGACTAGCTTTCTTTCCTCTAGACTTCCACTGCTTAATTAGGGACAGCTAGCACAGATAGCCCTCATGTAGCTTTGTGCGAAATTCCAAAACAAACAAAACAAACCTAAGCCTTTAATTTATTTAAAACTCTGGTTGGGATCTCTGTGAATTCCTAACTTGTTTAAGACGCATTCCGGGATATTAAGTTGTTCAAAACACACATTTTGGAATCTCTGTATTACTTTAACTTCTTTAGCATTCAGTGTGAGATTACTGCAGAGTTTTAACTGGTTTAAACACATTTTGGAATTTTCGTAGCAGTTTATTTTAACGCATAGTTTGGGACTTTTTTAAAATACGGTTTAAATTTTTTTTTGTTTACTCTTAACATTTAGATCTTTTAAAATTTTAAGAAATTAACTTGCTAGAGTTTTTATTGTAATTACCTAAATACACAGTGTTTAACCTCCGTTAATATTTCCAAAGTGCATACCAAGGTTTCACATAGAATGTGACTTATGTTTAACACATAATGCATCCACAAGTTCTAACACAGAACATGCGTGTTTAACACATAGCATGACTCAAGTTTAATACACAGTGTGTGCCATTATTTAACTCAAAGTGTGTGTGATTTTTGTACACTCAATGTGCACCTCCAGTTTAACACACATGATTTATGACATGTTTAGCACACAATGTGTACTCTTACGAAACATAAAATTCCATTGTATTGAAACACAACACACAAATGTCTTACCTTGTTTAACAATGAACCCAGCATATTTATAATTTTGCGTATAACACATATATTACACACAGCAAACAAAATTACGATATATTTTCATATAATGGTAAAATATAGTAAGTAATATCATGGTTTCCCTGAGAAGCAATACAGCAAAAATGTAAAAAAACAAACAAAAAACGTTTCTTTGGAAGCGATATCCCGTTTTATTTTATTTTGTTACCATAAAGATGTGTAGTTTTGAAGATGTGTCTTTTTAAAAGTGAAATGTTTTTGTGTAAATACGTTCGCGAGATTTCAGAGACAAGAAACTAACCAGCCGTGCACGTGTCTGAGATTCACTGACGCGTCCTCGGTTTTTACGGTTGGAAAGCTATAGACCGCCCTCACCTATAGTCACCAGACATGTATAGTGCTTCTTACGCCTCACGAAACAACCTCATATTACAAAAATTAATTTTTGTGTTTTTTTTCTGGACGAACGTTTAAATTTCCTCCTGTTTGAATGAGTCAGGTTCGCAAACGGTTGTTTTGCGGTACTAGTTCCCTTACGAAGAAGGCCCGGCATGGCCTAGCGCGTTAAGGCGTGCGCTTCGTAATCTGAGGGTCGCCCTCCCAGCCGTGGGGGCGTTATAATGTGACGGTCAATCCCACTTTTCGTTGGTAAAAGAGTAGCCCAAGGGTTGCCGGTGGGTGGTGATGACTAGCTGACTTCCCTCTAGTCTTACACTGCTAAATTAGGGACGGTTAGCACAGATGGTCCTCGAGTAGCTTTGTGCGAAATTCCTAAACAAACAAATCTTACGAAGATCCTTTCCACGTTCGTCCTCGAAAGAATAAGAACCACGATCTATCTATGCATCATTTTTGTGATGGTTAGTTCTATTGTAGTACATGATGGAGACCTTTCATCACCCTCACGTTATCAATGTACTGAAAATATTAAGCATACGAGAAACTTGTTTCCTGAACCTATTTAGATTCATAGCAAAATTTTATTCTTTAGAAACGTATTTTACTGAAACTTTCCAAACTCTTATAAAAACATACGTTTGCTCTAAATTAATACTTTGATATCAAAGCACGAGTCCACTGAACGTCAATCCAATCGTAACTAAGTATTAGTTCGTTGAAATTTAATAAACTCGTTCTGAAAAAGTTAGCCTATTGGGCCTTAATACGTTCATATAAAAAATTTGCTTTCATAATGCCATAATAATATTATTTTTAACGGTAATACAGGGTGGTCGCTAGAAAAGCGGAAAATTTGAGGGTCAGATGAGATCATTAATAAAACGCGTGCTTACTCATTTCTATTTTGATTTCTTTACATCATGAATAAAATGCATGATTTTAATATCACGGACGACATTTTGAGCATCTATGAGTGTAATATAACAAATGCCTTTAAAAAACTTTGTAAAAGTTATTCTTTGTAAAAATAAATAGCTGTTTGACAAATTTTCCGCTTTTCTAGCGATCACCCTGTAGAATCATAGCGCTAAACATCTTGGACACATCACCGGTATGAAACATCAATATGATGTCAGGTCTTTGTTACCAAAGACGTGTTTTAAAGAAATAATATAAGTATTGGCTTGTAAACGAGCAATATTACATTATACAGATAATACCAGAGCCATAGGAAACGATGAGACCATGGTCTGACCACTTTTTCATTGTGTCTATAGTTGTAATTTATGCACTGAAACTTACTTCATATAATTAAATACATTAAGTTGTGTGTATGCAGTATTTGTAGATAAAATGGTTCAAACATCAATATCATAATGTTTAATGATCACAAATTTTCTGTGTGGGCATGACGCAAACCCTCCCTTAAAATGGCAATCCAGCAGTGACCTGGTCACTGAAAAACAGGTTCCTACTGCAATGAATGCACATAATAATGAAAAGTAATATTTTGTTCGTTCGAATTTTGCACAAAGACACACAAAACGGGTATCGAAATCCAATTTTTCACGTTATAAGGCCCTAGACTTATCACTATGCCACAAGGAACTATGACTAGTTTATCAGAATTTCAGCGGTACATTTGAAAAAATAACGAACTGTAGTGGTCGTCACAGAATTGTCAGTGTGCGGAATGGTAAACCGCTGAGGCAGGTAGTAATGGCTCACGCTATTCAATAAAACACATCATTAACTCATTATTGTAATCGAATATCTAAATAATTCAAGTAGAGAATATTTCACTGATGACCGTTCATCATTAAGTGTATTATAACAATGCACCACAATAGAATTCCAGTATATCCAACAGAAGTTAGTTCTTTAAAGATATATTAAGTGCAACTTCACCATTACTGCTGGTCATGAAACTAGGGTGCGTTACACTAATTAATAGCGTATTAAGTACGATCAGAGCATGGAACTTGCTTGACGAAAGTTCATTTAAGACAGGCCCAGCATAACCAGGTGGGTTAAGGCGTTCGACTCGTAATCTGAAGGTCGCAGGTTCGAATCCCCGTCGCACCAAACATGCTCGCCCTTTCAGTGTTATGATGTGATGGTCAATACCACTATTCGTTGATGAAAAAGTAGTCCAAGAGTTGGCGGTGGGTTGTGATGACGAGCTGCCTTCCCTCTAGTGTTACACTGCTAAATTTGGGACGGCTAGCGCAGATAGCCCTCGAGTAGCTTTGCGCGATATCCAAAACAAACTCGTCAATAAAGACGTATTAAGTTCAAGTTAAATCTTACGTATGGATCATGACCATACAGGTATAAATCTTTGTAAGATTGATGAAAAGGTATCTGATGTTTAACTACTATATACGTACAACTACTGTAATAAAAAAGGGTGTGCTTATCCCCTTGTCGCGAATAACACGTGACACGATATTTGACCAAAATTTTACCATTATTCAAGAAAAATCGCGATTTTTACATTCTAATGACAGCTAATTTCGAGACATATGAAATGGGCAGAACTTTTATCGGTGACGTCAAATCTTATTAACGTCATTGTTAGCATTTGTCATCGAACGATTCTTGCGTGATTCAAACCATTATTATTTAACCCTAGTGGATATAGAGAGGTACACTTCAAAGCATGTCGAGCTCTAAAATCGTTGTCTATATAAATGTTTCTGAACCTTAAAGAATTTTTTGTATGCGTTTCGCTATGAATTACCCAGCATGCTTCAAACTTTGATTAAATTAATTATTTAATTTTCCAAATAAAATCGAACTAATTTCATTTCACTTAAAATAGCTTTTCACGATAGCATGATTCAATGTTTTCACACATGTGTGACTGCATACGAGAATCTCATGCTAATTATGAGCTTACATTGTTTTAGAAAAGCAGAGTTTTTCATGTTCTCAGCTTCCTTCTGACAACGTCACTTAAGATAATAATTCAGTGACAAAGCTAACGGAAAAGAGATATTTTTAAAAACAAAACAAAAAAAAACTCAACTATTTATGACAACTCGACCAGAAGTGTAAACATAAAATGAAAGTAGAGCTTTGATTCGTGAGTTAAGCACCTTCTTTGTTATGTTGCTTTATTTATATTTACCAATTACATGTCGTTTTTCAATATAGGGCTAGATTACGTTTTTCGATTTATCCGAATAAAATATTACTTACGACACGTGTTATTTATGTTGGAATCGGTATTTGAAAGGAATTTATTGACTAATCGATACAATTTTTTTTAACACCAGAAGGAAGGCGAATGTCACTGAAGAACAAAGTCAGAAGAACAAGAAATCTGAATAAAATCGAAGATTAAATGTCACGAAGACTGTAAAAATATCCTGATTGACCTTTAGTGTAATTCCTGAGACTAATCATATATTGGGTCTGACATGGCCAAGCGCGTTAAGGCGTGCGACTCGTAATCCGAGAGTCGCGGGTTCGCGCCCGCGTCGCGCCAAACATGCTCGCCCTCCGAACCGTGGGGGAGTTATAATGTGACGATCAATCCAACTATTCGTTGGTACAAGAGTAGCCCAAGAGTTGGCGGTGGGTGGTGATGACTAGCTGCCTTCCCTCTAGTCTTACACTGCTAAATTAGGGACGGATCGGTGCAGTGGGCTAACAACCTACTCACTTAAATACTTGTTGAAGAATCCGCAAGCGATTGCGGCCCTATGTTCCTAGATGGAATCTAATAGTGATACCTAATCTAACCTAACCTAATCACATATTATCTTCAGAGGTTTGATCACGCAAAAAAATAACACAACTAAACTTAAAACATTGTTAGCTTTCTACTGAAGCTGAATTGCTCAAGTTAATTTTATTCATATGAAAGTTGTTTGTAAATTAATACTTATTATTATTAGAACGGAAGGTAACAAATATTTGGTCTCTTACTTAGATGTTTGAGATATATCCCAGGACAAATCAAAGCTTATTTTCTTAACTGAATTAAAAGAGGCAAAATCCTTCAGTCCCTGGTCTCAGCAATTTGCGATTTATAACTTAATAAAACTCTAATATATTATAAACCATAGATAAACTGCATAATAGTAAATAAAATACATAAAACAAGAGTATTAGCATCGATAAGGTTTGGACTTCACTTACACAAGACATTCATTAGAATACACTACGTTATCAGTTATAACATCGACTTTGTCTTCAGTTTGTTGTAAATAAGAATTATGTAGTGCCAAGCTAACAGTAGAAAAATAAACTGCGCAACTGCAGAGTTTGTGGATTTTCCTTTGTTAATAGAGAATGTTGGTGTTATAATTTGAGCACGGGACTGTTGTCAGAAATCGTAAGGTTTTCTGTTAGCGCAACTTGATAGCACCGAGAAGACAATTATACAGGGGATATAAACATTTTTGTTAAGCAGGTTTCATTCTGTTTCTTTTATATGTAAAAAACGGCTCTTTTGGGCTCAGAAAACACTTCAAATAGAAGAGCGAACAACGTTTCGACCTTCTTCGGTCATCGTCAGGTTCACAAAGAAAGAGGTAACTGGCCGGAAGCTGACCACATGTTTGGAAGGGGTTGTATAACTGAGTGTCGCAATGTAGAGGGCGCGGTTTGATGTTTGAATATATAATTTTATCTATAATATTAATATAGGTATAATGGTGTTCCTTTATATTGGTTTATTTTGGGTTTAAGTTGTTGTATAAGTAAGGCTTCTTTAATTTTTCGTTTGTTTATGTTTGTTTCTTTATTTAGTATTTTAGTGTTTTCTATGGTTATGTTGTGTCCATTTGACTTGCAGTGTTCGAAAACGTGTGAAGGTGACTTTTTATGTTCTTTGAATCTGGTTTCCATTTTTCTACTTGTTTCTCCTATATAGAAGTCGTGGCAGTTATCACATTGTATTTTATAAATAATGTTGGTGTGGTGTTTGTCAGTGTAGTTCTTACATAGTATAGACCTTAGTTTTGTATGTTTATATAAATACGATATGAGATTACTAGTAGGCGAAATCTAAAGTTTAAGGTAAACTGCCAGGTTCAAGTGAATTAAGGCTGTATCACGTTGAATTAACAAGTTGTTTTAATTTATTTTTCTCACCATAATGTGAGTTTCAGTGTAGTGGTTTAACCCATTCCTGGATTCACTCAACCTGCACCAGTGTATTAGTTTCACAGAATCCACGGCTAGTAATTTCCACTTGGAAGACTGAAGAAAATAGGCCTCACATAGAGGCGGAAAACAAACACATCATATGGCAGCTGGTCTGCTCAATAACAACGGATAATTAATTGTGACGGCATATTACGTGTTATCCAATTACCTAAAGTGTTTTATGTTATTCGTTGTAAGTATAGACCTGGATAGGTAAATCAAATGAGTAACTTATTTTTATGATGTTGAAGCCCATATATTGAGTGAACGGATTCACAGTTAAACATTTATTTCAATAATTAAGTTTGTTTTAGTTTGATGCATGGGACGTATGTTGTTGGATTTGTATAGCGCAAGTCCAACCTGTTCTTTAACTTTGTATCTTCGGATTTTGTTGAACGATTGAGAATCTCGCCTAATTGGTATAAAAGTAGTTAAGTGAGAGACAGTAACAGAATTCTGTTGTCGGTTAGTTAGAGTCAGTGTGTTATAAACATTGGAAACTATAATTATGATTAACGCTTATTATTTGGAAAACTACAGACATTTCACCTGGAACATTTATCTATTTCGAATAATAAAAAAAACTTTCAAATTCAGTGAATTTATCATTTAACAGTAGTATAGTTGCAAGAATATAAAATATTTTCGTCGGCAAAAAGTCGTGTTGTAAGCGGTGTGAGGCCAATCAAGCTAGCTAGCTTAAAGGAGATGTAATTCAGAATTAATTTGTTTGTCAGGGAATTGAAGTATCGATAAGACATTCAGTTTTAGGTCAGATAGAAAACTCAGTATTGTTGGTAAGTTTATAAAAAATCTTGTATATAAATCGATATTTGTAATAACCGTTATTATAGATTGTATTGTTGTTTGCACATTAAAATGTATTTTTGTTAAGTGAGAAAAATTGTGTGTATCCACTCTGTCATAAATTTGAAACGCATCAAAGTTCAGTTAACTTCTAAACTTTAATTCCAATTTTAGGCTATTTGAGATTGAAATAGCTTGACGTATATAACATGATAATTTGGAAACTCGTCTGAGATAAATTATAACAGATAATATGAGCCATATTAAAGAACGTTATTGTTTTGTATGCTATAACAGTCGGTGTAAAAATCAACAAAAAATGGGTCAAAGCATTCATTTTCTGTAAAACATGGGAGTAATTAATGGGAACAACTTCATTGTTAGTGGGTTATTGTTGTGTGTGTATGCCTCTCGTGTTATTGTTGACAAGCAAATTTCTGTGAGCAAAAATTCATGAATCACAAGCAGGATTATCCATAAATAATTTATAAAAAAAAACGTTTTTTGAAAGTCGATAAAGTTCGGTAATGCATCTGTAATCTTGGGCTGATGCTAAATCACGTGGAACGCTGTCGTATTTTACAACGCCATCTTCGTTTAAAAATTCAAACCCATACTAAAAACCGTTTAGGTTGTGTTATAAAAAAACAGTTGCATAAATTGTTGCTTTATAAGGTTTAAGAAATGATAGAGTTTGTTTTTACAAATATATTTTACAATCTATTTTTTTGTGTGTGTGTACCTTGCTTTAAGCATCCAGAAATTGAAAACAATGTGAATGATTCAGAAATGAAGAAGTGATATCAGTGGTTACATTCATTAAGCAAATATAACATTGAATCATAAAATAAGCAAATCTTCAGGAGTGACTTGTTAAACAGAAGCCTGAAGATATAAAACCTTCAGAAGTGACCTATTAAACAGAACCCGGAAGATATCAAACCTTCAGGAGTGACTTGTTAAACAGAAGCCGAAAGACATCAAACCTTCAGAAGTGACTTGTTAAACAGAAACCAGAAGACATCAAATTTTCAGGAGTGACTTGTTAAACAGAAGCCAGAAGACATCAAACCTTCAGAAGTGACCTATTAAACAGAACCCGGAAGATATCAAACCTTCAGGAATGACTTGTTAAGCAGAAGTCGGAAGATAACAAACCTTTAGGAGTGACTTGTTAAACAGAAGTCAGAAGATATCAAACCTTTAGGAGTGACTTGATAAACAGAAGCCAGAATATATCATATTTCAGACCAGATTTTTGTTTGTAAAGATAGAATTACAAATTAACTTTTTCACTTTATCAACCAGATTACAGCTTTAGAGAATATGATTTATTAACTGTATAGTTTAAAGATAATATGATTTATTAACTCTATAGTTTGAAGATAATATGATTTATTAACTCTATAGTTTGAAGATAATATGATTTATTAACTCTATAGTTTGAAGATATTATGATTTATTAACTCTATAGTTTGAAGATAATATGATTTATTAACTCTATAGTTTGAAGACCACGAAAAACAATCCGTGGTTTGATACCTGAGAGTTTCATTACTGGAACAATTTTAACGAAGGAAATATATAAATATATATACATATATACTTTTACTATTCAATAATTTTTCCAGACTTAAAATAAGTCGCATGACAATCTTAAATTGTCCCGCCTCCAATGGTTCAGTTGTAACCTGAATGCTTACAATGTACAATGAAAAGTCTGTTTATACTGGAGTATAAACAGCCCAGACAACCTATTGTATAACTTTTACTTTAACAAGAATCATAAAAAACAATTTTAAATCGAATAAAAGAAGCAATACTAAAAAATAAGACAAGCTATTATGTCTGTCTATCTCTTCCTTGTTAAAATTTATTAATCAGTATTTCATAAAATTCCGAGGAAAACAGCTAGAACAAAATATTAAGTTCGTTTCCTTTTCTTGCGATATTAAACAACTTAAGGACGAATATTAAACATTTGTTTACCCTTTCTTCTTCTTACTAAATGTGTTAAGTCGCTGTCGTTTTTTTTTTACCATATTAAATGTGTTGACCGCTGGTGTACCGTGATAACTTTATGAATCGGTAATGATAAAACCGGGGTTCGATCCGCTAAGATTAACGAAACGTAGATAGCTCATTGTAACAGAACAACAACAATAAAATAAAACAAAAAACAACCGAACATGTTAGGGTGGAATATTTAGTAGTTTTGCTTTCTTCCGCATGTTAAAAACGGGTTTATAAGGATTGTATGACGTAATAATGATTGTCAGATGATCATTTTCCATATTCATTAGTTACTAATTATTGTATAGCATAATTCAATGTTTATTTTAAACAGTGACTTATAGTTAAGTATTTTATTAATCAATTATGATTGTAATTAATTCTGTAGTTACTTATATGAGTGTGGTAAATTTGTAGCATCAACAGCCCATAAACATAGACCCGGCATGGGCAGGTGGGTTAAGGCGTGCGATTCGTAATCTGAGGGTCGCGGGTTCGCATCCCTGTCGCACCAAAATGCTCCCACTTTCAGCCGGGAGAGCGTTATAATGTAACGGTCAATCCACTAGCTGCCTTCCCTCTAGTCTTACACTGCCATATTAAGGACGGCTAGAGCAGATAGGCCTCGTGTATCTTTGCGCGAAATTAAAAAACAAACAAACCCATAAATCTCATTCGACAGTTGTAGCCTCATTATGACCACTATGTAAAGATAATTTCCGTGTTAAATAATCGAAAGAGTTTTTAATTGTTATAAAGTAGTTATCTTAAGCTAAAATAGTTTTTAAATGTTACAAAATATTTTTTACAACTAAAACAGTAACGAGGTAATATTAAGTAGTTGTTCTTAAGACAGGTTGTGAAATGCAAACTAATTTGTATAAACCTAACAGTTTTGAGATGTTATAAAGTTACTGTTCTCGGAAAAATATTGTTGTTGGACGTTAAAACCAGTTGTTTTAAAATTGAAACAGAAGTACAATGTTGTAAAACGTTTTTTCTTAAACTATAGTGTGTAAGATATAAAGTTGATGCGTTTAAAATATAACAATCGTGAGCATATAAACTAGATGTTAGTAAGCTAAAACAGTATTATATGCCATAAAATAATTGTCAAATTAAAGTGCGTGTTATATATGAAAATATGTTTTAAAAATGGCTGTTATGAAGCGAAAACGCCCGGCATGGCCAGGTGATTATGGCACTCGACTCGTAATCCGGGGTCGCGGGTTCGAATCCCCGTCACACCAAACAAGCTCGCACTTTCAGTCGTAGATTTTATAATGTGACGGTCAATCCCACTATTCGTTGGTGAAAGAGTAGCCCAAGAGTGGGTGGTGATGACCAGCTTGCCTTCCTTCTAATCTTACACTACTTAATTTGGGACGGCTAGCGTAAATAGCCCTTGTGTAGCTTTGCGCGAAATTCAAAACAAACCAATCAAGCGAAAAACGTGTTTTTGTTAATTGAAAGATTTGCGAGATATAAAGCAACGATTTTTAAGATAAAGGAGTTGTGAGATACCATGTAGTTGTTGTTAAGATGTAAAAGTTATGATATGTTACATAACTATGAGATGTCATAAAGTCGTTGTTGTTAAACTAGAACTGTCGTTAAATGTTATAAAGTAATGAATCGTAAAATAAAACAGATATCAGGTTGTGTGATGTAGGTGTTTTAAAACTAATAAAGTTGTCTGATAAGAAGTTAGGTAAGGTTTTGGTGATAGTGGCCCATTCGATCACATCAGCTGAGACTAACTTCTAATTAGTTTCTGACAATACTATAGAAGCCATTCGGTAGTAATGTGACATCCTAGGTTTCGTCTTTAGGCGCATTACGTTGTTACAAAAGCATATAACAATTCAATGTTGTTTAGCCTTAGGAGTGGAATCCAGTTTTGTTTACAAAGCGCTGGAAACTAGCTAATATAAATCCAGGCTAACTAGTTATCAAAAACTTATAAATACAAAGTTTTACTTACCGATTATTTGGAACGTAAAAAAAGAATTATTTACGTACAAGTATCAGAAACTATTTCCAAAAAAACTTAGCTACCTGAATATTAAAAACCGATACATATTTGGTTAATTAATTATTATGAAGTATTAAAGCTTGGTTAATCGAGTTTTGGGAACTGATACACAGAAAACGAGGTTAATTAAACTATTAGGAACTAAAAGATAGGAAACTTTTGTTTCCTTAGTGTGAATACCCAGAAAGAGATAATACTCATGTTATTAGCTTTCTATTGATCCGATTTCTATTTATTATTATTTTAACACAAATACCTAATATGATAAACCTCCTTCGAATTTTTCACTGGCTGTACTATGAAAAAACAACATTGTTTAGGGCATAAAATTATGTTTACTTTAACTCCGTAATTTTCATGGTAAAAATGCAACCAAACCATGAAAGAAAGTTGGACAGTAAAACGTTGTCGTCATGGCAATGAATTAAAACGATTACCTAAGTTTAAATATCAGTTAATAATTACGTGTAATTGATTTGTTATTATAACTTCTTTTATGAATATATTGTATTCATATCATAATATTATGTTAGTATTAAGGTATAGGTCCAATAATAACTGTTTCGCTGGTGATAACAGATGTGATTTTATCCCAGTTCCCATGTGTGGCTACGTTAAATGACTGACAGAGATAGCCCCCGTTAGAACGTGAATGAATGAACAGTGTTAATGGTTTCGAGAGTGTTGTCACGGTTTTTTTTGCATTTATGTATTTATGTGATGGTGAAATTTTTTTAACTTTTCTTTGTTTCGTGTGTGTATCCATTCGGATTATTTTAACATTGTTTCATTTTATCGTAAAATGTTATTCTCTGAAATGAGAGATTGTTCGGTATTACAGAATCTTGTTTGTCCTCCATGCTGTTGAATTCTTAATTGTTGTGGTATTTTTTGTTTCTCCAAAATATTTGAGTCCACAAACACAATCATATATGTGAGCCAACAAATATCAAAAGTGGCATGAGCTGTGTTTTTTCTCTCCGTTTGGTTCTCAGGTAGTTTGTTGTGTACAAGTTGCAGTCGTATCATCTTGTGATTGGTTAATATTCTTCCGTTTTTTGATGTTTACATATCGTCAGTGTATTTTAGAGGGGCCTGGCATGGCCTAGCGCGTTAAGGCTTGCGACTCGTAATCTGAGGGTCGCGGGTTCGCGCCCGAGTCGCGCCGAACATGCTCGCCCTCCCAGCCGTGGGGGCGTTGTAATGTCACGATCAATCCCACTATTCGTTGGTAAAAGAGTAGCCCAAGAGTTGGCGGTGGGTGGTGATGACTAGCTGCCTTCCCTCAAGGCTTACACTGCTAAATTAGGGACGGCTAGCACAGATAGCCCTCGAGTAGCTTTGTGCGAAATTCCACAACAAAAGTATTTTAGAGAGACCTCTAGCGTAGAGGAGTAGGATTGTACTGTCTCTATTTCTCAAACCTTCGTTTAGCAGTGTAAAACTAGAGGGAAGGCAGCTAGTCATCGTCACCCTCTGTCACCTCTTGGATTACTTTTTTTACTAACAAGTAGTGGGATTGATCGTAAATTATAGCGCTCCTGTGGCTAAAAGGGCGAGCATGTTTTATGAGTCGGGTATTCGAACTTGTGACCCTCAGAAAGAGTTCACATCGAAGCGTTTCCTTTCAACAAATTAGAAACTTGAACGTTAGATAAAAATAGTTAATAATAAATATGTAATTATTTATATACAATTATAATTAGCAAATAAAATAACAATAAATTAATTGATCAAAAATTTTAAATTTGCAGCTGAATTTTCCTTACTAATTAATAATTGGATCTGAGTGCCGGAATGTATTATTAACTGTAACAGCGACTATTATTGGATTGCCAGAAACTTTTTTAATAAAGCAGACAGCAAGACACATGGAATAATTTAAAAAAAATGAAAATAGCGTGAAATGTCAAGGAAGGACACAAGTTTCAAATGGGGATACGTACCTTAATATACTGATTGTTGTCACTCGACTTAGGGTGTGAATCGCTCCTCGAAGCTTTTAAAACGTTACTCTCTGATACGTCATTAAAATTGTGGAATGTGTTTAACCTGGAAAATACACTTATCGTCCATTTCTGAGCAAGGAATAGTGATTTTTTTTTATCTAGTCTCATTATCCAGGGGATTCTTATCTCTCCAGTTCCTTTGTTTGTTTTTTCCTATCGAGGTTTCCTATCCAAATTTCTTGGTTAGAAAAATGACCACTGTACAAGGGAAAAAAAAAATCTTGAAAAGCTTTTCATCTCTCTAGGTATTTCCAAGGATTATGAACAAAAAAAATAATAACAAATCAACGATCGTTCTTTGGTTTGGAAAATAATATAATAAAAGTTTATTAGCATCAGTATTGTACACACTTGGAACGCGTATGTAAATATTGTTTCGCTGTCTGAGTAAAAGACGTCTCAAAACACTATACCTATGATATACACTCTACTATTGTATGAAACGAAGATTTGATCTATTCGATTTGTGTTTATGAGAGGTTGAATGGCTCAAAACCGTTATAACTGAGGAATGAGTGATAAACTTGTCTGGCTGATTAATGATTTATTCTGTATATTTTTGAAATTATTATACGAATATTGGATGTGAACAGATTCGTTGACTTTGTTTTCTTTGCTCATTTGCTTATTTCGGAATGATGTAGTTAAACCGGTTATTTAACCCACATAGTTGTATCAAAATATTTAAATTTTGTCTTTAAACAACACACGATTTTACATCTATTAGGCTTAATACGAGCCCTAATTAAGGGATTTCTAATCTCAAAAAAACAACAACACCAAAAACCATGCAACTGTCACTTTTGTTACGGTGCTACAATGGATTCTCAGAGGAAGTAAACATGAAAAGCTTAATGTTTTTCAGGCGTTCGACTCGTAATCCGAGGGTCGCAGGTTCTAAACCAAACGTGCTCGCTCTTTCAGTCGTGTGGGGTGTTATAATGTGACGGTCAATCCCTCTATTCGTTGGTAAAAGAGTAGCCTAACAGTTGGCGGCAAGTGGTTATGACTAGCTGCCTTCCCTCTAGTCTTACACTGCTAAATTAGGGACGGCTAGCGCAGACAGCCCTTGAGTAGCTTTGCGCAGAAGTCAAAACAAAAAACTTTTTTTTAATGAACTGCAACGGTCCCCTCAGCGAAACGTGAACGACGTTTCTATTTCTATACTAAAGCCTCACTATACAAGCCGAAACGTTGTCCACTTTTTGTTCAACAGGCAGGTGCAATCCATTAAATTTTTTTTTCTAAATTATGTTTCGTTGAGAGCAGGTAGTTTCTGTATAAGGGTGGAGCGTTATAGTATAAATAAACTGTTAACTCTCTACCTTACAAATTCACTGTTGTTTAATCTTTATGAAAACAAAACAACGTGACTCTACAAGTAATTTCAGTATACTTGAAAGTTTTGGCGCTGTACTCGTTGAAATAAAATCGTAACCATCCTATATTTCATAATCAGGGGAAGTAATTACAAATAGAATAAAACATTTTTCTCGCAGTTTTAAACAGCTTTTACAATGTGTTAATTCACAGTTTATCTGTTTGTCTCTGTAGAAGCAGTTATACAAATAACAGAGTTTCCCGTAAAAGTATAAGATTTTTCTTATTTATATACAAATAGCCCGCGTCGCGCTAAACATGCTCGCCCTCCCAGCCGTGGGGGTGTATAATGTGACGGTCAATCCCCCTATTCGTTGGTAAAAGAGTAGCCCAAGAGTTGGCGGTGGGTGGTGATGACTAGCTGCCTTCCCTCTAGTCTTACACTGCAAAATTAGGGACGGCTAGCACAGATAGCCCTCGAGTAGCTTTGTGCGAATTTCTAAAACAAAAATATATACAAATAAATCGAGTAAAAATAAACAGAAAACTTGATAGAAGCTTGACAGAAATTAAACTGTGTGTGTGTGTTTTTCTCATAGCATAGCCACATCGGGCTATCTGCTCAGCCCACCGAGGGGAATCGAACCTCTGATTTTAGTGTTGTAAATCCGGAGACATATCGCTGTATTAGCGTAGAGGGCCAGAATTTAAACTAGAATCATTGTATTGCACTTTTCTGATCATTACAAATAAAAATAATAAATTTGTTTGATTTTTGAATTTTTCACAAAGCTACACTAGGGCTATCTGCGCTAGCTGTCCCTAATATAAGATTGTGAGACTAGAGGGACGGCAGCTAATCATCACCACCCACCGTTACTCTTTAAAAACTAATAATGGGACTGATCGATATTTATAACGCCCCCACGGCTGAAAGGGGGAGTATGATCTGGCGTACCCTTAGATAATGGGGCGAGCGCCCTATCGATCTGGCCATGCTGTGTCACAAAAAAATAAGTTTAAACCTAATGACGTTTACAATCATTAAACTTCTAATATACGTTTCTAATACTGTTTCAGTTAACTAGTTTCCGTGAAACGTTTCACTCTTAATTCATTAACACATTCCTAGTTTTAAAAAGTAGGTTAAAATTCCTGTACCTCAGTTATCTTCTGTTCTTAGTCACTTTTACGAGTTAATCTAACTTAGTGGGATTTTCAATCGACCTAGAAAGAGGTGCTGGTCAAATCCGGTTTAAAACAACGCATCTGATCTACACAGATCTCGCCCGTATTACGTCTTCTCACAGTTTTTCTTCACGAAGTGATGCATCTGAAAATTCTATTGTAGCGATACAGTAATGATGAATGTATTCTCAGACACCTTAAAAAGCACGTTAATATTTTTTTAAAGATTCGCAGCTTCTTACGTTTGTTTCTTCTGCCAGAGAATCTTTAACAAATATAGGACTTTAAATCACACATTTAACCTGTTTATATAATGGATTTTTTTATATAATCTGACGTCAATTAGCTTCTTGCTTTAAGAAATTCCCTAGGTATAGTTTAGTGAATTATAACAGTTGATTATTATCACTGTTTAGCAAATCCTGTGAGATTAATATACAGCCGTTAAAATGTAGAATGTTGTTAGGACTAACTTAACAACTATGTAAATACACCCTTCTAATCATCTGTGTTACAGGTTTGAAAATTCCTCAAGGTAACGTCATGTCTGGAGTTACGTGGGGAACAGAATATACACGTGTTTATACTCGGGTTTCGTGGGTTTCTGATTCCATTATGTGGGAAATGAGGGTCGTAATTGAGCTTTTCCTACAAACGAAGTGTAATTATGAAACGTAAGCAGAAAACAAAAGTCACTTATGTGCTAAAACATATAAAATAATTTCGTTTGACAACTGTCTGGTTTGCAACTTTGAAATTCGTAAATTAATCCCTAAACTCAGAATTGAGCATGAGTGAGTTATCAGCTGTTGTTTCTTTGCTGATTGAACAATGTTTCAGGATGGTTAATTATGGTTAACAGAAAAGAATTACCACGTGAGTAAATATATATAAAACTGGCAAATTATAACACTGATGGCTGGGTTTAAAAGCTTCACCTTCTTATCCTTCAGTTAAACAAACACTTTCATGTTGAAGTTAAACACTTTTCTTTCTGGGGTTTCTCGTAATTAAGGGAAGACTTTAAGACTTAGTCTAAATTCATTAAACCGTCAAAATGATGGGTTTCACATAGTGCTACTTCAAGCTGTATCACAGTTACTTTCTAAGTATATTTAATTAAGTCTATAGTTCAACTTATATAAGTACTGTTTAAGTTAACAAGAAACAAAAACTTGCCATTATGAAAACGCAAAGCTGTTACAAAAGCGAAATAAAGTTCTCGTTATTCAGAGCTATTTCGAGTTTTTTTAAAGGGTCTGTTTTTTTTATTTAAAATGGAGCTTTCAAGCGTTACACTGTTTTACTAATTGCTATATTTTTTATGCAGTATTTTATTAATAATAAAAAAAATGTCTATAAGGTAAAGCATTTCTAACGCATCTTCAATAAATGACTACTGATGATTTAACACTAACACTGATATTTACTCATAGGAGTTTTACTTGAAATAATGTCTCGTTTTCGGTGTAAGTGAAAACAAAAATAACGCGAAAATATTTTATCAAAATTGTAAAAAAGTATATAGTAAAATTAATTACAAAACTATAAAGTTTATATAGAAAACTATTATTCACATATATAACGTTTATCAGCGGTAATAAACTGATGGTGCTTAGTTTAATGTTTTGCTTATGTACTTAAGTTACAGAGACTGTCTGAAGTTATCTGTTGTTATACTTATAGGAGATGAAAAAATATTGCAAAAATAAAACAAAAAAATCGAAAGAGATTTTCGAATATTTACCACAACAATCTGTTTGTGTTTAGGTCATCTTGTGTAGAATGTGGTGTGTTTGTTTTACACGTTATGTTCAGATAATTTCATCGCTCGAGACCTCTTTCTGTCTCACAAGTCGTGTTCAACGTAATCAGTTTTCGTCCCGACAACTATAAAATATCGTCAAGGAGCGATTCTTATCGAATATACATCAACACTCGCCTTTACTCACACGTGTGGAACACGTTTGTTTCACAAGTTTCATTCGCGCGATCTCTTAAAACGTGATCTGTTTATATTCACAGGGTGCAACTCGTCTTCATTGTGTAAAAGCACTAAAATAAACTAGTTCTGAAGCTTTTTCACTGGAGCTTGAAATTCGAAAACGGATATTTGAAGGGCAGCGGTTGGATATTTATTAGTTGACTGGATTCCTCTCTTATTCGTTTAACCAGTTTCGTATAACTGTTATTAGCTTTTCCATTACGTTCAGAGTTTAGAAACATCTGTTATATTATTGACTCAGTGTAAATCAAACAGACCGAAACATTCTTCAGTCGACGAACAATTTTTAAATCCATAGCTTTAACTCTTTTACTTTAAATAATAGAAATTAATGTAAAGTAATATTACAATAAACTCAAATATATATTTAATTATGTTATAAAGTTATAGAAATCGATGACAGCTAATCTGCTTTCATAAGTTCCACGGCCCCCCAGAGGAATCGTGATTACGTCTGTGGACTCACACTGCTGTAAACCGGGTTTCGATACAAATAGCTCAATACAAATACAGATTTGTGCTTAATTCCAGACAAACAAACAAACGCATGCGACCACGTCTAAATTTTTTGTATGAAATGTGCAAATTATGGTCGCATATGGCAAAGCTCAATAAGGGAACGTAACACAATAAAATATATGTTACATTAAATTGAATTCAGAGCACGTGGATAAAACAATACAATAGTTCGATACTTGATGTACCCACGTTAACCCCCACCCCAGAAAACTTTCTACTTGTAGAGTTGCTGCAAGACTCATTCAACAATAGAATAAACTGCCTTTCTTGTTTAATTTTGGAGAGTATGGGTATATTTCTGACTGTTGTTTGAGTACTAAAGTTTACACAATAATATCTTTGAGATGTAAATTCGTGAATGGTCGATTAAGTCGACTAATGAACTGTTGTATAGTGTACGGTTACAACTCGCAATATGTATGATAGCAGGTAAGCCTATTTTCTGATAAATGACACATTATCAAGGTAATCTATGTGCTGTAGAATACACAACTTTAAGGCCCGGCATAGCCAGGTGGGTTAAGAGGTTCGATTCGTAATCTGAGGGTGGCGGGTTCGAATTTCCGTTGCACCAAACATGCTCACCCTTTCAGCCGTAGGGGCGTTGTAATGTGACGGTCAATGCCACTATTCTTTGGTAAAAGAGTAGCTCAAGAATTGGCGGTGGGTTGTGATGACTAGCTGTCTTCCCTCTAGTCTTACACTGATGAATTAGGGACAGCTAGGGCAGATAGCCCTCGAGTAGCTTTGCACGAAATTCAAAAACAAACAAAAAACGCAACTTTAAAAATCAAATAATCTTACATTATTGAATAATTTCGTGCATTGGTTATATTTGTGTAATTTTTATAATATATTTTAAAGATCAAGCACAAATTAGCGCCTGCTTAATTTACACTTAAGTTTGGTTTTGTTTTTATCCCATGCTATCTACATTGTTTTATTTTGGAGCACTTTGTGGTATCGGTTCATTTGTTTGTTTGTTTGTAGTAGAGCACAAATCTACACAATAGTCTATCTGTGCTCCGCCCACCACGAGTATCGGAACCCAAATTATAGCGTCGTAAGTCCGTAGACATACCACTGTGTCATTACAGGAGGGCCTCTCAGTTCGCAGTGTCTCATTCACAGGGGTGTTGTTAAAGTATTTCACATTGTCTTATTCTGTGACGTGTTATGATAACAGTTCACATTATACTTAGTCAAACATCTTTATTTCTAAGACATTGTTAAGCCTAAAGTCAATTGTATCAAACAAAATATTGATTACATTAACTGATGTATTTCCAAACGAGATAACATGAGGACCACGCTATGTATTTCCAAACGAGATAACATGAGGACCACGCTATGTATTTCCAAACGAGATAACATGAGGACCACGCTATGCTGACACCACCATGTTCATTTCCAAATAATTTCTGAAATGCGAGCAGGCCGATCGTTCCTCTGTTTCTTTTCACCATTTATAAGCCTTAACGAAGTCATTTTCACTCTCGGAAATCCATTCGTCTCAATAGTTAAGTCGTCCATCTAATTAAACTTTCTTCAACTTATCATCATTCATCCGATGAAAGCACTCACTTCTCTAGCAAAACAGACACTAAATAAACCAGTTTCGCTGGTTGAACCACATAACGAGGTTGAAAGTTTAGCAGTTAGTGAATATTAGTAAAAATGGCAGAAACTACTTTAGTGCCAACCAATTACTGTTGCTGTCGATGAAGAGACGAATAAAGTTAGGCTTAATATATGTGTATTGGGATAATTTGTGTGATTAATATCCACAAGCTGATTTTTGCATTTTATTAATCAGTAGTCTGATCACGAAAATCACGTGGTTGAAATCAAGAAACCGATTTCCATCTCATTTTGTTTTCTTACAGCTGATACGATGAAGTAGTTACTTTGTTGGAATGAAATGTGTAATGAATAGACAGGCACGGCATGGCCAGGTGGTTAAGGCACTCGACTCGTAATCTGATGGTCGCGGGATCGAATCCCCATCATACCAAACATGCTCGCTCTTTCAGCCGTAGGAGCGTTATAATATGACGGTCAATTCCACTATTCATTGGTAAAAGAGTAGTCCGATAGTTGGCGGTGGGTGTGGATGACATCCTGCCTTACAATGCTAAATTAGGGACTGCAAGCGCAGATAGCCCTCGTGTAGCTTCGCGCGAAATTCAAAACAAAATAAACAAGGAATATACTGTAAACAACGTCTTGTGTTACTTAATGTACGTAACCAGTATGTAAAACATTCCTTGTTCTCATGGCTGACCGTGTGTCTTTCACCACATCAAATAACTACAAATGCATTACCGTTCAACGATATCCAACATACTCCAACTGCAGTCATGCATATCGTATTGTCTATCCAACATACTCCAGCTGTAGTCATGCATACCGCATTGTCTATCCAACATACTACAGCTGTAGTCATGCATACTGTATTGTCTATTCAACATATTCCAACTGTAGTCATATATATCCTGTTGTCATTCCAACATGCTCCAGCTGTAGACATGCATACCGTATTGTCTATCCAACATACTCCAGCTGTAGTCATGCGTAACGTAATGTCTATCCAACATACTCCAGCTGTAGTCATGCATACCGTATTGTCTATCCAACATACTCCAGCTGTAGTCATGCATATCGTACTGTCTATCCAACATACTCCAGCTGTAGTCATGCATATCGTAGTGTCTATCCAACATACTCCAGCTGTAGTCATGGATACCGCATTGTCTATCCAACATACTCCAGCTGTAGTCATGCGTAACGTAATGTCTATCCAACATACTCCAGCTGTAGTCATGCATACTGTATTGTCTATCCAACATACTCCAGTTGTAGTCATGCATATCGTACTGTCTATCCAACATACTCCAGCTGTAGTCATGCATATCGTAGTGTCTATCCAACATACTCCAGCTGTAGTCATGGATACCGCATTGTCTATCCAACATACTACAGCTGTAGTCATGCATACTGTATTGTCTATTCAATATATTCCAACTGTAGTCATATATATTCTGTTGTCATTCCAACATGCTCCAGCTGTAGACATGCATACCGTATTGTCTATCCAACATACTCCAGCTGTAGTCATGCGTAACGTAATGTCTATCCAACATACTCCAGCTGTAGTCATGCATACTGTATTGTCTATCCAACATACTCCAGTTGTAGTCATGCATATCGTACTGTCTATCCAACATACTCCAGCTGTAGTCATGCATATCGTAGTGTCTATCCAACATACTCCAGCTGTAGTCATGGATACCGCATTGTCTATCCAACATACTCCAGCTGTAGTCATGCGTAACGTATTGTCTGAATGTTTCTCTGCTCTTCTCCTTGAGTTTTTCCTTTAACGTTTTAAGTCTTATCGTACTGAAGTCAATCAGTAGTAAAGTACGAACTACGAAATGACTGTAGATAAGATTTTCGTTAATATGGTCATTTCCCAAACTTATCATCATCTTTTCAACTACGACCGCGGAGTTCTTATCTATATTATACATATAATATCGTGAAGTCTCTTGAGACAAGGGTAATGAAAAGCTAAAGCTGTTTTTGCTGTAACCATAAAGCTACACAAAAGGCTATTTGAGTTTAACACGAGTATCGAAACCCGGTTTTTAGTGCTATAAGCCTTTAAATTTATCATGAAGACACTGGCGTGGGTGTGCATGTGGAATTAATATTTCTAAATATTCATTTTTTCTGTAATTATAAACTATGTATCAACTAACAAAAGGAAATATATTCCACGAATTAAAAAATCACGAAACCATTTACTGCTGCATACCATATATTCCTGACGTCAGCAGAAAAATAACCAAATTTGGCAAAAACTAGTAACAGAGTATGGCATTCCAGTTAATACTAAATTTATTCAAAAACCAGGCACAAAACTGAGGTCTATACCATGCAAAAATTACACTGGCAAACACCACACCAACATCATTTATAAAATACAATGTGATAATTGCCACGACTGCTATATTGGAGAAACAAGTAGAAAAATGGAAACCAGATTCAAAGAACATAAAAAGTTACCTTTACACGTTTTCGAGCACTGTAAGTCAAATAAACATAACATAACCATAGAAAACACAAAAATACTAAATAAAGAAACAAACATAAACAAACGCAAAATTAAAGAAGCCTTACTTATACAACAACTTAAACCCAAAATTAACCAATACAGAGGAACACCTTTACACTTATATGTAAAATAATATAATAAATCATAATAATAAAAAATAACATAGAATTATATGCCCCCCAGTGGCTCAGCGGTATGTCTGCGGACTTACACGCTAAAATTCGGGTTTCGATACCCGTGGTGGGCAGAGCACAGATAGCCCATTGTGTAGCTTTGTGCTTAATTCAAAACAGCAGCAACAACAACAATAAAATTATATTTTCGAACATTTAAGCACGCCCTCTACATTCCGACACTCAGTTACACAACCCCTTTCAAACATGTGGTCATCTTCCGGTCAGTTACCTCTTTCTTTCTTTGTGAACCTAACGATGACCGAAGAAGGTCGAAACACTGTTCGCTCCTCTGCATAAAAAATTTTCTCAACCCAAACCAGCCGTTTTTACATATACAGATAACAACATATATCATAATACACAAACATAGATAACACACAGAAAAGAACAAAATAAACAACCACATATCATATTTCCTGGTATTTTTAATTATCTACTCTATTGTTTCTTTCCTCCTTTACAAGATATTCTTACAACAAAGTCAGGGGAGAAAAGAAACACTTGGGCATGAAACATATTTTCTTAACTTATTACTGAATCTTTAATTACACTCTCCGGTAAAGCATAATATTTCCATCAGCTGACTTCTAACTCAAGTTATACACTATACTTATGACCTACTCTATTGAAACTTAATAATTTCTCAAGTTATTTATAGTAGCCGTCTTTCATTCTGAAACATGATACTTTGAAAGTAATTTCGAGATAAATATGACGGATAAATACACTTAAATTTACATTAAACATTTTGAAATACTTTCTATTATATTGAGGTGATATTTCGCTCCGTAGATTTGCTGTCAAATATTAATAAAAACATACGATACTATTTTGAAATGTTCCACTCAATTTATACACGTGTTATGAATAATTAGAGACGAGCTGTTTGCAGTGGAAGAAACAAACCACTTCCGAATTGATAAAAAAAACTTTGAAGAACTAATCTTTTTACAGCCTCATTTTTCAGAATTTAAAATAATTTTTTCAACTGATCTCTCAACTAACTGAAGTAGTTTTGGTGTAGTTCGTGTTAGAACAATGTTACCATAGTTACCAAATAAGTCGTAAAATTCAATAGAATAGAAATAAATCTTCGAACAGAAATATAGGTGGAAACTATATAAATATATTTGAGGTAAATATAATTATAAGTCAAATTTTAATACTAACAAAGTTGCATAACGTATGGTTAGAGCTTGATAAATGAAACTTCCAAATGAATATTATTTGTAAAAGTCCTTCTGTTTATAGTCCTAATTGGAATTAGGATTGAAATTCATTCGCGAAAAAACACGTGTCATCGTTAAGCCTCTGAACACGATTAAAAATACGCAATTGTACGATGTGAGCAAATATTTGTGAAATGAATCTTATCTTTTATCATTTGTTTAAAACTGTTTAGGGCCCTCAGTGGCTCAGCGGTATGTCTGCGGACTTGCACGCTAAAATCCGGGTTTCGATACCCGTGGTGGGCAGAGCACAGATAGCCCATTGTGTAGCTTTGTGCTTAATTCAAAACAACAACAACAATAAAACTGTTTACGCAATGAAAAAACGTTGGTAAACAATGCAGGAAGGAAAACGGTAAAATTAGGGGTTCGTTTCCTCTCGGTGGACGCAGCAGATAGTCTGATGTGGTCTTG
This sequence comes from Carcinoscorpius rotundicauda, assembly GCA_011833715.1. Taxonomy (NCBI): domain Eukaryota; kingdom Metazoa; phylum Arthropoda; class Merostomata; order Xiphosura; family Limulidae; genus Carcinoscorpius; species Carcinoscorpius rotundicauda. Next base: position 7,254,650 of record CM022391.1, on the reverse strand, counting down.
CAATGAGGAAACACCCACACCCAAAATAAACAAACGAAATTACTTTGGACATACAGAATTGAAAAAAAAAAAGGAAAAGCTATTATGTGTAGAATATATCATATGTAAGTTTGGAGCAAATTATGACATTAAACGTAAATTAAATATTTATATATATCATGAGAATACGATATATGATTGAGCAAAAAACAAAACAAAACATATCTGTAGTTAGATTAAATCAAACTTAAAATGCAAAATACTACCGAAAATATTAAATTACAAAGTGAAAACTGAACAAATAAAGAACGTATAAAATAATAAAATAATAATTTATATTACATTTTGACAAATAAAATAGAAAAACGAATATTGAATAAACTGGTATTGGAATTCAGAAACTACAGAACTTGAGTACCAGGAGCTAAATATGCAGAATTTATAGCTTATAGATAAGGAACATCCATATCTTATCAAATTACGAAACAAAATATTACCAGTAATAACAGTATATAATATATAATGAACGGAAACGATTCTTATGACACGTTAAATCTTTAAAGTATACAATTCTAACTCGGTATCCTTCAAGGATTTTTTGAAGTCAATTGAATAATTGACAATAATAGTTGTTACAAGTAAGAGTTATAATATATATATTTAACTAGAGTAATATGTTTAGAAAGCTGAACATTTATTAACATCCAATAAAAATATATGAAAGTGTTGTCAGAAGATTAGATTATGCATTCTCTCAGAATAATTGAGTTAAAAAAATAATGAGTGTTTTTGTGTTTCATAACAAGTCCTGGTTAACGAGATATTTCAAGCTTATAATATATTATAGGATGTAAGTTAAATTGACTGCTTTATTAACATGCTTATTGATAAATATGAAGCTTTATAAGCATGATAGGTCATGAAAAATGGGTGTTGTGTTTATCAACGAAACTTCAATTAACATTAAATGTGTCTGTTTACAGCAGAATAAAAACAACTGAAAATTTAGATATGTAAGATTTATACTACGAAGACTTACATTTATTGTTTGTTTTTTGAATTTCGCACAAAGCTACTCGAGGGCTATCTGCGCTAGCCGTCCCTTATTTAGCAGTGAAAGACTCGAGGGAAGGTAGCTAATCATCATCACCCACCGCCAACTCTTAGGCTACTCTTTTACCAACGAATAGTGGGATTGATCGTAACATTGTAACGCCCCCACAGCTGAAAGAGGGAGTATGTTTAGCGCGGCAGGGATGCGAACCCGCGACCTTCAGATTACGAGTCGCACGCCTTATCACGCTTGGCCATACGGGGCCTATTTCAACACTCGTTCTGATTGCCAAAAATGCTATTACTAAAATATTGTTGTACTTATTCGGTGTTATTATTGTTAAAAATTTATTTTGAAACACTGTATTTTATCTCTTTGCTATTCTTATTGTGTTATGGAGAGAAATTACTTTTGAAATGTCATTATGTATATTTTTTAGTATATATAGTAAAAGTAAAGTTACTTTTGAAACATTAATGCAAGAATCATAATAGCATTGACAGCGTGTGGAAAATTGTGTTCAGAAAATGTTTTCATGTTTATTCTACGACATCATTAACAGCTTGTGTGATAACACCTTTGGACTACTTTAAAAAAAAGCGACCACCAAATTCAATGCATTATGAATATTTTTATTTAGTTATTTATCTATTTAATAAAAGAAACAAGTATGATTGTTTTTAATGCATAGAGTGTAGCTCAACATAACCACTGTCTTCCTCAGTTGATGTTACCAATTCTTAAGATGTGTTGTGTTTGTTGAAATAATTCTAAAAGTCTTGTCTGTAATCAGAATACACTACAGTGAGAAGCATTATTATTCAAATATGTGATCTGAAGTTCAAATACGTTTATTGTTTTTTTATATCCTGTTTGAAAATTTTAAATTCAGTATTTTTTTCTGATGATGAAACACTGACCTCACAAAAACATTCTTAAGAATAAAACCTCGACTTTATATTTCTCTAGCAAGCTGAAATCGATATATCTATTTGTCTGTCTATTTAAGGTTGTATTTATTTCACAATGGATATTTCACGTGGCAGAAAGCATGTATTGTGTAAAAATGACCACAAAATATACTATTTCACAAGGACGTGATAAGTATTTTAATGGTGGACAAATGGTAAACTATTTCAAATGATACGGTTGGAGGGTGTGTAACCATATATTCACGTTGAAACATTAGTAAGATTTGTAACCGTTACTATGCATTATGAAATGCTCGGAAAAGGAAACTCTTCTTGTGTATTAAAGTCCTAGTAATTTACAGAATTAAGATTTGGAAAGAAACAAATTCAAGCGTGTATTTCAATCCCAGAATTCTACAATATCAATGATTAGAAAGAGAAAAATTATGGGAATATTTCAATTCCAGTATTCTACAGTACCAAGGATTAGATTGTTGTTGTTGGTTTTGAATTAAGTACAAAGCTGCACAATAGGCTATCTGTGCTTTGCCCACCACGGGTATCGAAACCCGGTTTTTACCATTAAAAGTCCGCAAACATACCGCTGAGTCGGTGGGGTGGCCAAAGATTAGAAAGAGACAAACCAAAGCGTGTATTTCAATCCCAGTATTCTGTAGTATCAATAATCATAAAGAGACATATAAGGATATATTACACTCCTAGTGTAGGATAGTACGAAACATTTAGAAAAGTAGAGCTTCATACCCATATCAGCCCTAGTGTGGTAAAGTATGTAGGTATTAGAAAGGTATACCACCACGTATGTATTCCTACCCTAGCATTGTACAGTATGAAAACAGTTTTAGACTCATATAGTACATCATGAAAATAGTTCGAGTCCTATATTGTGCAGTGAAAAAGTTTAAAAGGATAGAGCCTGGTAATTTTAGTCCTAGTACAATGCAATAAAAAAATTTAGAATTCGTGTGTATTTCAGTCCATGTGTGATATTATATGAAAAGTTGAAAATCGAGAGCTCACGATATGTGTTCCAGTAAAGCATGTTATTGAGCGAGGTGGCAGGTCTCTTCCAAACTCGGGCGGGTGGTTGAAAATGAGTGTTTATGAGACAAATTTTTATTTAGGTCAGATCGACACATAACGCAGGTTTCTAATGAATTATGGGCCCCATACGAGATCAAATGATTTTCCTCTTCCTTTCAAGGATTTTGTGAAAAAAATCTCTGCTGATTTACAATGGCAAAAGTCTGCAAACGATTTCACGTACGCGTTTTAGTCCTATCTATCTGTATATAATTTAAGTCTGCTCTTTGGATCTATGTGTTCTCACTCAAATAGAATCTGTACCAATCTTAATAATGGCAATGTTTCATTGGTAAACAAACTCACGCGACCCTTTATTGAAAAGTAAAATCTAAACAAACATCCATTTTGATCGACGCAACATCTTCAGTTTCAACCTGAACAAACTACTGTTTGTATAAAATCGACCATCTTACGACACATCATGCTATAAAATTGATTTATTGAGTGTAATACCTTTAATACACGTTGTCTGTCTCATGTAATAGGAGTGAACAAATTGTTATTTTAAAATGAAGACTGGATGAATATCGAATTTCTATACGAAGCGTTCGGTATCACTTTGTAAAGAGAATGCTTTTAAACTGAGGTAGAAAATAAGAATAAACCTTGGTAAATAAGATACACAAAAGCTAAGGAAATACAAGTCCATTTGTTAGGTAAGAAGGATTTAACATTGAGAAAAAAAAACAAGGAAAATATATGTTTTATTAGAAAGAAATTTTGGTTATTGTTTACAATATGTGTATTCATTATAGCTTGAAAATTTAATTCAAACTCTTTAATTAGGATTGCGATCCATTATTTCTATTTAAGTGATGTATTTTATCTCCTGATGTCAAAACAATAACACATAATATTTGTTTTGTTTTTTATTAGAAAACAACACCAAAAGAAGACAAGTCAACTATACGATTGTCTTCCAGTTTTGAATCTTTTTAAAAATGTTTTGCATCTTTAATGTGTGAGAATTATAAGTATCAGAATCTTTAAGTCTTTAAAATATACCAGTGTGTAATATATAGGTACAAACATCCCTTAAAAGGGCCCCCCAATGGCTCAGCGGTATGTCTGCGGACTTACACGCTAAAATCCGGGTTTCGATACCCGTGGTGGGCAGAGCACAGATAGCCCATTGTGTAGCTTTGTGCTTAATTCAAAACAACAACAACCCTTAAAAGGAAGATTTAATTAACAGTTTCAAGCACAAACGCACAGCATTATTTTATTACGTGTTGCATTTCCATCTATAGCCACCAAAATACAAATTAACTCACATTGGTACACTGGTGTGTCTAAGGGCTTGCAATGTTAGAAACTAGGTTTTGATACTCATGATGGGCAGAGCACAGATAGCCTATTGTGAAGCTTTGAGCTTAATTACGATAAAGAATCAAACAAATTTATTAGGTAAATATGTGGCCTAATATCTTTTAATATCACCAATCCTTTACATACCATTTAATTTCCAGTCTTAGTGATAGCCAATGCCACACGGGCTTCTAAAAGCAGTTGATAAACAATCTTACTCTAATGGAAAGTCAACCAATGTTCAGTTCTTAGACCATACGAATATCAAACAAGACATTTTTAAAGAATATCCCATTTTTTAGACCAAATTATTTGGATAAACACCGAAACGTCAGAATTTTTTCAGACTTGATATTTATCAGTTTCTGTGTTAACCAGTATTTACTCTGATATAATGTCTTACTTTTCAAACCCTGATGCCGAATATATAAACCTGAGGTAACAGCTTTAAAAAAAACCAACTCATAGGGAATACATACTTCTTTGCTATTCAACAGAGAAAGTCTCGAATTTCAAATTTAGGTTAGGATATCTTTGGTAGTTATGCCAAGTTTACTTTAGTCTTTTTCTGGAAAGGATTTAGAAACCATAAAGATGCTTAATGTTTGAGCTCAAATTTGGAACGAACTGAGGACTATTGATTTCTTGATTTTTTTTAAAGCTCTTAAGGTGAAGTTGAAAAATCGATTTCCAAAGCTCCACTCGCTCCATTTTCGTATCTCCCTGCAATTAAGAACTCCATCTAGGCCGTGCCTCACACGTGAACATCCTTGTCACGCCATTGTAAGATATCTCTAACACAAACGTTTCTACTTTTAGATTTATTCAGTTAATTTTGTACCTTTAAACTTACTAGCTCATATTTTTTAACTTTCAAACACAAACTGGAATTTATTACTACACAAACCTATTATTTAGATTTTTGGATTTATAAAAATATTATGGATTATATTTAGGGATTTCTTTATATACTAACTTTACTATTTAAGTACTTAAAGTGAGACTGCAGTAATCGGGTGTAAACCCGTTTTCGTGGCCAATTGCGTAAGTGATGTTCAAATAAAAATCAGTTTTGTTGTTACTAGATGCCAATTAATGAATATAAGGGCTAGTTACATGGTGGTAATATTCAAGATTCGATCCTGGATCTCTTTGTAGAAAGCTGATTACTGCTCCAATTATCTGGGATTCTCACATACTAGCTGACTGAACTAACTTCTCTGAATGCATTCGAAAGGGACATACACGCTGGATGTGTTATAACTTAGGAAGATATAGGAAGACATAAGTTATCTTTCTGCTTCTTGTGTGTGTTATTTCACATACTAATATGTTGTTACATCTTATGTTGTGGTATAACACGGTGGACTATTGTAGATAGTTCGTTATTACTGATTTTTTTACATCTGTTATGCTCTGAATTCCACGTTGTCGTAAATAGCGTTATGTACTTCCATTGGGTGTTTGGGTAGCATGTTATGTTCAAGCTGCGATTGTCCTGTATTGTAACTTCTTAACACTTTCGTGACTTTGTGCTTTCATATATCCAATGAATGTTTTCAGAAAGACCTCCAGTGTAGGGAAACAAAATTACGTATCTTTTATTTCCTTTTCGACCTGATATGTATTTTTATACAGTTTTCCGGGTATCTATTTGTTATAATAATGTTTTATTTTTCTTCTTCACAACCTCTATTACAAATCGTGTTCATTTTCAAAACTGGACAGTTCTTACGCTTCTCTTCACACCATTTGTGTAGGTTGATTTACTTTATAGTTGACGTATTCATTCATATCTGTAAGTTTGATGTAAACTGCTATAGTAAGCATGACCAGGTGGGTTAATGGGTTCGACTCGTAATCTGAGGGTCGCAGGTTTGAATCCCCTTTGCACCAAACATGCTCACCATTTCAGCCTTGGGGGTGTTGTAATGTGACGATCAATCCCACTATTCGTTGGTAAAAGAGTAGCCTAAGAGTTGGCGGTGGGTGATGATGACTAGCTGCCTTCCCTCTAGTCTTACACTGCTAAATTAGGGACGGCTAGCACAGTTAGTCCTCGAGCAGCTGTGCGCAAAATTCAAAACAAAAACCTATTGTAAGTAAGTTTTATGACTTAGCAACCACCATTGCCCCCCAGTGGCTCAGCGGTATGTCTGCGGACTTACACGCTAAAATCCGGGTTTCGATACCCGTGGTGGGCAGAGCACAGATAGTCCATTGTGTAGCTTTGTGCTTAATTCTAAACAACTAAACTTAACTAGTAACCACCATTTCTTGAAGTAGGAGTGTTTGTTTGTTTGTTGTTCTATTTTCGTCGTGACTTGTATCGCAAGATGATCTCTGTTCGGTGGGTTCGTGAATTATCAGATCCTTTCTTTACTAATGTATCGTGGATATAAATGAGCCAATTCACAGAACATAAAGCGTCTATTTTGAAGCTGTTATCCTCAGAATCTTCCATCCTGAATGCTGCTTATAAGGGTGAGATCATTGATAGGCGTTATAGCTCTTTTCCTTCATGTTGGAAGTAAGTTATTATGGCATTAATGGTCATCAGTCCTGTTGTTGTGGAGATTGTCAGTTGGGTAGATTACTTGATACTTCCATTATTTTCAAACTGTTGTCAAAGTATCTCTACTGTTTGATGTCATAGTGAGAAGATTGGATACTTAGAAGTTCAGCATTGTGTTCTGTTACATCATGGTTACACACTTAACTGAGTTATACAGAGATCTTTTATCTGTTAACTGTGATATACCACTAGACAGCTTGCTCAAAGACGGCTCTTCAGGATGGAGATGTAGCGTTGTTTTGGAAGTTTATCTGGACCATTTGCTAAAAGGAATCATATAAAAGTTATGAGAGTCGTCTTTCCTGGCTTTCGTATCGTTAAATACATTTAAGGATACAAATGTTTCATTTGTTCTATATAAGGTAACTTACGAATATTGTTTAGAGATATAACTCTTATTTGTACTGTGACTTAAACTTGTCAATACCTAAGACCATCCTCGAATTTTGGCACTATTAAAAACAACAACTCTTTTACAATAGCTTACCACTATAAACCAGAGAGTTTCCATAACACGCTTTTGAATAAATATTTTTTGGATCAACAATTTCTTCCACTAATTCTCCAAAGTGCAAATTCTGTCTAGTGCTCTGTTTTCGTGCGCAGCTATGTCCCTAGTGTGTTTGCATATAGTTATCTATAAGCACACGATCTCATAAGTGATAAGTATGCACAAAGATCTGTTGATAGTGGGCAATGTAAGGACTTCTGCATTACAAAATGATTTAAAGCACTTTTCGTATCCACAGCTAATGCCATCTCTTCCAAAGTACCCAATGTTTCAGCTATAATTTATCAAAACGTCAACCAAGCAGCAAAATTACAGTATCGAAGATCGATAGTTTGTAAAATAAGCTCAGAACACTCTGGAGGTTTTGCATATTTAATCGGTCTATACAGATAGAGGGTGTAGGAAACTTATAATTCAAGTTGTGTCACGATCACGAAAAGTGGAGTTCATTTTCATACCTGTTACTGAAACTTTAACTATTACCACATGAAAATATTCACATGTATTAAAATTTAAAAGCCTGAAAAATTACGTATATCTTTTTATTAATATTTAGTTTAAAAACAAAGACAAATCAGGTGTGTTGAGACACCATCACTACGTTTTCATAGTTTTCGTATTGTTTGAAGTCAATATTTAAAGATTTGGAGCTGAGGACTTCAAACTCTAGCAATATGATTTGCAAGTAATAAATCATGCATTAGAAACTGAAAATACTAAACACAAAATTATAGTTTTGTTTCGATTTTTGGGTTTCATACAGACAAGGGAAATTAAAAATATTACAACGCTGATTTTAAACTTTATCCCAGCTCACCACTGTCTCAGTGGTATGTCTGCAGACTCACACGCTAAAATATGGGTTTCGAAACCCGTGGTGGGCAGAGCACAGATAGCCCATTGTGTAGCTTTGTGCTTAATTCAAAACAACAACAACTTTATCCGAGACACACCTAACATTAGTTTTATTTTCTGGATCTCCGAATGAAGTATGTTTACAATACATGTATGAAAAATAACAATCCTCCGCACGAATTTTACAAATCGGAAAATAGAACAAATATTTAACGTAAGCAGTAAAATAATAGGTGTATCGTGTCTTATGTTTACCGATATCGCGAGAATAAATCGAATATTTCTATTGTCTTTTGTTTACTTTTCAGGTATATTTAGAAGTGATTATAACATGAAAATCCTTATACATACTGCTATAAAAATAACATTTGGAAGCATTTTTACTGTTAAAAAATACAAAAAACAGAGAGTGAAGGTGTTCCTTTTGTGTCAATGTTTATTCTTATTGAGAGAGTCCCAATGGCCTAGCCGTACTTCTGCAGACTTATGACACTAGTACCAGGATTTTGATACCCTTGATGGGCAGAGCACAGATAGCCTATTGTGAGCTCTGTAATCCGGGTATTGTTTTACATGCTGTATAGAAGCCAGATCTTGTTTTACATGCTGTATAGAAGCCAGATCTTGTTTTACATGCTGTATAGAAGACAGATCTTGTTTTGCATGCTGTATAGAAGACAGATCTTGTTTTACATGCTGTATAAAAGACAGATCTTGTTTTACATGCTGTATAGAAGCCAGATCTTGTTTTACATGCTGTATAGAAGCCAGATCTTGTTTTACATGCTGTATAGAAGACAGATCTTGTTTTACATGCTGTATAGAAGACAGATCTTGTTTTACATGCTGTATGGAAGACAGATCTGGTTTTGCATGCTGTATAGAAGACAGATCTTGTTTTACATGCTGTATAGAAGACAGATCTTGTTTTACATGCTGTATAGAAAACAGATCTTGTTTTGCATGCGGTATAGAAGACAGATCTTATTTTACATGCTGTATAGAAGACAGATCTTGTTTTACATGCTTTATAGAAGAGATATCTTGTTTTACATGCTGTATAGAAGAGATATCTTGTTTTACATGCTGTATAGAAGACAGATCTTGTTTTACATGCTGTATAGAAGACAGATCTTGTTTTGCATGCGGTATAGGATCCATATCATGTTTTACATGATGTATAGAAGACAGATCTTGTTTTACATGCTGTATAGAAGACAGATCTTGTTTTGCATGCGGTATAGGATCCATATCATGTTTTACATGATGTATAGGATCCAAATCATATTTCATATGCTGTGTGGAGTACAGACATCGTTTAATACGCTATACAGGATCCAGATCGCATTTAATATGCCGTAAAGAATTCAGATTATACTAAATACGCTGTAGAGAATCCAGGTCTTATTCAGTATGGTGTAAAGAATCCAACTCTTATTTAATATGTTGTGTGATGCCCAGATCTTGTTTAATGTGTTGTTTGAGGTCCAGATCTTGTTTAATATGCTGTGTGAGGTCCAGATCTTGTTTAATATGTTGTGTGAGGGCCAGTTCTTGTTTAATGTGTTGTGTGATGCCTAGATCTTGTTTAATGTGTTGTGTGAGGTCCAGATCTTGTTTAATATCCTGTGTGAAGGCCAGATTTTGTTTAATATATTGTGTGAGGACCAGATCTTGTTTAATATGTTGTGTGAGGCCCAGATCTTGTTTAATATGTTGTGTGAGGCCCAGATCTTGTTTGATATGTTGTGTGAGAACCAGATTTTGTTTAACATGTTGTGTGAGAACCAGATATTGTTTAACATTCATTCTCAATCTTGATATATGTGTCCAGATCTAGTTTTGTAGTTTGATTTCGTGATAGTTTGTTTTTGAACACAGGTATTGACACGAGAAGCGTTAAAGAAAAATCAAAAATGGACACCTACTCTTACACAGAAGGTTTCTCGCGTAACACGTCAGTGATGTTTAAAAATTCACGCAAGATTACTTTGAAATGTATGCGAGTTCTGTATGCACCAGAGTTTTTATATGCGTCACCTGAAGATAAAGTGCAAGATAGTGTTTTATGTTACGACAGTAGCGAAAAAAAAAACCACACCTTGCACGTTATCACCTTTTTATTCACGTGCTGTTTAGAATCATCGCCAAGTGCACTACATTGTTTCGCGCTAGCACGCACTGCGTCGTGTTGATAATCGTATGGATATTTTATAAGTGAAGTAGTAATTTTGAAATAATTTACTGACATATTAAGACAGTTTTCGTTATTCTTTGACAAGAAGCTTGATGGTTGATTCATATTATTAAATAGGTAGCTCTGAATGCAACAGCGTCCACTTACTGTTGTTTATAAACACATAAGTATTAAACGGTTTATTGTAAATTCATGATAGTTACAAAATATAAACTTGAGTGCTATTTAATGTTTTGAAACTCATTTCTAGAGGCCCAGTACTAAGAAGTTGCGTTACCCGCTATTAAAACGCTAAGTTTATAGATTTACAACGCTATAAATCAGGGTTTGAATCCCCTTGGTGGACTCAGCAGATAGCCTGTTTTGGCTTTTTTATAAGAAAACATACACACACTCAGAATGAACTTCGTTGTCACAGCGCCATCTGTAGTCCATAATACACAGTACTTTAGTACGTTATATATTTCATTACAGTCTGTAGTTTAGAACCTCATTGTAGTTTAGTAACTTTTAGCGTCTTGGATCTACTAATGTAGTGAAGAATCTCTATTGTCTAAGATCTACTGGTACAGTATCTCTATTATTTATTTTACTGTAGTGTAGTATCTCTATCATTTATTTTACTGTAGTATAGTATCTCTATCATTTATTTTACTGTAGTATAATATCTCTATCATTTATTTTACTGTAGTATAGCATCTCTATCATTTATTTTACTGTACTATAGTATCTCTATCATTTATTTTACTGTAGTATAATATCTCTATCATTTATTTTACTGTACTATAGTATCTCTATCATTTATTTTACTGTAGTGTAGTATCTCTATCATTTATTTTACTGTAGTATAGTATCTATATCATTTATTTTACTGTACTATAGTATCTCTATCATTTATTTTACTGTAGTATAGTATCTCTATCATTTATTTTACTGTAGTATAGTATCTCTATCATTTATTTTACTGTAGTATAGTATCTCTATCATTTATTTTACTGTAGAATAGCATCTCTATCATTTATTTTACTGTAGTATAGGATCTCTATCATTTATTTTACTGTACTATAGCATCTCTATCATTTATTTTACTGTAGTATAGTATCTCTATCATTTATTTTACTGTAGTATAGTATCTCTATCATTTATTTTACTGTAGTATAGTATCTCTATATTTAAGGATTTACTGTAATATATTATCCCATTAATTTAGGATCTACTGTAGTGTAGTACCTCTATAGTTTGGTATCTACTGCATTGTAGTATATTTATAGTTTAGGATCTACTGTAGTGTAGTATCTCTATAGTTTGGTATCTACTATAGTGTATTATATTTATAGGTTATGATCTACTGTAGTGTAGTATCTCTATAGTTTGGTATCTACTGTATTGTAGTATATTTATAGTTTAGGATCTACTGTAGTGTAGTATCTCTATAGTTTGGTATCTACTATAGTGTATTATATTTATAGGTTATGATCTACTGTAGTGTAGTATCTCTATAGGTTATGATCTATTGTAGTGTAGTATCTCTACAGGTTGTGATTTATTGTAGTGTAGTATCTCTATAGGTTATGATCTATTGTAGTGTAGTATCTCTATAGGTTATGATCTATTGTAGTGTAGTATCTCGATAGGTTATGATCTGTTGTAGTGTAGTATCTCTATAGGTTATGATATACTGTAGTGTAGTATCTCTATAGGTTATGATCTACTGTAGTGTAGTATCTCTATAGGTTATGATCTATTGTAGTGTAGTATCTCGATAGGTTATGATCTGTTGTAGTGTAGTATCTCTATAGGTTATGATCTACTGTAGTGTAGTATCTCTATAGGTTATGATCTATTGTAGTGTAGTATCTCTATAGGTTATGATATATTGTAGTGTAGTATCTCGATAGGTTATGATCTGTTGTAGTGTAGTATCTCTATAGGTTATGATCTATTGTAGTGTAGTATCTCGATAGGTTATGATCTGTTGTAGTGTAGTATCTCTATAGGTTATGATCTACTGTAGTGTAGTATCTCTATAGGTTATGATCTATTGTAGTGTAGTATCTCTATAGGTTATGATATATTGTAGTGTAGTATCTCGATAGGTTATGATCTGTTGTAGTGTAGTATCTCTATAGGTTATGATCTACTGTAGTGTAGTATCTCTATAGGTTATGATCTATTGTAGTGTAGTATCTCTATAGGTTATGATCTACTGTAGTGTAGTATCTCTATAGATTATGATCTACTGTAGTGTAGTATCTCTATAGGTTATGATCTACTGTAGTGTAGTATCTCTATAGGTTATGATCTATTGTAGTGTGGTATCTCTATAGGTTATGATCTACTGTAGTGTAGTATCTCTATAGGTTATGATCTACTGTAGTGTAGTATCTCTATAGGTTATGATCTACTGTAGTGTAGTATCTCTATAGGTTATGATCTATTGTAGTGTGGTATCTCTATAGGTTATGATCTACTGTAGTGTAGTATCTCTATAGGTTATGATCTATTGTAGTGTGGTATCTCTATAGGTTATGATCTACTGTAGTGTAGTATCTCTATAGGTTATGATCTACTGTAGTGTAGTATCTCTATAGGTTATGATCTATTGTAGTGTAGTATCTCGATAGGTTATGATCTGTTGTAGTGTAGTATCTCTATAGGTTATGATATACTGTAGTGTAGTATCTCTATAGGTTATGATCTACTGTAGTGTAGTATCTCTATAGGTTATGATCTATTGTAGTGTAGTATCTCGATAGGTTATGATCTGTTGTAGTGTAGTATCTCTATAGGTTATGATCTACTGTAGTGTAGTATCTCTATAGGTTATGATCTATTGTAGTGTAGTATCTCTATAGGTTATGATCTATTGTAGTGTAGTATCTCGATAGGTTATGATCTGTTGTAGTGTAGTATCTCTATAGGTTATGATCTACTGTAGTGTAGTATCTCTATAGGTTATGATCTATTGTAGTGTAGTATCTCTATAGGTTATGATCTACTGTAGTGTAGTATCTCTATAGATTATGATCTACTGTAGTGTAGTATCTCTATATGTTATGATCTACTGTAGTGTAGTATCTCTATAGGTTATGATCTATTGTAGTGTGGTATCTCTATAGGTTATGATCTACTGTAGTGTAGTATCTCTATAGGTTATGATCTACTGTAGTGTAGTATCTCTATAGGTTATGATCTATTGTAGTGTGGTATCTCTATAGGTTATGATCTACTATAGTGTAGTATCTCTATAGTTTGGTATCTACTATAGTGTATTATATTTATAGGTTATGATCTACTGTAGTGTAGTATCTCTATAGGTTATGATCTACTGTAGTGTAGTATCTCTGTAGGTTATGATCTACTGTAGTGTAGTATCTCTATAGATTATGATCTACTGTAGTGTAGTATCTCTATAGATTATGATCTACTGTAGTGTAGTATCTCTATAGTTCACGTTTTGCCACAGTGTTGTAATGCCTTCTGTAGCTTGTAAATTACTTAATTTTAAATTACACTATGTAACAAAATTTTTACTTTTTCTTGTTCCTGGAAAAAAAAATTGTTATCTCCTATTTGCTTGTGCCTAAAGTAAAGGGAAAAGACCTATATTTCTCTTCAAACTTTGCTTTTGTGACCTTAGAGCGTATATCGAAAACACGATGGGAGATTATATTTGTTGGCTGATGCGTGAAAATGATTTAGATTACATTCGCAAATCTCCAAAAAACTAGTCACTTTTAAATATTTTTGTATAACTTTAGTATAAATACATATAAATCTTGATTCATATGTTGTTTTATTCAAACCTTATGTAAATGAGAATTTGCAAATTTGCCCGTTTTTACAAAAGCAAAGTTTGAAGGGTTCGTGTTCCAGAGTAATTTTAGAATGTAGTACATTCTGCAGATTAATATTTTCTGTGGGTTTTAAAACAGCTGTTTCAGAACAAAACTACGTTTTGTATTAGATACATTGTATAATTCTTCATATCAACTCCAGGAAAATCTCGAATTGTAATGTTATCAAATAGAACTCTGAATGAATCAAACACGTTTAGATTCGCATCGTGACTGTTGTAATTCTTTTTAACAATATAAACATTGTTGCAATTAAATCATTGTTTATAAAAAATAAGTAATCTCAACTAAAATATGCGACTCAGAAAAAAAAACCGATTTGAATGCTCTGGTTATTTCTTCAGAATAATTTAAGCCCCACTTTGTTTACTGAACAGTGGGCTGTCACGTGTGCACCATGTGAAACATTAAATTACGTTTATAAATACCGTGAACAACGAACGAGCACGTGAATTAATCTCGAATAAAGAATAAGTAACTGTTTACTGACTCAGAGGGTGTAGTAATATCTTGGAGTATTTAATTATTAGGAGTTAAGTGAACACTTTCCAGAATCAATATTTTTCCAGTGCAAAAGGCTTATCATCTTATATATAAACAGCCCATATTTAAAAAACAAGACATCATAGAAGTGTCAAAGAAATGTGGTGCCTATTTTGATAATTAATATTATTTTTTATGTAATCAAAAGGAATGTCAAATTATCTAGTCAATTTAATTTCCTGTTGTGGAATATTTGTACTGTTGATGTTGAGAGATTCGAACCCACAATTCTAATTTCGAATTCAATAAAGGCGAGAGAAAAAAGTGCTTTTCGACATTTTCTGCTTTGCTTAGTGAATAAAAGCTTTATAAACTGAGGACACATCTAAAGGATTTAATATTGCATGGATATTTTTTTATATCTATGCAAGATTCGTATAAATATATATGTTTAGAAAGTTCCTTAAAAACTCAGTTTCTCTGGCTTGAAATCATATTACATACGAGATAAAATTTCATCAAGTTCTGTCTGCTATTTCTGGAAAAAAATATCTAGTCATGTTATTTTCAATTTTTGGTATTTTAAAAAACAAAAGGAGGCAACACCCATTGTGTTCGTGTTCACACATGGATATAGTTTGACCAAATTACCTGATGCTGTTGATTACTGCTCGTTTTCACACATGGATGTAGTTTGACCAGATTACCTGATGCTGTTGATTACTGTTCGTCTTCACACATGGATGTAGTTTGACCAGATTACCTGATGCTGTTGATTACTGTTCGTCTTCACACATGGATGTAGTTTGACCAGATTACCTGATGCTGTTGATTACTGTTCGTGTTCACACATGGATGTAGTTCGACCAGATAACCTGATGCTGTTGATTATTGTTCGTCTTCACACATGGATGTAGTTTGACCAGATTACCTGATGCTGTTGATTACTGTTCGTCTTCACACATGGATGTAGTTTGACCAGATTACCTGATGCTGTTGATTACTGTTCGTCTTCACACATGGATGTAGTTCGACCAGATAACCTGATGCTGTTGATTATTGTTCGTCTTCACACATGGATGTAGTTTGACCAGATTACCTGATGCTGTTGATTACTGTTCGTATTCACAGATGGATGTAGTTTGACCAGATAACCTGATGCTGTTGATTATTGTTCGTGTTCACACATGGATGTAGTTTGACCAGATAACCTGATGCTGTTGATTACTGTTCGTGTTCACACATGAATGTAGTTTGACCAGATTACCTGATGTTGTTGATTACTGTTCGTCTTCGCACATGAATTTAGTTTGACCAGATTACCTGATGTTGTTGATTACTGTTCGTCTTCACACATGAATGTAGTTTGACCAGGTTACCTGATGCTGATGATTACTGTTTGTGTTCACACAGGGATGTAGTTTGACCAGATCACCTGATGTTGTTAATTCAGCCATGTAAAGGCTGATGTAGTTAAGGAGGAATTTAGGCATTTTGTGTTTGTTAGTTCTGTGTCTTTGACAAACAACAATGTTAATCCCATACTCAAATGTATTTTACGTGATACTGGGGTGACTCAGTCATTGTTATCAGAAGGTGTACTACTGCCTTTAGAATCGAGATCTGCCTCTGATGAGTCTTTCATTGCTCAGAGAATTGAAGGTGACTTTGCTAATATTCCAACTCATAACATGTATTCAGCATCAGACTTTGTTTCAGAACCAGTTGTGGTTGGAGTTAGGCCTAGTATACGAATTAAGGGTGTATCATTATTGTTGGAAAACGATTTGGTGTTTGAGGATTTGATTTTTGTTTGTTTGTTTTTGAATTTCGCACAAAGCTACTCGAGGGCTATCTGTGCTAGCCGTCCCTAATTTAGCAGTGTAAGACTAGAGGGAAGGCAGCTAGTCATCACCACCCACCGCCAACTCTTGGGCTACTCTTTTACCAACGAATAGTGGGATTGATCGTGACATTACAACGCCCCCACGGCTGGGAGGGCGAGCATGTTCGGCGCGACTCGGGCGCGAACCCGCGACCCTCAGATTACGAGTCGCAAGCCTTAACACGCTTGGCCATGTCGGGCCGTGTTTCAGGAAAAAACTGTTACCAAATCCAACACAGTTAGAGAGATGACTGCTGTTTAATCTAAGGATGGTATCGTTGTTGAAAAGGATCCACATGTGTTTTCTTCGTGTGTTGCGATTCAAGCTTAAGCGAAGAAATGAAGCCAAAAATGGGCGATAGACATTTGTACACTTTGTTTCCCCTCGGTGGACTCGGCCAATAGTCCGATGTGGCTTTTCTATAAGAAAACACACACACACATGTTTTTAATATCCGACAAGGATCTTGTGATTGGCATGCTGACAATTATTTGATGAATAGCAATACTGGTCGTAAGGGATCTGGTTCATTTGGTGAAGTTCCATTTGCTAGAATAAAACTGATCGCCGAGCAAAAAAAAATAAAAAAGATCCATAGTTCCCTTTATTCAAATATGAACTTCCAAAAATTGAACTGGAGAAAGTTTCAAATGGTTACTTTTCTTAAAAATGTTGTTTTCACGAAAGAATAGAGACCACCAAATAGACTGCAGTTATAAACTCGTTATTCCAAAAGCATGTCATTTTGAAATATAGCATGTTGTCCATTTTGTAAAACATTTCTTTTGGCCAAATAATTGGCAAGATGTTTCCAAGTTTTGCAAAACTTGTTATATATGTCAATCAGTTGCAAAACTTAACCAGAACTTTCCCGTTTTACCTATAAAATCTATCCCAGCTTTCGATCAATACCCCAGTCACGTGATTATTGATTGTCTTGACCCCCCAAAAAATGGCATTTGTGTTTAAGCACTTTCACGTGCTAAATAATTTTATGACCATAAGATTACTTGTATTGATTGTATTATATACTGTCACGATTAGTGAAGTTTTATATTTATTTTGCAGCGTGTTTTGTTTAATGATAATGTAACATTTTTGTTTAAAATTTTATCACGAGGAGATGTGAGACATTTAATATTATATATTTATTTTAATATACACGCACGTGTTAGTCTAGTATATGTTTGGAAATGCTTGTAACTGATACTGTTACATGTGTATTGTTTTTTTCTAAATTTATAGAAGATTCTTGAGTGTAAGAATCAACAATGTATACACCTACGTAAATACCAATATTGTTGGGCCAACTGAACTTTCCAGAACTTCACCTTAAAATTTATAAATTGCAAAATGCGGAGTGATAGTTTATGATATTGTTGGTTTGCTATAGTCAGCTTATCCAACTGATGAATTGTTGTCGTCTTCTCACTATAAGTTTGTGTTTTCTGACTGGCTTTTATGTTTATAAGTCATAACTTAACGTAAGCCGAGATTTACAAATCTCACTATCTGCCTACTGGCTATAAGTCTAGATGTAATTAAATTTTAATTCCTTGGAATATTTTATTACGATATTCAGGGTTTTAAATTTCTATGATAATTAATACAAGTAATAAAGATAGATGTACTATCTGAGTAGATTCAACAGGATTATTTATCTTATTTGCCTCGCGAACCTCGAGATTCATCTTACTTAAAGTGTTATACATGTCGCACACTTTACAACAAAAGTATCGTAGCATGGTGAGTTGTTCTAAAAATAACACATTCCAAAGAAACTCCTAAAGCAGGCTCAACCCCTGTTTCGTTCTATAGCACAACGCATATTGTAAAGAAGAGACGAGAAAACTAAATCATGGTTTTCGAAAATCAGTATGTACTTTCTTATTTAAGTGTAAGGAATTATAAGATTAAGCCTGTCAGTGGAGGTTTTCATCAGCTGACAATGGAGGAAAAAACACACTTAATGTGATTCGTTTCACAAACACAATACAATTAAGAAAGCTTCACAAGGAGTGCAAATTCCTTTAAACAATCTTACGTGTTAGTCCATTTAAGCCACATTAAATGTTACTGGATAAGCCCCACCAAGTAAACTGTAGTTAATTAATTATAATTCAATACCAGAAAAAAAACGTATATTTGTCTTCCTATATGGTATTGTATACAAGTGACAAACACTAGTTTCGTTTAGTTCTTTGTAACGTATTAGGATTATGATGGAATAATATATGTGTTGATATTCTGCGTTCTAAGTGAAGAGCATCTGGTTGAACGTACCTATTGTTTACAGATTATAATATCTTTAAAACCAATCACTCCAAAACCACTGGACGGATTAAGTTTGTATGTGGTTTGGTTTGTTATGAATTTCGCGCAAAACTACACAAGGGCTATCTGCGCTAGCCGTTCCTAATTTAACAGTATAAGGCTAGAAGGAAGGAAGTTAGTCATCACTACCCACCACCAACTCTTGGGCTAATTTTTTTACTGAAGAATAATGAGATTGACCATCACATTATAATGTTATCACGGCTGAAAGTACGAGCATGCTTGGTGGGACGGGGACTCGATCTCGCGACCCTCAGATTAAGAGTCGAGTGCCTTAACCACCTAGCCATGCCATGTTTTCAAGACTACCAACTAGAAAACAACTGAGCAAATCTATTCAAACTTGTATATATCCGTGAACTTTTAAAGCCATCCAGTGAAAAAATACTGAACCACTCTATTAAAACTTGTTCGCGTTTCTAAGACCACTAACTCGAAAGCTATTGCGCGGATCTATTGCAACTTGTAGGTGTGCTTCTTTTACTGGACGGTTTTATCGAAACGTGTAAATGTATTAGTGTTTGTGAAACCATCAACATCAAAGCTGATTGAGAGATTTAGCAAAAGTTCCATATTATCTTACCTCATTTCAAGCACGTGTTCGAAAAGATGCTAGACGTACTCAGCGAATCTTTTAGATGCTGGTGAGCCTTTAAAATCCACCATTGGAAAATAATTGACAGTTAAGTAAACTTTAATAAGTATTCAGAAGTAAAACGCTGTGAAATGTTTTGTTGACCGTTTATACGCTGACGTGAAGTTTTGGTTTGGTTTGTTTTGAATTTCGCGCGAAACTACTCGAGGTCTATCTGCGTTACTCGTTCCTAATTTAGCAGTGTAAGATTAGATGGACAGCAGCTAGTCATCATCACCCACCGTCAACTCTTGGGCTACTTTTTTCCAACTAATAGTGTGATTGACTGTAACATTTTAACCCCCTTACGGTTGAAAGGGTGAGAATATTTGGTGTGACTTGGCTGAGGTACAGGACGTAACACGTTGTATTTTGGTAAATAGAAGAGGAAAATAACAGATTTATTCACTAATTAGAGTGGCTGGTTTCTTAGTATAATATGTGGGGTATTTTTATTGTTTTTTACTTGCTGCCCCTCGGTGTAAATTACTGTACGTGGTGAGGGGACCTCCTAGAGAAGGCTCTGTACTTTCTGTTTACCTTATCTGGGATCGAAACGTCCACCTTCGTATTTGACGTGAGTGGTGACCTGTGAAGGGGAGGAGAGGATCCTGGTGGTTGAGTGGCCCAATTCCAACACACCATTTTGGGCTTGAATTCCTGTAGATGGGCAGTCTTCCGGTGCCCCCCCAAGATTAATCGGCTAGTCCATTTGAGCCAGAGTCAACTGGGTGCCAGCGTAGGATGTCCTCAACAGGTGTAGTGAACATTATGTCTGACACTAGTGTTCTGGTATAGTGCTCACAAAACTATGGTGTCGCTGCAGTGACCTTATATGGCACTGTAGTGCGCTCCTTCGTAAGGCTTCCTGGTGGGTGGGATCAGTGGGCACCGAAATATTATTTTTTTTATTTTGGATACCCCTCAAATAAAAAAATAAACAAGCATGACAACATGGAGAAAAATCCGACGGCTGGCAAATGAGTCTACGATCAAACTCAAAACTTGTATCTGCTCCGCGAGATTTAATTATACATTCTTTAACTGAAAAACTCTCAGGGCAAATGTCTCCATTTTTTTATTCAGAAAGGTTTTGAAGGGCTTACTGGCTCACCTAAATCGTTAAAAAAATTACGGTCTGAGGATATTTTAGTGAAAAAAATTCATCACAATATTCCAAACGTCTCTTGAAGACAAAGGCAATTGGGGATACACCCATTGAGGTAACTTCTCATTCCTCTTCGAATTTTTCCAGAGGAATTACATTGAGAGGGATTTAAAAACCATTCATGGGTAAGAAATCCTCGCAGGTTTCAACAGCCACGGTGTTACAGCTGTGCACCGAATTTTTGCACGTAGAAACAAAGATTATATTATTAACGTTTACAACACCACGTTCTCTTACCATAATCAAGGCACGATATCAGAATTAAAAGATATGGCCTTATATTCCTAACCATGTTAGATGTTTTCATTGTCAACGATTTCGTCATTCAAAAACATCATGCCGTGGTTCTTTGATATGTGGCCATTGTGCTTGTATAGACCATGATGCTTTTGAATGCCAACTTGAACCACCATTAACTGTAATGGTCCACATCCTTCCTATTTCACTTCTTGTCCTAAATGAGTAGAAGAGAAAGAAGTACAACGTCTCAAAACAGTTCATAATATTACTTATCCAGAGGCTCGGAAATTACTATTCCAAATTCCATCTCGGACTTATGCTGCTGTAATCCGTTCCACTACTACTGTAGGAGTCCAGAGAGACCTTTTCATGCCTCCTACAGAATCTGAATCTACCACCCTCCAAAATCAACAAAGTTAACGAATCAGTATCTACTTCTATTTATGTCCTTACCACATCTTCCAGTCATTGCCCAACTTCACCTTGTTCAAGTTCATATATTTCCATGGGATCTTTCTCTCTTGATATCCCAAAAAATTAAGCAACCCATTCGTTCACTGGATCGTATGTCTACAAACACCAACCTGCCTACTCGATCCAGAAGAGGATCACCAGAGAGTGACCAACGCACATCCAGTGAAGAAAAAAAGCGTAGTCGCAAGCAGTGCCATTTTCTCCTCCTAAGTAAATAAAAATGGCCGCGCTTGTCCAATGAAACTGTTGAGGTTTTCAACTACATGTGAATGACATCAAGAATTTGATTGACTTTTATCATCTTAAATGTCTTTCTTTGCAGGAAACATTTTTAAAACTTACTGACACAGTTCGACAATACTCCTTATACCGAAATGACAGGTCACGGGTAGGTCAAGAACATGGGGGAGTAGCACTGCTGGTTGATCAGCGTGTGCCCACCTGGTCCTTGTCATCGAATACGCCCTTGGAGGCTGTAACCATCCATATCTCCTTGGGTCGAACGTCACTGTTTGCTCTCTGTTCTTTATCCCTACAATGACCTTATTGAACAACTTCTAACCCCTTTTTACTTTAGGGGGATCTTAATGGGCATAATCCCCTCTGGGGCGGTTCTAGCACTGATGTGAGAGGTCGTGCTACAGAGCATAAGCTCTTGAATCACAACCTGCCTCTCGTCAGTACTGACTCTTACACTTATTTTCATGCACCCAGTCAGTCATTTACAGCTATAGATCTTTCTATCTGCTCCCTTTTGCTTTTCGCTTGCTTTTCCTTAGAGGTTGACATCAGTCTACGGAGTAGTGATCATTTTCCTATCATATCAAGAGAGACTGGCCGTGGTCAGTGCCACCTGACCAGTGTGTCTCGGTGGAAGTTGGACAAGGCCAACTGGCCCTCTTTCACTGTTCTCTCGGAACTTGATCTTGCCATCTTATGTAGATCATCAATAGATGACTGTGTAGCAGCAGTAACTAACTGAATTGTCCAAGCAGCTGCTCAGTGCTTCCACAAAACCTCGACATTTTTCCCACGGGATCCCCGCCTTTGGTGTAATTCTGCTTGTTATATAGCACTTAAAGCTCAAAAACGTGCTTCGGATAAATGCCATAAATATCTCACGCTTACAAACCGCATTGCATTTCAGCACAGCTCGTCAAAACCAGAAGGATCAAATATACTTCCAGCAATTCTTCAACCACCAGTTCAAAAGTCATATGGGACAAGATCCAGAAGGTGAGTGGACAGTAAACTTCTGGCCCTTCTCCATCTTATTATCAAATGGCCATGAAAGTGCTGATGCTCAGAACATTGTGAATACTTTCGGTGAATGTTTCTCTCATGTATCTTGATGTTTAAGCCAATCCCCTTCTTTCTTAGCTATTAAAACACGAGTTGGACATCTGCTTCTCATCTTTCCGACTCATCATCTCTAAGAATATAATTCTCCTCTTACGCTGGTGGAACTCACTCGCGTCTCATCGGTCTTGCAATACATTAGTTGGAGTTGATGATGTACATTACGAGATGTTATGCCACCTTTCTCCTGTCTATCTTACTGTTTTCCTGCCTATCTTTAACTAGATATGGCAGGAGAATGTCTTTCTTGATGCTTGGTGCCAAGTTCTTTCACTCCCTATTCTTAAACCTGGGAACAATCTAAAGGTTCCATCAAATTACCGTCCAATTGCTTTGACGAGTTGTCTCAGTAAGACCTTAGAGAGGATGATTAATAGTCGTCTTGTTTGGTTCCTAGAATCAAACATCCTTCTCTCACCCACTCATTGTTGGTTCTGAAGACAATGCTCCATGAAAGAACATTTAATTCGTCTTGAAACTGCAGCCATAGAAGCCTTTTTGAAGCGACAACATCTTGTTTCTATTTTTTTATTATTTCGAGAAAGTTTATGATATAACATGGAGATATGGCATCTTGTAAGACGTTCACTCATTCGGATTGCGTGGCAATTTTCCACTTTTCATTAAACATTTTTAATTAACTGCCGATTACAGGTCCGTGTAGGCTTAACACTTTCTCGTTTTTTTTTCCCACAGGGCTAAGATCTGAATGTCACATTTTTCATCATAAAGATTAGTGCCATGAATGAACAGTTACCCCTACAGTTGCAAATGATCATTTCGTTGATGAATTTCACATCTCATGTCAATCATCAAACATGATGTTTATTAAGCGGCAGCTACAAACTGCAATCAGTGATATACTTAAATGGACCACAGCAAATGGTTCTCAAATTTCTCTCTCTCTAAAACTGTTTGTGTATCTTTCTGCCACCTATGGGGTATTCATCCAGATCCAGAACTTCGTGTTGATGATGCTGTACTTTCTGTCGTCTCTGAGACAAAAGTTTTAGGTCTTATATTTGACTGTAAATTGAACTTTATTTCACATATAAAGCAACTGAAGAACATCCTCCGTGTCCTCCCTTCCACCTCTTGAGGAGCAGATCGATACTCCATGCTTAAAATTTATCATGCCCTTATCCAATCCAAACTTGATTATGAGTCTATGGTTTGTGGTTCTCCTGGAATCTTAGCACTGAAAATGGTGGATCCATTCCACTATCAGAGGATTCAGCTTTGCTCTGGAGTCTTTCGTACTTGTCCAGTTCAAAGTTTGTATGTGGAATCCCATGAACTCCCTCTGTATATTCGTAGTTTGCAACTGTCTCTTATGTATGCTTGCAAACTTCGATCTTTACCACAGCATCCTTCTTGGGATTGTGTTTTCCATCCTCATCGGGCCACACTTTTCTATAATAGAAAATATGCCATTGTTCCTTTCAGCCTTCGTGTTCAAGCACAATCAAAAAATTCTTTGTATCTTTGAATAGCATAGTGGAATTGACAGTTCAGCCTCTTCCACCATGGCTAATTACTATCCCCAACTATGACCTATCTTTGAGTCATCTGAGGAAGGCTGGTACTCCCGATTGTAAATATCACTCTTTATTTGCTGAACATCTCTCAAACGATCCATCCATTCCCATATATACGGATGGTTCAAAATCAGGTGAATCTGTAAGCTCTGCCATGGTTTGTTACAGTTTGGTTGTAACACACAGAATTCCCTCTACAGTTTCTGTGTTCACTGCCGAATTGTATACCATTTCTCGTGCCCTGAATCATATTGAAGCTAAACAATATACGAATTTTACGATCTGTACTGATTCACTCAGCTGTCTGTTGGCCCTGACATCATTCCATATTAGTCACCATCCTATTCTTATCAATGTCCAAAAGAAACTGGTCCGTCTATCTCTGTCTAGTCTGTGTGGTCTGTGTGGCACTCAGGTCACAATCATACATATTTTATTATCGGGCTGTTATTACAACCAAGAACGACGACGCCATTTTAAACATATTTTAAGGTAGGTTTGCGCTTGACTTTAGCCAATGTCGTAGGTGATACTGGCCACCTCAATCATGTTGTTCACATTTTTAAGAGCCATTGGTCTTTTTAACTTAATTTAAGGTTTTAATGGGACTATATACCGTTTTGGCATGATTTCTTTTATGCATTTTCATTTTTATTTTGACCTGAGCCCAGGACTGGAAAGGTCAACTTCAGGTGACTGACAGCTTGTTTAAACTTAATGCTTCAGTCTTCCTGGCAGATCTTAGCTTTACTTATTTTACGTATTTTTACATTAATTTCCATATACCATTATAGTGCACATCTTGTTTGGCACAGATAATAAACATAAAAAACTACCTTCCTACCTGTACCCCCCGCTAGTACAGCGCTAAGTCCACGATTTTACAACACAACAGTCAGCGGTTCAATTCCCCTCGATGGACTCAGCAGATAGCCCGAGGTCGCTTTGCTAAAACACACCTCCATACCTCACTCACTGCAGTGCAAACCTGTATTTCGACAAAATTTAAAATAAATGATGCCAGTTTACACTTTAGCAAACAGTTCTTACAGACAATATAATATTTCCTTATCACACAAGTGATTATATTATTATTATTCGTGTCAGAAAGAGCGCTTCTATTCCATTTTTTTTTCTCATTTAAATGTTCTCACGTGTAAAGTTAGAAGTAAACGTTTAACTTGGTATTTCATGTGGTAATCTGAAACAATAGAAACAAACTGCCACTAAATGTGAGTACACTGATACACTGGCTGTTACCTGTGAACTGTAATGAAAGATCTTTATATTACGGGACTGGAATGGCCAAGCGTGTTAAGGCGTGCGACTCGTAATTTGAGGGTCGCGGGTTCGCATCCCCGTCGCGTCAACCCTGCTCGACCTTTCAGCAGTGGGGGCATTATAATGTTACGATCAATCCCACTATTCGTTGGTAAAAGAGTATCCCAAGAGTTGGCGGTGGGTGGTGATAACTAGCTGCCTTCTCTCTAGTCTTTCACTGCTAAATTAGGGTCGGCTAGCACAGATAGCCTTCGAGTAGCTTTGTGCGAAATTCAAAAAGCAATCAAACAAACCCTGTAGTCTTACACTGCTAAATTACGGACGGCTAGCACAGATAGCCCTCGCGAAATTCAAAAACACACAAAACCAATTAAACCAGCAGAACATTATAAAACAACTTTAGATATTTAATAAACTGGCTCAGGGTTTGTGAAATGTCAAAACTTCGTTAAACACTATTTTTATCTACCATGATTTATTATGTTACTCCTTCGAGTGACCCAAAGTCTGAATTTGAATTTCAAAGTTAAGTGAATGTGAATGTTTATTAAACTTATGATATTTGCCAGAAAGATTGATTCACACAATTTTCTTTTTTAACACAAATATATTTTAATATAGTAATAAAAAAAAACAATACACATTATGATAATGGCTTTTACTGATAGTTATTACAAATGATGGTTAAAATACAAATGTTTTAGAAGGTTAGAGGGCCCGGTAGAGTCAGACGCTCGATTCGTCGTGGGTTCAAATCGTCATCACACTAAACATGCTCGCCCTTTAAGTCGTGGGGGCGTTATAATGTTAGGTCAATCCCAAATAAAAAAGAGTAGCCCAAGAGTTAGCGGTGGGTGGTGATGACTAGTTGCCTTGATTGTAGTCTTACATTGTTAAATCAGGGACGGATAGCTCGTGTAGCTTTGAGCGAAATTCAAAACACACAAACAAACAATGTATTCACTCCACGACTTTGACCTTCTATGTCATGTATTAAAGCTCGTTTATTACTAGCGCGGTCTATGTGACTAGTGAATATCATGCTTTTATGAGACATTTTTTATCTTATGCGTAACTACATGTTATGTAAAATATTAAATAGGTTTTGCTTTTGTTTACGTCTTATCGGTTTCGAGACGGACTTCGGAGAATCTTTTTGTATGATTAAATAAAAAAAACGTATCTGATGGTTACGTTTTTTGTCAAATATGACAGAACTGGAGACTTGGGATTTTCGTCAACATACGAAGTGATTGTATTCGTAGATTATTGGCTGGAGTGTCAGATGACGCGTTCCGACGGAACTGCAGATAAAATGCATCCTTTTTAGCTCAAGATTAACTCTTTCCAGTTAATCCTTGTCATAGGAATACAAATAGAAACTGACAAGCTACAAGAGCAAGCTCCTATCAGACCATTAGAGTCAGATGTGTAGTCCTTTGGGCTAAGATATACGAAGATACCTAATTCGTGCCTTCATCAGGAATACTTTGAGATATGAGTCGTCTTTCTATGGATGTTTTGTTGATACTTTCTGTCGCTCTTAATCCGTCTATTTTTGTTGTTGTTTTCTATAGCTAAATCTATTTACGAAATTATTCAGAAAATGTAAAAGAATATATTGAAAATTTTTGGTAAAAATACGAGTGAATAACTACCATAACTTGTGTTTTGTTTTGTTATGTCCAAACCAGCTTCCATTTTGTACACCGCTGTCTTGGATGGTAAAGTGGCTCTTCCATGTGACGTTTCCTCCCCCTCGGCCGATGATTCCGCAGCTCTCATCCTCTGGTACAAAGATGACTCAGCTCAACCCATCTACACCCTGGACGCCCGGCGGGGTAACGTGGACCACGCTCACCAGTCTTCAAGTCCTGAGCTGGAGAGTCGTGCTTATTTTAACATGATCAACAGGCCAGCATTTCTTCAGCTGGACCCAGTGAAGGAAGGCGACGCTGGGGAGTATCGGTGTCGGGTGGACTTTCACAAAGCCCGGACTGTGAACACCGTGATCACGCTGAAAATTATTGGTATGTTTAACTGGTACTATGGACAGAAGTAACACTGTTCATGTTTTCTTATTGGTGTTTGTTGTTAGTAGTTAACACTGAGTTAATTATGCACTTTGGTAAGAAGTGCAGTTAATATTGTATGTGTTTTGCACTAAACAGATCAATTGTTTAATGACAGATCTCGTTGGTAGAATAATCGACAGTTTCTGTGTTTAAATGTTGGTTGTTTAGCTAACAACAACATATTGGTATATTCGACATAAAATATTTATTTAACTCCATATCCGTACAAGACAACCCTGTACCGGAAAACCTTATTTCTGTGAGAAAACAAAATAAAGATTAGAGATGGGGTCTTACCCCATTCCCCTACTCTTTATGACCTCTACCTCTCTGGTCTAGAAGATGTTTTGAAATAAATTATTACACATCAATAAACCAGAAATCTGGCTAAGATGCGTAGGTGATCTTTCCAGCATATGGAGACATAGAGAAAAAAACCGCTACTAAATATAATGGCATTACTAAACTCATAAAACTATGACTTTGATTTAACTTACACACATGAAACAGAATCCAACATTTGTCTTTCCTTTTTACATGTGAAGGTAAAAAGCTAAACTAATAAAGTTACCGCCAGTATATATACAAGAAGCCCTAATCAGTCACCTTGTCACCATCCGTCAGGTCTAATAACCACCTATTACACAAAATATCCTTTAACTTCACGTGCAGACCCGACATGGTCAAGTGGCTAGGAGGGAGCTCGACTTGGAATCCGAGGGTCGAGGGTTCGAATCCCCGTCACACCAAACATGCCTGCCCATTCAGCCGTGGAAGCGTTATATTGTGACGGTCAATCCCATTATTCGTTGGTGAAAGAATAGCCCAAGAGTTGGCGGTGGGTGATAATGACCAGCTGCCTTTCCTCTAGTCTTACACTGCTATATTAGGGACGGCTAGCAAAGATAGTCCTCGTGTAGCTTTGCGCGAAATAAAAAAAACAAACAAATCTCACTTACGTTTCCAATCTTACTACACAATTTTTCACCAACAATAAAAGATTTGTTTATAGAATTACTTTAAGAATATAACACTAAATAGAACATCATAGATACGGGTTGTTGTATCAAACTTGAAACCAATAAAAGTTCATCTAGCAACAACACAAAACACAACAAGTTAAAACCTTTCTAATAATTTAATGATCGATGTGAAACCTGTAATCAGATCTTTACTTAAAATTAACATCCTTATACCTAACCCAAAAGAACCAAAAAAGTTATACATCATGTGCACGTGAAAAGAAATACATAAACCTTTGAAGTAGGATATAAAAAGGTCAAGGTCACATGTGTGGAGGTAAGTTCCAAACATATACCTTAAGATATCAATGTGAAACAGGTAAAAAACAACAAAAATCTTTAGGGTAAAATTGTATTTTTATACCAACCAAAACTGAGAAAAAATAGACTCTTTAGAAATTACAAAAATCTTCAAAGTGAACGATCCTTCACGTACTATGACAGTAACCATAACAACATTAACCGTATACAGTAACGTCTGTTCACCTTTCATATGACATCCACTTACATTCTGTCACCTGTTGACATCATTTCTGTAACCACTCAATTCCTGTACCTTTTGTCTTTGTAATGATATATTAACCTTGTATCGATTGGTTCTAACCATACCTGAAGAAAGCAGACCAATGTCTTGCAGAAACGTGTAGCAGATTCCACTTTTCATTTTTTTCCTTTTCCTTAAGCTTGTGAGTAGTTGTTTCCCTGTTTATTATTAGTAATGTACTCAGAGCACTTTATGTATTTATCTACAGACACTTCTAGAATTATAGATAATATTTCATGCATTTATCTATGCACGTTGTTACTGCCGTTTGTTAAAATTTAATGAGTTACCTTTAGGTCTTGTTGCTAGTGTAATTAACAGTTTATGTGTTTAACTACAGGTCTTATTACTAGTGTGGGAAAGTTGTGTTTTTAACTATAGGTTTTCTAGCTATTTATTTAAGAAGTTGTTGCTTTTTAAATTTTGTATTATAATTAACACTTTGTGTGTTGAATTAGAGGTTTTGTTAACTGTGTAAATAAACGTGTAAGTTTTCAATTACGGGTCTCGTAGGTAGTGTAAGTCACAGTTCACGTGTTTAACTACAGGTCTTGTTACTTGTGCAATAAATAGTTTTTATATTTAATTATAGGCCTTGAAGGTAGTGGAAATAACTGTTTTTGTGTTTATCTGTAACACAAGTATACAACACACAGAGTTAAAAAGGAAATGGGATAATATAGTTAGGTCTGTTCTTTCACTACAAGAATTAACTACAAAGTGTTAACAAATATATTACTGTCAGCTGCGTATTTCACATTTTATGTATTTAAATATAAGTTTTATTAATAGTATAATTAGGCCTGGCATGGCCGAGCGCGTTAAGGCGTGCACTCGTAATCCGAGGGTCGCTGGTTCGCGCCCGCGTCGCGCTAAACATGCTCACCCTCCCAGCCGTGGGGGTGTATAATGTGACGGTCAATCCCACTATTCGTTGGTAAAAGAGTAGCCCAAGAGTTGGCGGTGGGTGGTGATGACTAGCTGCCTTCCCTCTAGTCTTACACTGCAAAATTAGGGACGGCTAGCACAGATAGCCCTCGAGTAGCTTTGTGCGAAATTCCCAAACAAACAATAGTATAATTAGTAATTTATGTATTTAACTATAGTTTTTGTTAATAGTATAATTACCAGTTTATTTTTAACTATTGGTTTTGCTCGTAGTATAATTAAAAGTTTATACACCAGATATCACGTGTGTCACGTGGTAATTCTTGTGTGTGAAGCTTCCTTTAAACGGTATTTTAATTCTTGACAAACAACAATCACCTAATCATCAGTTTCCACCTAAGTTTCAGTATTTTGATACATTATCTTATTTTCAGTTTGTAAGGAACAAGTAATTATACAAACACTGATTGAACTAAGTAAATAATATATTAAAATATTCCTCTAGCAATTTATTCAGAATTTTAAATCTGTGTGTTCGAGGATAATGCGAAGTCCACATTTCCCAAGAGAATATTAACTTCCAGTTTACCAGCTTATTTGCTTTCCACATTTCCCAAGAGAATATTAACTTCTGGTTTACCAGCTTATCATCATCCTATATTTACGAGAATGATAAGTCCCAGTTTACCGTCTTATTGTAACTACATATTTACCAGAAGTATATCAAATCCCAGCCTATTGCTTTTCTACATCTACCAGGAGTATATCAAGTCCCAGCTTATTGCTTTTCTGTATGTACCAGGAGTATATCAAGTCCCAGCTTTTTGCTTTTCTATATCTACGAGGAGTATATCAAGTCCCAGCTTATTGCTTTTCTATATCTATCAGGAGTATATCAAGTCCCAGCTTCTTGCTTTTCTATATCTACCAGGAGTATATCAAGTCCCAGCTTATTGCTTTTCTATATCTACGAGGAGTATATCAAGTCCCAGCTTATTGCTTTTCTATATCTACGAGGAGTATATCAAGTCCCAGCTTATTGCTTTTCTATATCTACCAGGAGTATATCAAGTCCCAGCTTATTGCTTTTCTGTATCTACCAGGAGTATGTCAAGTCCCAGCTTTTTGCTTTTCTATATCTACGAGGAGTATATCAAGTCCCAGCCTATTGCTTTTCTATATCTACAAGGAGTATATCAAGTCCCAGCCTATTGCTTTTCTATATCTATCAGGAGTATGTCAAATCCCAGCTTATTGCTTTTCTATATCTAGCAGGAGTATATCAAGTCCCAGCCTATTGCTTTTCTATATCTATCAGGAGTATGTCAAATCCCAGCTTATTGCTTTTCTATATCTACCAGGAGTATATGAAGTTCCAGCTTATTGCTTTTCTATATCTAGCAGGAGTATATCAAGTTCCAGCTTATTGCTTTTCTATATCTACCAGAAGTATATCAAGTCCCAGCTTGTTGCTTTTCTATATCTACGAGGAGTATATCAAGTCCCAGCTTATTGCTTTTCTATATCTAGCAGGAGTATATCAAATCCCAGCTTATTGCTTTTCTATATCTACGAGGAGTATATCAAGTCCCAGCTTATTGCTTTTCTGTATCTACGAGGAGTATATCAAGTCCCAGCTTATTGCTTTTCTATATCTACCAGGAGTAAATCAAGTCCCAGCTTTTTGCTTTTCTATATCTACGAGGAGTATATCAAGTCCCAGCTTATTGCTTTTCTATATCTAGCAGGAGTATATCAAGTCCCAGCCTATTGCTTTTCTATATCTATCAGGAGTATATCAAGTCCCAGCTTATTGCTTTTCTATATCTATCAGGAGTATATCAAATCCCAGCTTATTGCTTTTCTATATCTACGAGGAGTATATCAAGTCCCAGCTTATTGCTTTTCTATATCTAGCAGGAGTATATCAAATCCCAGCTTATTGCTTTTCTATATCTAACAGGAGTATATCAAGTCCCCGCCTATTGCTTTTCTATATCTATCAGGAATATATGAAATCCCAGCTTATTGCTTTTCTATATCTACGAGGAGTATATCAAGTTCCAGCTTATTGCTTTCCTATATCTAGCAGGAGTATATCAAATCCCAGCTTATTGCTTTTCTATATCTACGAGGAGTATATTAAGTTCCAGCTTATTGCTTTCCTATATCTAGCAGGAGTATATCAAGTCCCAGCTTAATTGTTTTTCTATATCTACGAGGAGTATATCAAGTCCCAGCTTTTTGCTTTTCTATATCTACGAGGAGTATATCAAGTCCCAGCCTATTGCTTTTCTATATCTACCAGGAGTAAATCAAATCCCAGCTTATTGCTTTTCTATATCTAGCAGGAGTATATCAAATCCCAGCTTATTGCTTTTCTATATCTACCAGAAGTATATCAAGTTCCAGCTTATTGCTTTTCTATATCTACCAGAAGTATATCTAGTCCCAGCTTATTGCTTTTTTATATCTATCAGGAGTACATCAAATCCCAGCTTATTGCTTTTCTATATCTAGCAGGAGTATATCAAATCCCAGCTTATTGCTTTTCTATATCTAACAGGAGTATATCAAGTCCCAGCTTTTTGCTTTTCTATATCTACCAGGAGTATATCTAGTTCTACTTTTCTAGTCGAGCCTCCATAGGGAATTTTGACGTCACACTGTGAGCACATGAACTTAATGACCGGAATTTTCTTGAATGTTTAGGAAATGAACGATATAGGAGAAATCAGATGTTTCTACTGGTTGATTGATCATTAAACTGTTCGTTTTGATTAATACGTTAGTTCGTATGTTTCTTCGTTTTGATTAATACGTTAGTTCGTATGTTTCTTCGTTTTGATTAATACGTTAGTTCGTATGTTTCTTCGTTTTGATTAATACGTTGGTTCGTATGTTTCTTCGTTTTGATTAATACGTTAGTTCGTATGTTTCTTCGTTTTGATTAATACGTTAGTTCGTATGTTTCTTCGTTTTGATTAATACGTTAGCTCGTATGTTTCTTCGTTTTGATTAATACGTTAGTTCGTATGTTTCTTCGTTTTGATTAATACGTTGGTTCGTATGTTTCTTCGTTTTGATTAATACGTTAGTTCGTATGTTTCTTCGTTTTGATTAATACGTTAGTTCGTATGTTTCTTCGTTTTGATTAATACGTTAGCTCGTATGTTTCTTCGTTTTGATTAATACGTTAGTTCGTATGTTTCTTC
Organism: Carcinoscorpius rotundicauda; assembly: GCA_011833715.1. Lineage (NCBI taxonomy): Eukaryota > Metazoa > Arthropoda > Merostomata > Xiphosura > Limulidae > Carcinoscorpius > Carcinoscorpius rotundicauda. The sequence goes on along the minus strand of CM022391.1, from coordinate 7,221,155 downwards.
GTTTTGATTAATACGTTGGTTCGTATGTTTCTTCGTTTTGATTAATACGTTAGTTCGTATGTTTCTTCGTTTTGATTAATACGTTGGTTCGTATGTTTCTTCGTTTTGATTAATACGTTAGTTCGTATGTTTCTTCGTTTTGATTAATACGTTAGTTCGTATGTTTCTTCGTTTTGATTAATACGTTAGTTCGTATGTTTCTTCGTTTTGATTAATACGTTAGTTCGTATGTTTCTTCGTTTTGATTAATACGTTAGTTCGTATGTTTCTTCGTTACTGCTAGTTAGCTCAATGCTATGCTTCTTGAGTTTGTGTTTCAAAACAGTTATAGACACATAAAAAGTGCTTAATGTACAAGAAAATTTTCATGCGTGATTTCTGTTGGTACTTTATTGATTTGTGAAAAGGTTTTACGCTGGTTACATGAAACCTGTGATTGGTGAAATAAAACGTTTTCATTAAGTGGACTGCACTGTACATCTTATTTTTACCAAATAGTCCAAAATAATTTCCCTGTTAACAGAATCCTTTGTGACAACGTTATCATAAGAAACTGTCAATCAGTCACGTTTTCTAGTTTATAATTCATGTGCATAATTACTATAATATCTCTTTAATGAGGGAAGCAAAGTGAGGTGAAAAATGTATCAAAGTTTAAAGCTATTATCGTGCATTAAAATTACGTGATACTAATAACGTTGGATTTAAAACTACGTGATACTAATAACGTTGGATTTAAAACTACGTGATACTAATAACGTTGGATTTAAAACTACGTGATATTAATAATGGTGGATGTTCTTGCACCAAAATATTCATTTAAATTATGATAAGATAAGAGTGAAAGAGAAAAACTTTCTAAAAAGATGAGTCACACAAAGATAATACGAGCTAAATGAAGCAAACCTCTGAGGAAGATCCGTGAAATAAAGATAAGACTTGCTAAAAGAAGCAAACCTCAAAGGAAGATCCGTGAAATAAAGATAAGACAGGCAAAATGAAGCAAACCTTTAAGAAAGATCCGTGAATTAAAGATAAGACTACCTAAAGGAAGCAAACCTCAAAGGAAGATCCGTGAAATAAAGATAAGTCTAGCTAAAGGAAGCAAACCTTTAAGGAAGATCCGTGAAATAAAGATAAGACTAGCTGAAGGAAGCAAACCTATAAGAAAGATTCGTGAAATAAAGATAAGACTAGCTAAAAGAAGCAAACCTTTAAGGAAGATCCGTGAAATAAAGATAAGACTAGCTAAAGGAAGCAAACCTTTAAGGAAGATCCGTGAAATAAAGATAAGACTAGCTAAAGGAAGCAAACCTTTAAGGAAGATCCGTGAAATAAAGATAAGACTAGCTAAAGGAAGCAAACCTTTAAGGAAGATCCGTGAAATAAAGATAAGACTGATTAAAAGGAAGAAAAGTTTCCCTGAAAAATCCATCAAATAGGGCTAAGAGTTGACGACAGGTTAAAGCCGGTAGATCTACAATACTTGATAAAATTCTCTTAAAAATCAAATGTTACACTTTCATATTGTTTTAATTTGTCCCATTGTGATTCAGATATAGAACTGTGTAACAAAATAATATTCCGTATCTGTCTTTTGTCTCCCACAAATCGCTGCTAAATATATATTTCATTTATTATCACGTTTTTTTTCAATTTAGCCAAATAAGCTTAAACCCAAAATGGTATTAGTACTTGTCAATGCATTTACTCCGTAACTTTCAGTATACTCGACTTTACTGCATGTGTGTTTGGCGTTTCAGATAATCTTTAGTTTTTAATTGTCCATCCCAAATGACTGTTTGTATAAAATAAAATATCTGTTTTTGTAACTTGTAGGAAGTAAAAGACAGGTTTGAAAATTTATTGTTAAACTTCTCTAATTATAGATCGAAAATAGACAAGTTGACAGTAATCTGTAAGGAAAAAACACATCTGTTCTTTCATTGGACTTTAACAGATATTTCAGATCTATTGAAAGACAAGAGCAGACTGGGATCTTCAGGTTTTTCAGTGCAAAGTGATATTATTATGAAACAAGCTATTAGGTTAGATGGGAAAACAATTGAATTTTTGTAACGAGATTGTAGATATTCGAAGGTTAAATGCCTTACAATATATTGGGATGTTTACATATGTTTCAAATGAGAGTCAATGAATACAACACTGTAAGGAAGAGCATTCTTATAACGCAGCCGTTAACTAGATAAAATGGTTTAACTTCTTTCAAAGCTGTTCTCAAACTAATAACAGACGCGAACTTTGTTTCATTTTTAACGTTATTAATCGCAGACTTAAGGTCGAACTCGAGTCATAAGTTTGTTTTGTTTTAATGACCGCGGAATTCTACGTCTTTTTTTTTTTTTACGATAACTCACAAAACTTCATAGAAAAATAATTACTTTTGCTGGAGTTTTGACAGGTGGAGAAAGTCTATACATTTGCTGTATGTTCCAAAATAACTTAAACTTTGAAATTAGTGTTTTGAAATTGAAAGAAAAAACAATTGACCTCCTGAATGAACTTTAACCTTATCTTTTGTAAAGTAATAAATAATGGATCATGAAGTAACAAAGTGTTTGTTTGTTTTAACTTTTGCGCAAAGCTACTTGAGGGCTATCTGTGCTAGCCGTCCCTAATTTAGCAGTGTAAGACTAGAGGGAAGGCAGCTAGTCATCACCACCCACCGCCAATTCTTGGGCTGCTCTTTTACCAACGAATAGTTGGATTGACCATCACATTACAATGTCTCTACGACTGAAAAGGTGACCATGTTTGGTGCGGCCGGGATTCGAACCCTCAACCATCGCTTAACCTCGCTTAAGCACAATTGGTCGTGCTGGGCCCAGTAACAAAGTGTCGATATCATTAAGTGATAAGAATGAGTGTTAAGTCACTTTCATGTGTATATATTTTAGTGTTTGTTTTATTTTATCTCACAAGAAGAGAGAGAATAATTAGTTGTTGTTATTCTCGTATGTTTATATTCTGTATGCGGTACTCTTAAAACCAAGTATGACAGTCTTCCTTTTGCAGAATAAGCATTTATAGTTTGTTTTTTTCTTCAAAACATAAGAAAACATTCGGTTAGTCTATTCTGTTATTCTATACTACTGAAAAGAATACTTGTGATAAAGCGGTCTTCCTAATGGGTTTGAAATCGATCATGACTTTAACGGAATGCCTCGCTTGTTTTGCCATGTTTACAATAAACACTCAGTTTTATATAGTATCATGCACTTTTACTTCATTACTATTCTAATGTCATATTTCAGTATTATTTCTTAAACCAACATTAGTTTGCCAATTTTGTTTTCCATTTCTAAATGACAGTATTTCTTGAACATCGAAAACTTTTATCTGGAGAACCAGTCATCTTGGATGAACAGGAATAAAGACCTCACGGTAGAAACTAGTGAGTTAGACTGCCAACTGCCAGTTGTTGTATTAATGTTACTTTTTTAAACTTTGAACAGTTCCTCCTGGAGAACCAGTCATCTTGGATGAACAAGGTCAAAGTCTCAAAGGTCTTGTGGGCCCTTATAATGAAGGAGATTCACTTACAGTGATGTGCCAAGCAAGTGGCGGTAAGTAAAGCCTTATGAAAACGTGTAGCTACTATGAAAGTCATCACTGTTTAACAGTGGTTTTGTTACATATTTTTTTTGTGGACTAAACGCAACAGAAAGACACAGATAACAGCTTATATAATTTATTACAATAAACTATTATATATATGACAGTTATAAAATATTATAAAATAAAAATGACAGATATTCAATTTAAAATTAATTACAATACAAAATGGTACTGGCCTGTGTCCAATATAATGATTCAGAATGAAAGTCCAAAATTCCAGTCTAGGGTGTGAATTTGGTCCCACGAAGAAATTTCGAAGTTTGAATGGAGAAGTCCAGAAACAATTCACAGTCCAATAAATTTGACGAAGTTCTTTTTACGATGTTTTCGATGAATGTCTTAAATTTGTTGTTTTCCAACTTGCCCCGGTCTCCCCTAAACAGTTCTATACGTGTTGACTTTCAGTATAACCAGGAATTCGAATGAATCGTAAAGATTGACGAAATAAAATCACAGCTTTTGTAGATCTAGCTTCAGTCACAAATCCAAGTTGAATAAACACACAGCAAACGTTGAAAATTTCTCAAACGAAGATACATCTATTTAATCGAATAAAAACGAATGACTGACTCACTGACTCTCCTCACATCGCCGTCTGTTTATATATTAGTAGGCCTACTGTGTTCTCGAAATATCGCGTAACTTCCACAGAATTCCAGAGTAATCTGCGCATGTCTGTTTTTGCACGAGACTCGTCTAGACACTAGACCGAATACATTCTATTTATAGACAAATGATTGATCTACCTAATTCTAGAAATTTCTACATGAATGACAACATATTTTATTGGTTTGAACTTCGAAACCATAATATAAACAACAACATGGCATTCCAAACACTTTATACATAACAGGTTTAAATAATCTCTCGTTAACTTACTTACAGACACTTTTTTCAGATGTAATCAAATGTTTTAATACGTCATAACTATTTGTTACGTCATATTACTTCACAAACTTATGTGAACAATTTTCCAGTCAATCTAACCTCTAATTTACCAAACTGCTTGAAACAAGTTATACACAGTAGCCTAAACTAGCTATATTAGTAATGCTGCTCAATATTTTTAAGAACTGGTGCGAAATGAATGTATTTCATTGTTGATATGTGAGTTTTAAATAACCAATGTTACCAAGTTTCGTGAAACGGTTTTCCTTTCTACCTTCTTTCATTGAACATGTAAATGTTTACAGCTTCTGTAAAATGAAAATAATATATTTTGAGACCATTTTCGAGCGTATTGGGCAGGTAATATTGACTTTACATAAGTTTAGTATCCTGTTTGAACAAAATAATGTATCCTAATACACTTTGAACATTATTTGTTGAAATTACAAAAAAATAATAATCATAAACCCTTAAATTTAAGTTTTAACGTTAATTATGGAATGATAAAATATCAAGGGTCCTGATGAAAATCATTATTACGTTGATTTACATTAAAGTAAACAAGAGTAAGAATGTTACTTCAAAAATGTAAACAAAGTGTGTCATCTTATTGTTCTATTATATTACAAAACATTGTATTGGATATTGTTCTCGACGTTAAACAAAACAAAAGACTTTTCCTCAGTATTAACTCACACCATCTGAAACACGTGGGTGAACAAGTTAAAGGAGAGAAAATATAATCGTGCTCTAACAGCAAAATGTAATTATTGTATGAGAAAATAGCTTTAGAAACTACGTTAAAAGGAGTATGGATTTTTAATTTTATGTATCATTACTATTAGCACAGATAGCCCTCGAGTAGCTTTGTGCGAAATTCCAAAAAAAACCAAAAAAACATGCTATTCAAATTATTTGAAATTCAAACTCTTTCTTACGAAGCGCCATCTATCCTAATTGGTTCACACTAAAATTGATATCGTGAGACTCAATTTATAATTTTAAAATAATATCACATTTTTATCTAACTATAGTTATCAAAATTGTTAAGAAATACATGATAAAACCAGATCTAATTTAGAATTTTTTTGAATACATCATGAGTCTATTTAACGATGTGTGCTGTTTACAAAAGCAACAATTTTGTTTCATATGTTTACCGCTATTACAACAGTCTGGCATGACCAGGTGGTTAGGACACTCGACTCATAATCTGAGGGTCGTGGGTTCGAATCCCCATCACACCAAACATGCTCACCATTTCAACCATGAGGACGTTATGATGTGACGGCCAGTTCCACTATTCGTTGGTAAAAGAGTAGCCCAAGAGTTGGCGGTGGGTGGTGATGGTTAGCTTCCTTCGCTCTAGTCTTACACTGTTAAATTAGGGAGGACTAGCGCAGATAGCCCTAATCTAGCTCTATGCGAAATTCAAAACAAACGCTATTATTACAAGGTCCAATTCCATTATCGACCTTTAAATTCAAGCATATGAACAACGCTTCCTTCCTTCCAATAGTAGTCTAGTGTTCAAAGTATCTGACTGGAATACAATCTCACAAAATCGCGTTACGTCTGTTTTGAGGTCGCAAAAAACGTTAAAACGTTGAAGCTCCATTCCCGGTACTTGATTAGACAATAATAGACCAATATGTGGAAATGGGTGTTGTTAACTTATTGCCTTTCCTTCAATACAACAGTTCAAATTTGGAAAAGTAACTTCATGTGACCCTTGTATAGGTGGCGAAATCAATGCATTTTTAATTTGATTTAACACCAACCAGTGTCTGCTCCTTATTTGCTGTGTTAAGTGTGGGCATGGCAGGGCCAGATGGTTTTGGAAATTGGTTTGCAATATGAGAGTCGCGTCTTCGAATCCCAGTCCTACCAAACATATTTGCCCTTTTATAAAATGGCAGTCAATCCACTATTCATTGGAAAAGAGCAGTCCTAGATTTGGCGTTGGGTGCTGCTGACTAGCTGCCTTCTCTTTTAGCATTTCACAACCAAAGTAAAGATGGATATCGCAAATAGGCCTCGTGTAGTTTTACGCGAAATTCAAAGCAAACAAACAAATACTAATAATGATCAATGAAGTCCATACATACACCGCAACATTTCACTAGAGTTGTGAATAAGTTGATATTCACCTTTTAAATGGCCGGTCATGGCCACCTGGCTAGGACACTAGACTCGTAATCCGAGGTTCACGGGCTCGAATCCCCGTCACACCAAATGTGCTATCCCTTTCATCCGCGAGGGCTCTATAATGTTACGATAAATCCCACTATTCGTTGGTAAAAGAGTAGCTCAAGGGTTGGCGGCGGGTGATGATGAGTAGTTGCCTTCCCTCTAGTTTTACACTGCTAAGTTAGGGACACCTAGTACGGATAAGCCTCGAGTAGGTTTGCGCGAAATCGAAAACAAGCCAAGCCAAATCTTTTAAAATGCGCATTTTTCCAGCTGGTCAAAATGGAGAGTGTTTTTGTCGCCCTCATAACCTTGTGAAGCTTTTCACAAATATTCAAAACAAAGAAATTATTCCAATGACAACGGCTAAAATTCGTACTAACAAGCTGAATATAGAATTTACTCATAAAATTAAAACTCATTTTCGCCCTGTTTCGTTAAAGATATCGAATCTTAGGCTAGGGCATATGTTATATTTCTAAAACATTATATTACCGTTAACAAACTCAGTCGAATTTGAAACACATACTTCAGCATTGCTCATTTGAACATTTAATGTTTACCTCCAGGGAAACCACGGCCGACTGTAACCTGGTGGAGAGATTATTCTTTGCTGGACGGCAACTACACATTCGAACTGGGAGATGTCGTCCAAAACCAGTTAAAACTTAACAGACTTCGCCGACAAGACCTGCTTGCAGTGTTGACTTGTCAAGCATCTAATAACAACATTACTGTACCTTCATCCAGTGCTATAACCATCGACCTCAACCGTAAGAATACTTGAAATTCGAGATAGATATTTCACATTGATAATCATACAAAACACTCGACAAATGTGGCCATTAATTTCGAAACAAAACTCTGTTGGTCTTGTAATTTTAATGTTCATCAAATGTGTGTAAAATATAATGAGCAAAATTCGAGAATTAAGAGATAGATATTTCACATTGATAATCATACATAACACTCGACAAATGTGGCCATTAATTTCGAAACAAAACTCTGTTGGTCTTGTAATTTTAATGTTCATCAAATGTGTGTAAAATATAATGAGCAAAATTCGAGAATTAAGAGATAGATATTTAATGTACATTGTAGTCCTAACTGATTTGACACGATAGATTTCACGTATAAAATAACGAAATGAAATTTATAAGCCTAAGTAATAGCATAATTTATAAAAAAAACTAAATATCAAAGTCGATGTGAGTTCCACCAGACTGTTAATTTGTAGGGAAACCCGACGTATTGTTAATATAATAATTTAATTACCAGTGAAACCGGAAAAAGCAGTCATCTCACCTTCCCAGAAACCTCTTCTTGCGGATAAAGAAATAGAACTAACATGCACGGCGAAAGGATCGCGCCCCGCCAGCAAAATCACTTGGTGGAAAGGAAATCAACAAATGCAGAACACCCGTGAGAGTGCGCTGCACAACAGTGACACTACTACCATTCTTACTCTTACGCCATCTATCGACGACAATGGAAAGTTTCTCTCTTGTCGTGCTGAAAATCCTCTGATCGCCGGAAGCAATGTGAAAGATGGTTGGAAACTGGATGTTCAGTGTAAACTATATTTTTAATGAAAAAAATTAAGTTAGCATTTTCTTTTAGCATACAATGGTCGCCTTTTAAAGTTACGTGACATATTCGTCCAAATAAGCAAAGAATATTTCAGGTTTATTCTCTTCTAAATTCTAGTTGAGTGTTCTGAATCACTTTTGATTGGACATCGGGAATGTCTTAAAATATTTACCTTTTTTTCTACTTCCTTATTGAAATATAAAATAAATTCAATGAGTAATATATCTACAATAACCTATTGGAAAATGAAATAAGAAGAACATAAATAGATGTGTCAAAGCTATTACATAATACATTATCTATATCTTTTTACATATAACAATGGTAAGTTCTATGTATTCCAGATCCACCTCAGATAAGCCTGCAGCTCGGCAAAAATCTCAAAGTATCAAATATCCAAGAAGGAAATGACGTCTACTTTGAGTGCAACGTTCGTGCAAATCCTTGGATACACGAGTTGAGCTGGCAGTTTGAAGGACGGGATCTCACCACCAACACATCAGCAGGGGTTATCATTAGCAACCAGTCTTTGGTATTACAGAGAGTGAAAAGAACCTTCAGAGGACGGTTCACATGCTCAGGCACCAACAGTCGAGGATTAGGAATTAGTAACGAAATTTTTCTGAAGGTTAAGTGTAAGTGGTTAAAGACGGGTTAACAGGTAAATTAATTAATAAATTAGTGACTGACTACCTGAAAAAAACAAAAGTGCGGATTGGGAACATGCTGTATTAGTTCAGTTTCGACCATAATTTCATAATACGTGGTTAGAAACCACCTTAAACGCATGGGAAGTTGAATATTTTGATATGAAAACACGTACGTCTAATTATTTCATTATTTTATAATTTTGGCGAAAAGGTTTGGTTTATTTCGCATTTCGCGCAAAACTACACGAGGACTATCTGCGCTAGCCGTCCCTAATTTTGCAGTGTCAGACTAGAGGATTGTTGTTTAGAGTTAAGCACAAAGCTACACAATGGGCTATCTGTGCTCTGCCCACCACGGGTATCGAAACCCGGATTTTAGCGTGTAAGTCCGCAGACATATCGCTGAGCCACTGGGGGGCAAGACTAGAGGAAAGGAAGCTCTTGGGCTAATCTTTAACCAACGATTAGTGGGATTGTTCGTCACATTATAACGCCTCCCCGACTAAAAGAGTGAGCATATTTGGTGTGACGGGAATTTGAACCCGCGACTGTTAGAGTACAAGTCGAGTGCCTTAACCACCTGGCCAGGTCGGGCCCCGCGAAAAGGCAATCAGTTGACATTATTGAACATCAACTCTCGGGCAACGTTTTGATCACAAAAAGTGGGATTTACCGTCACCGAAGGAAATAAAGTTCGCCCAAAAAGGCGAAGATATTTTGATGACAGTATTCAAAACCACAACGTCATACAAATAACTTTATAGATTAAAACAAAACTGAAGCAAATCCGTTTTTTTTTATATTAATGTATCGATAATGATGCTTGTTATTCAGCATGAAGCTACAAACAGAGTCATCTGTCATCTTCCCACCAGAGCTATTGAAACCCTATTTATCGTGCAAGTGTTCAGACATACCTCTGTGCCACTGAGGGTCAAAATGTATTGAAACTCGAGGTCACGAGAATACAAATCGTTTGACATGTCTTACTGAATGTAATAAATTGTACATGACAAATTTTTGTAACAGAGGATAATAATTTATTTGGCCCCTATGAGATATTTATTGCGTGCAGATGGATTTTCTTTACAAATAAATTTTACTAAAATATAAAGAAATAGAGCATGTCTTTTACTTTTACGTGTCTTTTTTTTTTGTTAGATGCTCCTTTATGTAAGCCTGGACAAAAGGCCATCTACGGTGTGGCCAAACATGAATCTCTTGATGTGTCGTGTGAACTGGACTCCGACCCTGACGAAGTAACAGTCCATTGGCGATTCAACAGTTCTTATAAACGATCCGACAAAATAACCTTTTCCACGCATCGTGCACACAGCGTAGCTACCTACACTCCTGAGTCGGATGAAGACTATGGAAAACTCTTGTGTTGGGGAACCAACGACATTGGAATTCAGAACGAACCTTGTGTTTTTTCTATAGTTCCTGCAGGTAAGTGAAATAAAATAACAAGACAAGATTAACTATCAAAGGCAGTTATCTTTTAAAAGTACTGAGTGTTAAAGATGCATTTGCTCTAAAAGTGCAGTATGTTAAATGTAGTTTAGTTCTAAAAGCACATGATCTAAAAGATGGTTATGTTTTGAAAATACGGAATGTTAAGGATAATTCTCTCTTAAGTGGATGAAAGCGCATGTTTCATGGTATTTCTTCTCTTATCATGAGTTATCATTAGGAAAAGACATTAAATAGAGTATAGTTTAAAGACGCGTCACATAATCTTCTGCTTTAAAAAGTGTTCTTTGAGGTACTAGATAGTTGAAGTTATGATTTATATTGTTTAATAGTAGTAGGTATTTCTCTTTCCATTAATCTTTCAATGTATTATATATAAAACAAAATGTACATTTTACCAATTGGCTATCAAAGTAATGGATGTACAGAGTTGAGAAGCCCGTCAATAACTGCACTTTAAACAGTTGTTAACAACATCAGGAATACGACATATTGTTTCGAGTTTGGTGGTTATATGGTCACAACAAAGGGATTCTTCAAAAAATATCTTGTTTAGCGGTTATATGGTCACGGTGGAGAGATCTTACACATTATTTAGTGTTCAGTGGTTATCTAACCACAGTGGAGATATGTTGCACATTATTTAGTATTTTGTGGTTATATGATTACAGCGGAGAGATGTTAGATATTATTTAGTACTTAGTGGTTATATAACCACAGTGGAGAGATATTACACATTATTTAGTATTTCTGGTTATGTAACCACAGTGGAGAGATGTTACACATTATTTAGTATTTCTGGTTATGTAACCACAGTGGAGAGATGTTACACATTATTTAGTATTTAGTGATTATATAATCACGACAGAGAGATGTTACACATTTTTTAATGTTTAGTGGTTCTATAGTCAAATATAAGGAACAAGAAATCTATATTTTCGTGTATTAACTGTATGTCAAACATTAGTCACCATTTAAAGTTACATTGAAATAATAAATAGTAGTGTCTGGATACAGAGAGTTACGCAAATGCTGTTGGCTAAGGCTTTCATTTTTGTCACACCTAGACAAAAATTCGATAAGATAAGTAGGTGATGATATTATAGAAACAAAACAAAGGACAAAATATGTCTAGTTGTGTGAATACAAGAATCAACATTAATGCTTTATAACTAACAATAGTACCCCAAACACCAAAACACACGAAAATTCAGTTAAAATTTGTTAACCGCTACAAAATTCAAAACCAACTTAAAATATTTTTTGTTTTCTCAATGCTGTATCATTACAAGCATGAAACTTCAGTTAAAGTGTATTATTTGTCCTCACTACTTTAACCTTTACTCAGGCCCGATATGGCCAGGTGGTTAAGGTACTCGATTCGTAATCCAAGGGTTGCAGGTTCAAATCCCCGTCACACCAAACATGATCACCCTTTCAGCCGTGGGACCGTTGTAAAGTGACGGTCTTTCCCACTATTTGTTGATACAAGAGTATTCCAATAGTTGGCGGTGGGTGGTGATGACTAGCTGCCTTATCTCTAGTCTTACGCTACTAAATTAGGGACAGTTAGCGCATATAACCCTCGTGAAGCTTTGTGCGAAATTCAAAACCACACCAAACTAACCATTACAAGCAGGAAACCATAGTTAACGTCTTTTACCTGCTCTATGTACTGTCGACATCATAAGTGTGAGACCCTCGGTTTCAAAGTTTATCTCCTTTTACGATTATAATCGCCACGTGATTAAACCTTCGTTAAAATATTTGATCTGCCGTCATTACTATAACAATCAAGCTTTATCCGCTCTTAATAATACAACCACCAGAATCACAGACTGGTTAAAGCTTTACGTGTCTTTTTTGTACTCTGGCTAATACAAAAATGAAACTCGACTTAAATAACCGAAGTTAGTTTGAACCAGACGATATTCTAAACTTACGAATCAGTATCTAACTTTTCCCCCTTGTGGTACAGCGTCATGCCTGCGGGCTCACATTTTTATAAAAACCGAGTTTCGATGGTGGGCAGAGCAAAGATAGCCCATTGTGTAGTAAAAAGTAAAAATCGATGTGAACTTAATTATTGTTACGAAATAAAGATAAGGAATGATTCCCATAGTCACAGAAGCAATTCTAAATATGTTTCTTCATTGCCAATAAATATTACAATACTAATAAAAGCGTTGTGAACAGCAAGCTCAATTTCTTAAAAACGTTGTTAATAAAGTGTCCAGTTTTCACAGAAGCACTACCAATGATCTTTATGGTGTTCATGGGGATAAGAGTAAATAATATAAGATTATCATAAAAAAATATATTAATAGTCTCAATGTCCGTATATATATGGCTAATAAATTTTATAATGCTCAAAGAATAACTGTCCACCACTGGTTCAGGAGTATGTCCCCGGATTTACAACGATCAGATCAGAAGGTTTGATTCCTCTCGGTGGACGCAGTGTATAGCTCGATGTGGCTTTGCAAAAAAAAAAACACATTCGTATAATTACTGTCAATAAACTTTATGATCATTATAAAAACCAATTTGATAATTATTCCACTTTTTCGCAAAAAAAAACTTTGTTAATAAGCATTCCAGTAAGTTTATCAAGAGTAAAGGAATTTCGATAATCGTTCTGAAAACACTCACTGTCAATCAGTACAACAGTCTTCACAGAAACACTTTAAATAGGGCTACGCAAATATCGTCGTTGAGTATTCTATTCTTGTACAAGAAGTTTTAAGAATAAAATACATTTTTTTTCTCTTTTGTTTAGGACCTTTGACCTTTGACATAATTTGTTTTATACCTCTCTTTAGGTCCTCCTGATCCTCTCCATAATTGTTCATTGGTCAATCAAACAGAAGAACTAATTTCTATTCATTGCCTTGAGGGATACGATGGTGGCATGTCACAACGATTTATGTTGGAGGTGTATTTAGTAAACAGTAACGCTCTCCAAGTGAATATCACCTCCCCAGTACCACTGTTTCTTGCCGATGACTTACCATCTGGCACTCCTCTTAGGATAGTCATGTACGCTGCAAACCCAAAGGGTCGAAGTTCTTCTGTGGTCATGCTAGCTTCTACTCTAAGACCTGCCGAAAAATTAACCAGAAGAGGTTTGGAACTTTGATATTTAGCAATTAGTGAATGTCCCTGAATCAAGTAAAGTAGTTTGATTTAGGAAACGATGGAAACTCTTTAGACCAGAGTCTCTTGATGAGCAATTACATAATTTCAAGCAGTTACTTATGCCTTACTTTTGTCTGAGTAGTTGACCTCTTTTGGTCGTTTGAAAATCCATTAACTGTTTTGACATGAATTATTTACAACTTCCACTAAATCCAGGGTTTACGAACAACACTATGTTAACTACCACAAGTAGTTAAAAAAATAATGAAAGGTTTCTTTTACACGAAGTAAGATGGAAATGGTAGGTTTTTTGTAAATGGAATAAAGATGACAATGCTGCCATATAACGCCACATTTCTTAATGTTATTTCTAGGAGATGGCGAAGGAATGTTCATCATTCGTCCATTTCTTGCTATCCTTATCGCCATTGTTACGATTCTGGTCACCATTACTCTTGTCTTAGCTATATTCATTCGTTCCAAATGGAAAAGAAGAACAAAGGGTAAGTTTTGTTAGGTATTAATATTATCTACCTCAGTGCACCTAAAATATTGTAGGTAATTTTTTTTTCATTAATCAGCAATCGTCCTGATTTCGTTCATACCTGGCACGTGTTTGTTAAAGTTATTGAGGATTTTACCACTTGGATTTGTTATTACGTCAGCAATACCACGAGGAATTTTTTTTTTTGGTAATTTGTTTTGTCTTGCCCGTGTGTGTTCATCGATTAAACACTAATCGAGCTCATGCAACGTTACGTGCATGTGTAAACTATTATGTAACACAGCGACACTAACTCTTTGTTGGTTCACGTATAATTTCATTGAGTTGAAACGAAGCGAAAACATAAAAATTAAAAGGGGAAGGTCATCGCCACCAACCGCCAACTCTTGGGATATTCTATTACCAACAAATAGTGAGATTTATAGTAACGTAATAACACCTCCAACGCTGGAAGGGCGAGCATGTTTCGTGGTACTAGAGTTCGAACTGATTGCAGGGAAAGCCCACCTAACCATCTGTCCACGCCTGACATTAAACAACACAGATAAAACGACAATATAAATACTTATCACGAGCCCGTTTCTTCCCTATTTCGCTGTGTTTTATTTCAGACTGACTGAACAAGTGACCATATAAGTGACCCAGGATATAGAAGTAGGTACTTTGTGAATAACTTATTAACGATTCCCTGATTAGTGGAACCATGGAAATGTTTTGTTTTGTTTGTTTGTTTTGGAATTTCGCACAAAGCTACTCGAGGGCTATCTGTGCTAGCCGTCCCTAATTTAGCAGTTTAAGACTAGAGGGAAGGCAGCTAGTCATCACCACCCACCGCCAACTCTTGGGCTACTCTTTTACCAACGAAAAGTGGGATTGACCGCCACATTATACACCCCCACGGCTGGGAGGGTGAGCATGTTTAGTGCGACGCGGGCGCGAACCCGCGACCTTCGGATTACGAGTGCACGCCTTAACGCGCTCGGCCATGCCAGGCCTCCATGGAAATGAAATATAATGATAATATTGCGCAGATGGTCCTTGTGTAGCTTTGCAAGAAATTCAAAATAAACAATAACAATAATTATTCTGTTCTCTTTTATTATTTTCATCTCTGTTTATCAAAGTTTGCGTATTCTGTGATAATACCAGGACAAATTTAGTACAGTGTAGTTGTATAAAATGAAGATTCAAATCACAAAACAGTAATTATACAGTCAAATAATTATAAGTCAAATAAACTTAGTTGTGTGAAATTCATTACTGATGTTGATATGTCCTGTAACGTTTAGTAATGACAGTTTCATTTTCAGAAAACGTGGCATTTGGTTATATTTCACCATGTTTAAAATTTCCATAAAAATTATTAATTTTTAAACTTAATTTCTGTTTAAAATTTGCATTAAAAGGTATTAATTTTTAAATTTAATTTATTTTTTTGTTTGTTTTGAATTAAGCACAAAGCTACACAATGGGCTATCTGTGCTCTGCCCACCACGGGTATCGAAACCCGGGTTTTAGCGTGTAAGTCCGCAGACATACCGCTGAGCCACTGGGGGGCTTAATTTCTTTCTACGATTATGCATTAAAATGTATTAATTTTTAAATTTTATTTCTGTTTACAATTATGTATTAAAATGTATTAATTTTCAAATTTATTTTCTGTATTTTTTCATTTTGTTTAACAGGCGAATTAAGAAGAAACAATCCAGAATCAGAGAAGTGAGTATTAGAAAGAGACAAGCTGAGTTTCTTCGAAACTGAAGGACTTTATTAACAGTGTCTAACATTTAATAAACTTATCTATTTGAAATTAAGCAAAAAGCAACACATTGAGCTATCCGTACTCTGCTCAAAACGGGTATTGGAACCCGGATTTTATCTTTGTAAGTTCCTTTTGTTTAAAGTCATTTTACTATTGTAAACATTTTTAACATCAAATTTAACCAAACCTAGCATGTTTATACAGAACCTGATTGAGCTTGATGTTAAACAGGCTTTTGGAGCTTTTCAGTTAGATTATTTAAATGACGGACTTTCTTTTATTGTTTTTACTTTAAATTACATAGTCCATTAAAGCGTTTCAAATCAAAGTTTCCAATTTCAAAGCGAAAAGAGTTTTTACCTGACCTTGCAACACTTTCAGAGTAAAATACAGATGAAATATAAGGGATAAATTAGATTTATAGCTGAAGCGAATAAAATAAAATAAACAGTGCTAATTCAGACAAAGCATTATTATTATTTTATTTAGGAAAACATAAATGTTCTCAGTGAAATCTCGTTGTAACAAATTTGATTAATAACGTTTGATGTAATTCACCAGTTTATCGAAGTCAGAAGAACGAACTGACGTTAGGCCTCGTTTTTGATGCTGTTTAAAGCTGTTCTAATTTTTTTTTCTTCATGACGACAGTTTGCTGGGAATTAATCACAAAGCTACACAATGGGCTATGTGTTTCTCTGTCCACCAGGAGTATTGAAATCCAATTTGTAGAGGTATAAATCTAGTGACGTACCAGTGTGCCACTTGGGGACCAATGACGACACACAGGGTTCCAAAGACAGTTGATTTTGTATAAAGCACAACAACAAGATTACTAATCCTTTCTCAGTCTGTGTGTCACGTGTACTTACTGTTAAACACAACAGCATTAACTCTAATTGGAAAGTTCTCAGCTTGCGTGCCGCGTTTATTTACCGTTGACATATATTCTTAAATTAATCTGAAATACAGCAGGCTTAACAATTGTTAACCCTTTCTCAGCCTACATGTGTCGTGCTTACTTACTATTTACATATACTTTTATGTTATTCGTAAACATAGTGGAAGTGGTTTACGGTACAAAGATTTCCCAGCTTTTGATACGCCCTCTTGTGTGGCTGATAGAAAGTGATACACGAATATTTGTTGCAAGTACACTTTAATTAAGACTATTAATAACCCATTGATTGAATTGGTGTTGATTCTAAAGGGCAGAACTCTGTTTCTAGGGTGAATTAACTTATGGATTTTGAATAAACCAACACATAAATTATTTGAACATCGAATTTATTTACTATCGTCTTCGAATGCTATGAACACACAATTTATTTTATGGTGTTTAGTAATGACGAGTATTGTAATAACATGAAACATAAGTTTCGAGTAAATATTTTAGGCCATGAAGACCCGAATGTTTTTTTTTTTTCTCTCGCTGCTAACTACCCTCTCTCTGAAGACGGATGTGATAGCGTTTAATCTGTGGTTATTTCCGGGATCTGTCATGGCAAGAACAGATGTATTATGACTTACTCACGTGTTTTAACTTCCGCTCATAGGAAACAGTTTCTTTTCTGTAGACTTTGATCCAGCATCGACTTTAACGTCTTATGTGATATCATAAAATCTGTTCAAGAGAAAGTCAAACAACGACTTTTATATTCTGAATCGTGCGCTAAGCGATGTATTATCTTTATTTTTAACGACAGGAAATATCACTTGTATTTAGAAATTTATGGGTAATTTGAGAAATTATTTCTCTCTGTTTCATTCAAGACACAAAGCAAAATTGATAGAAATGTTCTATTTTATTAATATTATGCACTGTCGTGTTAGAACTCCAATGTTGTTGAATCCATTGTCAGCATAATCACTGAAAATTAAAGCCACGTTTAGTGGCGCCATCTCTTTGCTAATCTTCAAACCCGCATCCTATGTTTGAAATATATATGTATATATGCATATAACAAAAGATTATAATGATGGAAAGTAACCCGTTAGGTTTCGGTTTTATAGGTCAGAGATACCCCTGAAGAAGGACATAGAAGATATTGGTGATATTGAAGACACAGGGCCAGATATCATTCCTGATAAAGGTGTTACCAGATCACCTTTTGCAGGTATGATTTGGAAGAAGTTCAAAGTTTTCATGAAAACTAAGAAGCAATTTAATTTTTTTACACTCTTTAAAATTAGTAACTGTAACCTTTAAAAAATTCATTCCATGAAATAATAAATAAAAATAAATCTAAATAATGTTGAAAATAAGAAAAGCACAAATAATTTTCGATAACTTTCTATGCCTGTCGGACATATTTGAATACCGGAAGTACCTGGACCAAATGGTTTGTTTGTTGACACTTGATCTGAAAACCGCAAAGTGGACTCTTTTTGTTATGCATACTGCGCGAACCACAAAACGCTTTCTAGCATTGCAATTCTGTAAACATACCGGTGTGCTACTGGGATGGGATTATCACCGAGTTGTAAGGTGTCTACAATACATAGGCCTGGTATGGTCAGTTGGTTAATGGACTCGACTAGTAACCTGAGGGTCCAGGGTTCGAAACCCAGTCGCACTAAATATACTCACCTTTTTAGCCGTGGGGACATTATAATCTGAGAATCAATCCCTCTAATCGTTTGTAAAAGACAAGCCTAAGAGTGACGGTGGGTGGTGATGACCAGATGCCTTCCCTCTAGTCTTACGTTGCTAAATTAGGGACAACGGCCAGCGGAGGTAGTCCTCGTGTAGCTTTGCGCAAAATTCAAACCAAACCAAATCTGCAGTATATTAGTGTTGGTTCTGACTGATTAAAGAAACGATATAATACGACCCCTTATATCCTAGTAATGTGGATTAGCAAATACAAAGCTGGCAACTTGTCATTGCTTGTTTTGAAATACTAACTGGGCTCAGAAACATCCGTTTTCTTGTTTGTTTGTTTTGAATTTCGCACGAGGCAAAATTAGGAACGGCTAGTGCAGGTAACTCTCGTGTAGTTGGTCATCACCATCTACTGCCAACTCTTGGGCTACCCTTTCACCAAAGAACAGTGGGATTGACCGTTACATAATAACACCCCACGGTTGAAAGGGCGAGCATGTTTGGTGTGACATGGATTCAAACTCGCGATCCCCAGATTACGAGTCGAGCGTCTTAAACCACCTGGCCATGCCAGGCCCGAAAACTTTCGTATGTAGAGGTGATTTTTAATGTTGGTATCTGGTGTCATATTATGTTTTTTATAAATTTCTTCTTCAGTTAATTAGAATTTAGCTTTAAATGAATACTTTTATAGAGGCGACATGAATTAATAATGCCAATCTGTAAAATAATGTTGGACAAGGACAAAAGGAAAAGCTAGTTCAGTCTAAGGTTGATCATCGAAAACGTTTGAAAAATAATACTACAAAAACAAAGGTTACTGCTGACTTATGAACCGTTGTAAACATCATATTTTAATTTTAGAAACCAATTTGCTCTACTTTACAGCTATAGAACGTACGAAAAGCACGTGAAATTGTCCTTTAGTGATATTGATCGTTCTGAAGTCCTGCTTAATGTTTAATATTTTTTACTTCGAAGTCATTTCCAGGGAATTAAACATCAAGGATTTAAGCCGTATTATTTATTAATCACATTAAATCCACATGCAATATTAATTAAAATTGACAATAACTAACTTAAAAGTTTTAACCTGGTGTTTAGTCGTGTACTGACGTAAAAGTTTGAATAATTGGAGATTAGAAAATGTTTTGCTAACTTCGGTAAAAAAAATGTCTGTTTTCATAATGTAAACATTCATTATTATTAAAGTATTTCTTTATTGCAGGTTGCATAGATGAAAAGGAACAGAGATGTTTACAACTAAGCAACATCATGGAAGATCATAGTTTACATCCTCTGAAAACTGAACATCTCGAAGTTGTTTATAGCAGTCCAGTTTATACGAAGAGCCGCCAGGCGGACATAAACAGTCCCAAAAGTATTTCAGCCACAACAGTACGTATTCGAAAATTTGCTAGTAAGATTGAACTTGTTCAATAAATATAACTCAATAAAAAGTCTATGCCTAGTGGGTTGAAAGCGCTTTACGTTTCGTTTTGTAATGGTCGCAAACCAACCAGTAAAGTGTCAGCACTGTGAACCATAGGAACGCTCTATGTCTACATAAGTAAGCCAAATCAGCGACTCTCTCGGTTCAAATACAACATTTAGAACGAAATGGAAGATAAATGGCTACCAAAACACCCGCCGCTAAACGAACTTTGACGGATTTGAATAGAAATATATCATATAGTGACACAGAACTCACGGTGAAGATGTTTTCGATATCAGCATGTAAATGATATTAAATAGGGAAAAAAATATAAACAAACGCAAAATCAAAGAAGCCTTACTTGTACAACAACTACAACCGAAACTAAACCAATATAAAGAAACACCTTTACACCTAAACAAATTAATAACCTAACATCCACCTGCAACGCCCCCTACAATCCCGTACCCAATTATACTCTCGTCCCTAAGACATGTGTTCGTCAACGGTCACATTCAAACTCTCTCTTTCTTAACCTGAAGATGATCTAGAAAGGTCGAAACGTTGTTTTCTTCTTATCAATAAAAGTGTTAATACCCGTACCAGCCGTTCTGAGATATATTTTCACTTCGAGTCGGTTTCTCGTCATCAAGACTTGCACATGAAAGCAATATTTTATGAGGGCCATTCCATGCGCATAATATATTTCGGGGATACAGAGTTTAGAAAGAGTTATCTTGCACATTTAAAATTAAATAATACATTTGTAATTGTGGGGAAAACTTAAAATTTGGGCTAACACCAAAATATGTTTGTTGAACACATATTTTCAAGCTCTTTGTAAGGAGAAAGGATTCGAATGTGGAAATAACTTTGAATTTATCAGTGTAGAACATCACCTAACGTGCAATGATAAACCTCAGCACAAGCAGAAAAAACATACGATAGGTGGCGCGTTTTATCAACCAAATAATTGTTTCTATAAATATAATTTTAGCTCGTGCACTCAAGACTCCTAATACAGGTATTACAACTTATAAAGTACAGAACAATGTTTCGACCTTCTTACTTTATTTTAATTAAACTTTTAATATCAGTACCAACCGTACTTCAAGGGAGTTTCGCATCATCACGAATAATTTTAGTTTAAACTACACATAAAACTTTTTTCATTATTTACACATTCCAACAATAATATGCATGAAGATTAAACGAAATTAGAACATGTGTTTAGAACCAATAATATAAGAGAAATGTAATGGTATTAAGTAAAACACAACGGGAACGTAAAAAAGTAATTGAGACACAATGCTAACATATTAAATTTTAATTCCTCAACTCGTGAAGTGTGTTATACAATAGTAAAGATTCTTGCTGTCTTTTAGCTCAGAATTTCTTGTTTAAAGATACATTGTTTCTCTTACCTTGTAGGACTAGACTTATCCTCGGTTACATAGTTTTATCCCTTGAGATTTCTTCTTTTCAACTGAATCCAGTGTTCATCAAAATATTAATATGATTGTTTGTTTGTTTTGGAATTTCGCACAAAGCTACTCGAGGGCTATCTGTGCTAGCCGTCCCTAATTTATCAGTGTAAGACTAGAGGGAAGGCAGCTAGTCATCACCACCCACCGCCAACTCTTGGGCTACTCTTTTAACAACGAATAGTGGGATTGACCGTCACATTATACACCCCCACGGCTGGGAGGGCGAGCATGTTTAGCGCGACGCGGGCGCGAACCCGCGACCCTCGGATTACGAGTGCACGCCCTAACGCGCTCGGCCATGCCAGGCCTTATTAATATGAACCCGAAGATGTATCCAGGTGTTCCCATTGTGACGTTTTCAACAATATATTTTACTTTAAAAATAACATTTTATTGCCTAACTTTAATTATCAGGTATTTTTGTTTTTCGCGTCGAACTGCACAAATATCCGTTTCGTTCTCTGTCGTCTTGTTCTACGGTACGATTTAATTGGATGAATGAATGATGGGAAGTCTTATCTGGACTTCTCTTCCAGACGGAGGTCCATCTTAATTACGTTACATACCGTTAGTTGAGGCGTGAGAATGGTTTTGTTTTCTTACGTTTCTGTTCGTGTGTCTCATCCGTTACAATATGCAATATTTTGCTCACGAAATGCGACTATTATTTACTAGAATACAACTTGAAGATTCATTGTTGGATGAATATGGTGCTACAAGGTTATCATTATTTTTCTGTTTTCCTAAACCAGTAAGTAAAAGGAATATTCTCTGTTTGGAAAATTTAACACCATAGTATGAGCAGACCAGTGTGTTTGGATTTTTTGAGTCGAGAAGGACCACCGTATAACTTTCACTCTCCTATCTAACTCCAAATAATATCAGAATATAGTTTTGATACATGCTGTTCCACTTCGGCTGTGGTTATCACCTGACGTCATAGTTTGCATGAACGAACTCGTTTTAATAAATAATTTGTACTCAACCCTGAATGTGTGTGTAACTTTGAAGACTGAACGAATGAGAATAACATGGTTAATTATTTTGTAGAAGGAGACAGAAAAACCATTAGTGTATAATATATTTCTGCTAAGTTCTTTACAGCCGTTTTTGGAAACACACTAAGAAAAAACACAATTTTTTAAGATATTTTCTCAACGTATTTAACTAAATATAATAATAATTAACTGTTAAAATCCTGTTATATTGCAAAGTCAACAGTGAAGGTATCGAAACCAATACCCGTTGTGGGAACAGCACAAATGGACCATTATATGCCTCTAAACTTAACAAAAAATAAACATATCACGTGAGAAAAATCATTTACGTTTGTGTAGCTTATTAAAACACTTTAACAGTACTCAACACTTTGAAATAACCCGCATCTCAAAACCTATCAGACTGATTTCAATAACGTTCTTTATTGTTACACCAGGTGGATTTATTTTGTATTTTTATTACACTGGTAATATATTGAATGAATTGCTTTTGAATCAATATTATCCAGGTGGGTTGGCATTGAATATTATTATCCTACCTGGTTACGGATGGCTAGGTAGCTAAGGAGCTCGATTCGTAATCTGAGGGTCGCGGGTTCGAATCCCCGTCACACCAAACATGCTCGCCCTTTCAGCCGTGGGAACATTATAATATTACGGTCAATCCCACTATTATATATGCAAAAACGGCTCATTTGGGTTGAGAAAATATTTTAAATAGAAGAGCGAACAACGTTTCGACCTTTCTGACCACATGTTTAGAAGGGGTTGTGTTACTGAGTGTCGCAATGTAGAGGGCGGGGTTGATAAAAGAGCAGACCAAAAGTTGGCGATGTGTGGAGATGACTATCTGCCTTTATTTCTTGTCTTATACTGCTAAATTAGGAACGGTTAGCGCAGATAGCCCTCGTGTAGTTTTGAGTGAAATTCGAGATAAACAACAAAATTAGTTTTTATTTTGTATTGAGTTTAGGTCACTGTTTAACTGACTAAGTTTGGACTTAATATTAAGAAACCGTTTGGCTTTTAGAATTACAATAATTACCTTCATCTTTTTTTACTTCAGTGTTAAGTTGTAACTTGTAATAAAAACAACTTATAATCAATGTAAAAACCAAGTTATTATGATAATATTGATATAGAATATTGACTGTAAATTAGGGAACACTACGTTACCATGGTAATATTGAAATAGAATATTGACAGTAAATTAGGGAACACTATGTTACTATGGTAATGTGGATTCAATGAAATAACACCTAAATTAAATAAGGTCTTGATGATATCATGAGAATGACACTAGAAAGTGGAAAATAAATCTTATTAAGATAAATTTACAACAGTATACTGACAACCACAGTAAAAAACAAAACAACTACTGCATGTTACCATAATAATTAGTGTTTAATAAAGTGATAACCCATGGTAACTATCTCCATGTTACTGTCGTAACAGAATTCAATGGAGTTAGGGTTAGACAGTGACAGTATGTTGCATGTCACTATAATAATGCGTGTTTAATGAAATAAGAGACAAATAAAGGTTAATAATTTGTTATATTATTGTAACACGTGTTCATATTATTACTGTAATTATACTAACCCTAAGTTCTATCTTTTTATGTGAATTAATCGTATTTAGATTGTTTGTACTCACTCATAACAAACTGCTATTTAATACATGTATTTAATAAAACGTAGATTGAAGATTAAGATTGTGTTTCTTACTGGTAGCAGATTACTTTCTTTATTCGCCTCTTTGGGTTTATTTGTTCTCTCTCGCACCTCCCGGTCTCTTCATCGTTTTTTCGTTCAGCACTTTTGGCTTTCCTTCTGACCTTACATCTATTTCTCGTGGACCTTATTTCATCACTTCATAAAGATAGTGGTTATTATAGTTTACATACCAGCTGAATTCAGAGAGGCGATCACTTCCCACTCGCTTCAATCATAAACTGACCAAAGACTGACTGCTTTCTCACTTCTTCAACTGATGTTTCTTACACGTAACTTCATAAGATTTTAATGGGATAAATAAATCAAAGAAGAATGATAGAACACTTTAGTTAAAGGATTGATAGATTATTTAGAAATAAGCACAAAGCTACACAATGGGCTACCTGCGCTCTGCCCACCACGGGTGTCGAACTCAGATTGAAGCGGTGTGAGTCCGCATACGTGTCGCTGTGCCACTAGGGGACTTAAAGGGTATTTCACAGTGAGTCTTCCACTGTGCTCGTGGCTAATTATGACAAAAGTATGCCGTTTTAAAGACATCAAATATTTACCATCACCTTTGGCCAAATAAAACTGTAACTTGAAAAGCTTGATCACTAATCTAGCCAATTTCACATTTGTTATGACGCAAAGCACCGCATTAGTTTGTTTCTTTCTGTGAACAAGAGATATGTTTTTAGTAGAGATATGTTTTTAGTCCCAACATATGAGTGTGTTTTTTTTCCATTTCATCCATATAACTGCCAAGGGCATTTTCCTGTTTGGCCACTAAAATTTCATTTACTCTTCAGCAGCCTGAAGGCATACTGTACGTCGGTCTGTCCTTTCTCATTGGTCAATGTTTCAGTGGTGTCATGCGACGACAACCAATCACTGATTACGTCAAAATTGATTTGAAGATAGTAAACAAAGAAGGAAATCAGTTGAGAGTGCCCAGTTTAATTTAGGATATAACGCGATCTGTGTTAGAACAAACATCTGCTCGTGTGGTAACAGTGTTGAGGCTGGTTGGGGGTAATATTTCAAACATCTGTTGGTACAAGTATCGGGTTTACTTATTTCTTTGGGAGGGGGGATTTTACTAGTTATAAAAGCTGTTCACTATGATATATGAAACATATATAAATCATGATCGAACAGTCTACATAGTAAATATAAAGTGTCACCATCGTTATAAAACGGGCTACTATGAAATGTAAAACATGCCATGATATGTCATCTCAAACAAACAATCATGATCCAACACTCTCCTGTGACATACGAAACATATCACATTCATAATCACACAATGTATTATGACATACGAAACATATCACACTCATAATCACACAATGTATTATGGTTTACAACACATATCACATTATACATCTTAGAACGGCTGGTATGGGTGTTAAAACTTTTACTGATAAGAAGAGAACAACGTTACGCCCTTCCTAGGTCATCTTCAGGTTAAAAAAAGAGAGAGTTTGAATGTGACCGTTGACGGACACATGTCTTAGGGACAAGAGAATAAACAGGTTATACTGTATGAAGGTGTTTCTTTATATTGGTTTACTTTCGGTTTTAGTTGTTGTATAAGTATGGTTTATTTGATTTTGCGTTTGTTTATATTTGTTTCCGTACTTGGTATCTGGATGTTTTCTATGATAATGTTGTGTTTATTTCATTTGAAGTGTTACAAAATGTGTGAAGGTGGTTTTTTGTTGTTTTTTAAAATCTAGTTTCCATTTTTCTGCTTGTTTCTTCAATATAGAAGTCGTGATAGTTGTTACATTATATTTATAAATTATGTTGGTGTTGTGTTTGTCAGTGTAGTTTTTACGTAGTATGAAATTTGTTTTGTACCTGGTTTTTGAATAAATTTGGTGTTTACTGGAATGTTGTGTTATGTTATAAATTTTTTCCAAATGTTATTTTTTCGCTTATGTCGGGAACATATGGTATGCAGCAATATAAGGTTTTGTAGTTTGTTGCACCTTGGGATTTATTGTTGGTCTAGGTGTGTGTGTGTCTGTGTGTATAATATTTTCAGTAGTTTTTTAAGGAAATTTGTTGATGTTGATGAAGTGTTGTTTTATTTTGTTGATTTCGTCATTAATTTTATCAGGTGAACATAGTTTTGTGGTTGTGTTTATTTGGTTTCTTAATATGTCAAAATTTTGTTTTGTTTCATGTACTGAGTCCCAGGAAATGTATAATCCAGTATGGGTGATTTTTCTGTGTATTTTTGGTTTGAATTGTGTATCACTTCTAGTAATCTTAAACTGAAGAAACGCTGTTTGGTTAGTTTTTCCTGTTTACAGGTTAACTTAATGTTGAGGCGTATCGAGTGTACTTGGTTGAAAAAAAACGAAGTGTGTGTTCCGTAGATGTGAATCCAGCAACTGTATCATAAACATATCTGTACCAGTATAGTGGTGGGTGTAGGGCTGAATTGATCGCTTGTGATTCAATCTGTGTCATAAAAATGTTGACTAGAACTGGTGACACGGGATTCCCCATACTTAGACCATTTATCTGTAGGTAGTTTTAGTTATTAAACTTATAGTTAGTTTTGGTGGTAGTGATTTCCATAATGGTTGCTAATTGGTTGCTGGGAATGTGTATTAGTGGTTTGGGGTCTTTGGTATAAAGTTCTAGAGCTATATTGCAGGCTTCAGTTGTAGAGACTTCTGTAAAGAGGGATATTACATCAAAATTGGCCATTAAGGGTTTATGATTTAGTTGATTAAGAATAGATTTAAAGTTAAAAGAGTCTTTGATAAAGGAGTCAGCTGATGTTGCATACCTAGAAAATCGTCAGGTTTACAAAGAAAGATGGCCGAAGAAGGTCGAAACGATGTTCGCTCTTCTATTTGAAATATTTTCTCAACCCAAAAGAGCCGTTTTTGCCTATAAAATTCTCAACAAGTGGGTTTCTCGACATCACTGATTTTTGTACCATTTGTTTGTTTGTTTTCTTATAGCAAAGCCACAGAGGGCTATCTGCTGAGCCCACGGGGGGAATCGAACCCCTAATCTTAGCGTTGTAAATCCGGAGACTTACCACTGTACTATCGGGGGGACTTTTGTACCCTCTAAATCATAGACTCGTAATCGCCTAGTCTATTACGACAAGTAAAAAATAGTAATGCTGTAATTACATAAGCTAATACGACATGAAAAACATACCAAAACAATAATCATTCCGTCTATTGTGAGAGGTAAAATATTTTACAGTCATTTCACACCATGCAACACATCATGTAAAAGCATTACAGCCAGGATAACGCTTCTGTTATGACATGTAGTAATATCATAGTCATAATAACGTACCTGCTGCGTGATTTTAACAACATCGCAGTGATTGTTAAGGTCCCAGTCGGTGATGTTAAAATATCAATCATTATATATATGTCATGATAACACTTTTACTAAGTCATTAGATGACTCGTTAAGAGGCAAAAACTTCAGGATATGAACATTTAAGGATATCTGAAATATAATACACAAAAAATAGTTAAAATGTTCCAGAGATGACAAACCCTCACTGCACAAAACATTCAATACATATACATATATATACACACACACACACACACACATATATATATACAAATACCTACATGTAGTACATTTTATATCCGACATTACAATTACAGCTTGTATCCTGGGATCCTTTCAACTGCTACACCATATTTTATTTTATTTTTATTTTTGTTTCGGCTTGTTTTGATCATAACGAACTAATACAACCAATCAGTGGTTAGATAACGAACTACTACAACCAATCAATTGTTTGGATTTGCTGTTTTTAACGCAGTCCTCCCTTTTGATTTTGTTTACGTAACTTAATGAGTATTAATTTTCTTTAAAAATACACATACACACACGGACTAATAATTTAATAGTGTAAGACTAGAATGATGACAGCTAGCCATCACAACTCACCGCCGACAATTGGGCTACTATTTAACAGACGAATAATAGGACTGACCGTCACATTATAACGCCCCCACGGCTAAAAGGGCGAGCATCTTTGGTGCCACGGGGTTTCAAATCCACGACCCTCAGATTACGAGTCGAAAGCCTTAACCTACGTGGCCACGCTGGGCTCCTCAAATAATAAACCCTTAAAATATAAAACATAATGCTTTCGTTCAAATACAAACACCAAAATATCAAACTACAAAGTATATAAAATATAATACCGAACCCTTGAGTAGATGGGGCATTCATCTTAACCACTTAAGGAAAAACCCCAGAATACCAGTTTTTGTGTCAGTATGTGGAACATTCAATATCTTTAATTAAAGAGGATACAGATGAATGACAAACATACAGTCAAATATGTACAGAAATATTTAACATATTATGGTTAAGAACAGTCAGATAGTTTCGGGTAATAGAACTATTAATATAAAACTTATGTGGCCATTCAGTATATCCTTGGAAATATCACTGAGATAAGGATGTCTGAAAATATTATTAGTTTCGTGATGTGGAACGATGTGACATGTAACAAAATCCACTACAGTTCGCATCTTTAAACATGCAGGAAAACCTGGATAGTTTGTTTGTTTTGGTATTTCGCACAAAGCTACTCGAGGGCTATCTGTGCTAGCCGTCCCTAATTTAGCAGTGTAAGACTAGAGGGAAGACAGCTAGTCATCACAACCCACCGCCAACTTTTGGGCTACTCTTTTACCAATGAATAGTGGGATTGACCGTCACATTATACGCCCCCACGGCTGAGAGGGCGGGCATGTTTAGCGCGACGCAAACGCGAATCCGCGACCCTAGATGATACACAATTGTTAAAGGGTTTCTTCAAACGTATATGAAGTTCACTTGTATAACTAATTCTTCTTCATGTCTCTAAGCCTGAACACTCATTGGACAAATAATATCAGTACGTATTTTATCCAGCCTTATACAGCATATTTTTTACATCTGAATTGTGGAGCGTGTTTGTGGACGTTTCTTGAAAGGCCAACAAGTGCATCAACTGTTTTTGTAGACTTCTCGTTCTGAGTCAAGCACGCGCACTAACTTTATCTGTGGGTACATCTTACTTAACTAAGTATGTACATCAACTGTATTTGTGGGTGTTTTTTTTCCGACGAGTTAGACGTATAAATCAATTTACTTGTGGACGTTTATCTCTCAACAAATCACATGCACCGACTGCACACTACTCGCATTATTTTTACACATTTTCTGGATTTCCTTTCTTTTACAAACATGCTCACATTCAATACTTTTGGATGTTTCTCTCACCATAAAGCAGGTGAGCCACATATACCCAACTTGTGCTGTTAGGTTGGTTGTTATCAGGTGACTAAGGTAATTTGCTTTATGTGTTTTCCTATAACAAAGCCAGATCGGGCTATCTGCTGAGCCCAACGAGGGTAATCGAACCTCTGATTATAGCGTCGTAAATGGTTATTTGTACTCATTTATCTACATTTGAAGAACTCGAAAAAAGTACTCTGATCCTTTGAATTATTTTAAGACATTAGTTTTACACGTCTTATGCTAGTTTGTAAAGAGTATTTTTTTGCATGAATTTAACGAAGATATGCTTCTGTGCCTTGCCCATTACGGGAACTGAAACTCCGTTGCAAGTCCACTGTGCCACTATAGGGCGTTGTAAGGAGTAAATACTTTATTATATTAGTTAATCTATGTGTCTTTAAAAAAAACACAATCGAATGTACAATAGCTTCAAAGCATACATGTTAGAATGTTTATTTAAAATGAATATCCGATATTAGGACAAAATTTCCGATTTGGTGTCAGAAACAAAAACAGATCGCTGACATTGCTTTGGGTATAATTCCTTTATTAACTTCCTTTTAAAAACAGGAAATAACGTCAATTCCTTGTTGAAAAACTAATTCTGCATTACAAATATATGTAGAATATGGATTGAAAAAATGTAGTTTTCTTAGTTTAAATTATTTAAGAAAGACTGTAAGTCTGTTTAACGTTGTTTTTCTATTATTTTCTTCCTAGATCCGCCCAAGCACGTCCCTCGTCACATAGAGGACGCAGAATATTTAAGAAAAAACATACCTGGCTGCGTTTTAAAAATTAAAACAAATGTGGCATTATTGGAGAAAGCCTCTACTATACAGTGAAAGCATAATGACAAAGACATTTGGTGGACCCTAATGAACAAAGAAACTTGTCTCTTTATCTTCCCATACGTAAAGGAACGATACGTGTTATTTATTGTTCTTTAACTTACCGCCTTACCTGATGTCGCTTCTTTCGGTTCTTCGATGCACTCTCATTCAGTGAACAAGCACAGCTCCCTCTAACGTGCAACTGATAAATAAATGTTTTAATATAACACGTTTCTGTTTCTCAATAAACTTGACTGAAAACATTTTCAATTAACATGGAGCATTCAGAATGTGGGATTCGATTCCTGAAATGTTTGTAAATTTAAATGAAATATGTCGATACGTAATGTACTTAGAAAAAGTGTGGTATATCGTTTATCAACTCGAATCTATTACATATTTTACCTGCATTGTCAAACCTGTCCTGCTCGTTAGTTCAATACTTGATAATAGCTTATTTTTCTATTATTTTTTAGTTATTTTAAAGATTTTGTTTCTCTTATATAATTCGTTTTATGGTAAGTGTTTATTCCAAATATATTAGACGTAATTCTTATATATATATATATACACCCATAACTTATGAATAATTTAGTGCTCTTTTAGTTTCTGGTACTTTCCAAAAGGTTTTATTGCTGCATTTAGTTATTTTGAGACGTGAACTCAAAGGAATGTTCGGAAAGAAACGGGATTTTGCTGCAAAGGTTGTTACATTCAAGAAATACAGGGACACCACTGAGGATAGCAGGCTTTCTTCTCACACAGAGTGTTTAAGTGCCATACATTCCTTCTATTGTTCTACAGTCTTTATCCCATGAGCTCAGTGAAAGTGGGTGTGGTTAACGATTCTATCTGCCTATCATACCTTCGAAAATGCTCTCCAGTTGCACAGCGGTATATCTGTGGACTTTTTCGACTAGGAACCGGGTTTCGATACCCGTGGTGGGCAGATAACAGGTAGAATTTTGTAGCTTTGTGCTTAATAACAAACAATAACAATAATTATTTGAAACTTTCTCATCGGATATTGTTGTACATTTTTATTGTTCTTGAACGAATCAAATGTATGAACGTCAAAGCTAAGACACGAGGATCAAGACACAACTACCCCTGTAGAAACATGTAACACTTAAATGGCTGGCGTAGAAGTATTTCTGCAGTTACAATGATAATGATAATAACCGGTTTTCGATACCCTTGATAAGCTTTATACTTAATTACAAACAACCAGACTTATACCGCAAAAACAGTGTATTGTATAAAACGATCATTCGTTACCCTCGAGCTACTCGTATTAAATGTAAGAAGAAATAGAATCCTGTTTCTATCTGAACAACTCCATATACAGTTTCATGATTTGCTAACAAAATTAATTTATTGTGAGGAAAATATCATCCTTAGTTTTATTCATATTATGACTCTGTTTAGTTGTTGTTGTTGTTTTGTTTTTTGGCGTAGGGCTACATAATCGGCTTTCTGCGCAGCGTCTACCATGTGGAATCGACTTTAACGTTGTAAATCCTTGATCCATATTAATGCGGATGTACTGTAGTTGCTTTAATTTATTCAATATCTTAAGGTTTTGTGTATAATAAATAATAAGCTAACATCTTTTTACACACACACACATATATATATATATATCAGTGTTTTATCGTGTTTTCTGAATTTAAAAAATACTAATCATCCATTTAATTATACACCCTCCGGTCTGACATTGTAAGTTTACAGAATTACAACTCTAAAATCCGGGATTCGATTCCCCGAAAAGGAGAGGGCAGATAGTCCAAAGTGGCTTTACTCTAAAACAAAGAAACAAATCTTCCAGTTATATTTGAGAATTTACGCATTTTATATTTTTGGTTGGAATTTCGAGCAAAACCACACGAGGGCTATCTGCGTTAGTCGTCCCTACTTTCGCAGTTTAATACTACAAGGAAGGCAGCCAGCCATCACCACCCACCACCAACTCTTGAGCTATTCTTTTACCAGCCGATTGACCGTCACATTATAATGTACCCACGGCTGAAAGGAAGAGCATATTTGGTGCGACTGGGATTCGAACCCGCGACCCTCAGATTACGCCTTAACCCACCTGGCCATGCCGGGCCATACATGTTATAGATAATATAATATATTTAGAAATAGTTCACATTTTAGTTAACAGTTATAATTTTCCTTTCAATAGTTTTCATATTAATAAATGAGTAAAAATAATTTTCAGGTGTTAAATTAAGAGAAATCTTTATTGTGAAAAATGTAAGCCTCGGAAAATAGTCATTGAATAATTTTTAAAATATTTTCATAGTTCTTTTGAATTACAATGGGCCCTGGCATAGCCAGGTGGATAAGGCACCCGACTCGTAATCTGAGGGTAACAGGTTCGAATCCCAGTCATACCAAACATGCTCGCCCCTTCCGCTGTGGGAGCGTTATAATGTGACGGCTAATCCCACTATTTGTTGGTAAAAGTAAAACCAAAGAGTTGGCGGTGGATGGTGATGACTAGCTGCCTTCCCTGTAGTTTTACACTGCTAAATTAGGGAAGGCGAGCGCAAATAGCTCTCGAGTAGCTTGGCACGAAATTCAAAACAAACCAAAACCAATGAATTAAAATGAACATTTTCTTGGTTGTTTTTAAACAGACAGTAAATTAATAAGTATATGGCATAAACCATGAATGATTCGTGAGGAAGAAAAGAGTATTTTCTTGTTCTGAACTAATACGCACTAAAATATTCCTGTTTGTGATCAGTATCATATTTTCTATTAACATCTAGTGTAACCCTGTAAGGTTGCATCATTACACGCCTTACACTGATGCCCTATAAGTATTGTCATAAGTGCAATGTGGCTCGAGTACATCAAGTACACAATGTTGCCCTCTAATTAAAGCGAAGTCGTATTGGAATATATTGATAAACACTATTGCA
Organism: Carcinoscorpius rotundicauda; assembly: GCA_011833715.1. Taxonomy (NCBI): domain Eukaryota; kingdom Metazoa; phylum Arthropoda; class Merostomata; order Xiphosura; family Limulidae; genus Carcinoscorpius; species Carcinoscorpius rotundicauda. Next base: position 7,188,016 of record CM022391.1, on the reverse strand, counting down.
GTGTGACTTAGTCACTTCGCTGTGACACATTCATCAGTACACACTGATTCTCCGTAAATAACATCACTCTAGTGGGACAAGAGCACATGAGTACGCAATGTTAATGTGTAACCAAAATTTCTGTGCTAGAATGTACGATTACACGCTATTATTTTGTAACAAATGCTACTTCCTTGTGACACACTTACACGTCGTTATGATGTGACTAATGTGACTTTTGTGTGCTTGTAATGAATGAGTATCAGCTGTTACCGTGTGATAAACTTGTAATCTTACAAGTAGTTGCGATGTAAGACACAAAGTCACTGCTTAATGACAAAGCTACTGAATGAACTATATGTTCCTTGCAACCCGCGGGTATCGAAACCTGATATTTAGTGCCATAAGCTATCGGATTTACAACCGAAACATCAGAGAGTGCTATTTATAGGTATTATCTAGTCTTTCTGGTTTGTTTCACTTATGAATGTCAAAGGTGTACAGCTTTGGGTTACAAAAACATATCGTTGCATCTCAAAACATGAGCATTGACGCACTCACACATACATGAATGCCAAAGCTACGAAACTCCAACTGAAAAGAAAACACAAAATATTCTGATATATATTTTGAAAACAACACATTACACAGCTCTATTTTCACACTTTTCTTCTGAAAAATCGTCTATTTCGAAGCACTAATGGGTTGGTTTGTTTTTTGATTTTCGCGAGAAGCTACTCGAGAACTATCTGCGCTAAAAGGTTTGGATGCAGAGTTATTTAATTGACAGTGTAATAGTGTCCAGTTACCACACAATCTCCTTTGTAACCTGAGTGTTGCATCAGCCGTATTATGTAACCCAACTGGTTCAATGAGCAACTGATCCAATAGGAACAACTTTTTACGACTGGAGCAAAATTTTGGTCAAGGGTGAGAAATGCAACTATCAATCATCCACGAGATCAGCCGACATGGAACTGCATCTCTAGCCAAAGTGTGATATCCACGAGATCAGCCAACATGGAACTGCACATCTAGCCAGAGTGTGATATCCACGAGATCAGCCAACATGGAACTGCATCTCTAGCCAAAGTGTGATATCCACGAGATCAGCCAACATGGAACTGCATCTCTAGCCAAAGTGTGATATCCACGAGATCAGCCAACATGGAACTGCACATCTAGCCAGAGTGTGATATCCACGAGATCAGCCAACATGGAACTGCATCTCTAGCCAAAGTGTGATATCCACGAGATCAGCCAACATGGAACTGCACATCTAGCCAGAGTGTGATATCCACGAGATCAGCCAACATGGAACTGCACATCTAGCCAGAGTGTGATATCCACGAGATCAGCCAACATGGAACTGCATCTCTAGCCAAAGTGTGATATCCACGAGATCAGCCAACATGGAACTGCACATCTAGCCAGAGTGTGATATCCACGAGATCAGCCAACATGGAACTGCATCTCTAGCCAAAGTGTGATATCCACGAGATCAGCCAACATGGAACTGCATCTCTAGCCAGAGTGTGATATCCACGAGATCAGCCAACATGGAACTGCATCTCCAGCCAAAGTGTGATATCCACGAGATCAGCCAACATGGAACTGCATCTCTAGCCAAAGTGTGATATCCACGAGATCAGCCAACATGGAACTGCATCTCTAGCCAGAGTGTGATATCCACGAGATCAGCCAACATGGAACTGCATCTCTAGCCAGAGTGTGATATCCACGAGATCAGCCAACATGGAACTGCATCTCAAGCCAGAGTGTGATATCCGCGAGATCAGCCAACATGGAACTGCATCTCTAGCCAACAATTCGGGATAAATTTTGGTGGAGCTGACTGGTGTAAGTATCAAGATGACTTTGCTCTATGCCACAATGGTTTAGTAATATTGAGGTACTCTGTGCATTAGACGTGAAATGAAAAAAAAACCTCTTTATACATGTATAGGAAATACATTTTAGGCTTCATTTCGTTGTTTCAGACAATCGTAAACAGCAAAGTGACTTAACATAACACTCAGCGATGACAAGAAAACCCACTTGTAGAGAAATATATATGTAAAAACAGCTGGTTTGGGTTAAGAAAATTTTTATGTAGAAGAGCGAACAACGTTTCGACATTTTTCGGTCATCATCAGGTTCACAAAGAAAGAAAGAGGTAACAACGTCCTTCAAACATGTGGCCAGCTATCGGTCAGTTACCTATTTCTTTTTTTTGTGAACCTGACGATGGCCGAAGAAGGTTGATACGTTGCTCGCTCTTTTATATAAAAAAATTCTTAGCCCAAACCAGCCATTTTTTACTGATATATTTAACATAACACCGACACGCATACTCAAATGTCACAAGAAATATTCTAACTTTAAGAATGAAATTTTCTCACTTTGTCTCTTTAAAAATATTTCCACTCTGTCAATGAGGATTCTAGCTGCAACGGCCATAGACTTCTGGAGAAAAACTCTTCATAACCCTAAAAGCGTTACTATTAAAAACCAAAAAAGACGTGCTCTGCACTTCGTGGCTGTGTGTGAGTTATAAGAGTGACAGTCTGATACCACTGTTTGATTAAAGTAGCAGAGGCGAATATAGAAGATGCTGTTGAAGTGCAGAATAACTTTTACAGATGAAACTTGTGTAGCTACGCACCAACATTAGAAAACAAATATATTTCTGCTATGACACCTAGTGCACGTTAAGGTCGTTTTCAAAATTAAGAATTTTAATGGGTCAAAAGCCTGTTCAACACATACATACATACCATTTGTACTGTTTATATCGTGTTTTTTCTTTATCATTGTAGAGGGTGTTTGGAAAATCACTGTGCAGTTATATATTTATTAATCGAATTGTTTCAATGCAGAATACTGAAGGTAAATATGAATGACAGTTATAAACAATGTTGAAAGTGACCCCCGTTGGCAAAAATACTGGTCTGGTTCCTTCTTATTTGTTCAGCATGGCCAAGCGTGTTAACGCGTGCGTACTTTGAAAGTCGCGGGTTCGCATTCCGGTCGCGCCAAACATTATCGCCCTTTCAGCCGTGAGGTCGTTATCACGTAACAATCAATCCAGCTCTTAGTCGGTAAAAGAGTAGCCCAAGAGTTGGCGGTGATTACTAGCTGCCTTCCCTCTAGTCTTACACTGCTAAATTAGGGACGGCTAACACATCTACCCCTCGCGTAGCTTTGTGCGAAATTCCAAAAAACAAACAAACAAAACAATCCTTCTTATTTTGTTTCTAAACACCGCTATCAGTTGCTGGCTTGAAAGAGACTGAATAAAATACGATTACAAAACTGCACAGTGACCTTCCGAACACCCTGTATTTAGCTGTATTTGAAGGTACAGGAAAATTTAAAGACGTTTCTTTACTATAAAAAACACTCATGCGAGACTCTGAATATCTTCATGTCGTTTTCAGAAATAAGAAGTAGCTTTTGTAATTTTCACCAAGCGTAGATTGCAGAACCAGAAGGACATGTTCGAGGACAAGAAAGACAGTCATCTGGCACAACGAGAGAACTTTGCAGCTGACAGTCAACGAACCATTTACTGACTCTTTCTAAACGCACTCTATACCTTTTATTCTTGAAAAGCTCTGACTACTGGTCTTTTGTTTCATTATGACATTAAGTTGAATAAAAAAAATCTGATAAACTAACGAAATTACATTAAACCACTTTCAATTACTTTAAGACCATAACTTTTTCAACTTGATTTTCTGAACTTTACTTAAAAAGGTTCAGTTAATTGTTTCAACATCTCACGTAGAAATGAAAAATATATTTTGATGTTTTTCTGATTACTCAAGTTTCCTCTTCAAATGAATGTTAAGTTCGGAGTAAAAATGTAAAGGTTAGAAGTTTTCAAATTTTTTTCTCATCTTCTGCGAACGTTTGATGAAATGTGGAAAGTAGCTTCAACTCGTAAGAAATCTCTCAAACAAAGAACTATTTGATAATCTTTAATCACTAAGAAAGCTTACATGTTGTTTTTACTCAATTTTTTACACTTCGTTTAAAAGCGTTTTCCGAATAAAAAGTTTTAAGCTTCGTTTGTCATTCATGGTTTCTTAAACTTTAATTACTGGGACGTTTTAGTTGAAAATTTTGAGCTTCGTTTGTCAGTCATAGTTTCTTAAATTTTAATTACTGGGACGTTTAGTTGAAACTTTTTAAGCTTCGTTTGTCAGTCATAGTTTCTTAAACTTTAATTACTGGGACGTTTTAGTTGAAACTTTTTATGCTTCGTTTGTCAGTCATAGTTTTTTAAACTTTAATTACTGGGACGTTTTAGTTGACGACTTATTCTGTTTGGGAGAGAAGCAAAAACAGTTCAAAGCCAAAACTTTATGAAAGGTGGTGGAGTTCGGTTTGAATTTCGAGTAAAAGCTACATGAGGGCTATCTGCGCTAACCGTCCCTAATTTAGTAGTGTAAGACCAGAGGGAAGGCAACTAGTCATCATCACCTACTACCAACTCATGGGCTACTTTTTTAGTAACGAATAATGGGATTGACCGTCACATTATACCACCCACACGGCTAAAAAGGCGAGCATGTTTGGTGTGACGGGGGTTCGAACTTGTGACCCACAGATAAAAATTTTAAAAACTACATATTACAATTGCAAAACTCTAACCACCTGGCCATGTCAAGCAGCGTTATGTTTCACATTATGTTCATAATCTCGCTCATAAGGCAAGAATAAAGTGTGGCATAGCCTCTCAGATATTACGAATGGGTGTTCTAGCATGTTGTTTTTCAGCACAGACTCCTTTGGGTAGTTATAGGTGTGTAACTGGAGATAATGGATGAGGCTGACATTTGAAAACAGCCGTTTCTTTGTTTGTCTCTTCACTGCTGTAATTTGAATATTGTAAACTTTCAGGAATTGTTTAGTCCCAGCTTTTTTTAAATGAAATAATTTTGATTAAAATATGTATCAAATTTTATTGAAATGTATTAATTTATGTTGCTATACGCTTCTAACCTTTGTTGCTTTATTATGATTGGTTAGTTTGAAATGTTTGATGTCACCGTTACCTAAAATTCAGCAATTTGAAATCATACTTTGTTTTTACAAAATACACGAATACTGAAAATGTTTCAAAGTATAAAGTTTTAATGTGTAAATTTTCAGTGTATAAATTAGAAATGTTTTTATAAATATTTTATCAGTCCCTAAAAGAAAGTGAAACACATTTTCTCCACATTTTTACTCAATTCTCTTTAATAATTTTACACGTATAAGAGTCATTATCGTACCTAACCACATAAAAATTTCAGAGCCTATGACTTTTCACTGAATTACTGATTATAGTTTACACAATCAACAAGACATTGTTACAAATAAGAGTCATTTGCATATATATGACTTTTTATTGACTTACTTAGTCTAGTTTACACGGTGATTAAAACAGATCTACTTATAAGAGTCACTGACATATTTACTTATAATAGTCACTGACATACCTAATTATAAGCGTCACTGACATATCTACTAATAAGAATCACTGACATATTTACTTATAACAGTCACTGACATATCTACGACTCCCTATTGAAATACTAATTGCTGTTTACAGAAATAAGTTGTCAAATTCACATTAAAGAATCCTTGAAATATGTAAGTTAAATAGATAAACATAGTAAATTGGGCGAAATAGTCAAAATAACTTCCTTCCGTTTAAGTAGTGAAGAAATGAATAATAAATTTCTTATTTTATTTAAAACGTTCACTACTCTTATCTCTTGTTATCACCCATCCTACTGTTCAAATTATTTCATAAATCTATGAAAAACTTGATTATGATGAAAGATTCTTTAGAGTTGTAAATACTTCATCTTTTATCCACGTTCTGTTTTTTTCTTGTGTCTTCAGGTATTAAATAATATTGATTAGTTTTAATTTCGCGCAAAGCTACCCAAGAGCTGTCTGCCCTATTAACCTGTTGACTGCCAAGCATTTCAGCTGCTACAATACAACTCTAATGCTTCTGCATTTTGTAACTTTTTCGGGACGCCATTTTGGATCGAAAGTGAAACAATTTGTAAGTAGGTCAAATGCGTGAATGGTGCTGACATCTAGCGTTGAAGTTAAGAACGAATTAACTCGTCCGTGGCACTGTGTTACTGATCGGCTTGGACGAGCTATCTCGTCTACAGCACTGAACAGGCTAAAGAGAAATTTTGCTAAACGAAAAAGAAAAATATTTAATATTCGTTTTGAATAACAAATAATAAAAAAATGACTAAATGATACCTGAAAGAATTCTGCTAATTACAAAGAAAACTCGTCAAGAAGTCAATAAACTGAAATAACGGATATATAATTTCGAACGTGTATCGGTGTAATATGAAAGTTGCTGGATTGAGAGAAGAACAGTCTCCTCAGATTGAGAAATTACTGGATCGAGAGAAACTCAAACCCCTGATGTTTAGAAATTATTGCGTTAAGAGAATAACAAATTAATGCTGTTCAGAGAATACTCTATTAAGTTTGCAGTAAACTCACGTTATTCAAAATATATTGGAAAAAAAAACAGAAAATGTCTCACGTTGAGGTATTACTTCACTAAAAGACCCGTTAATCTATGTTGTTTAGGAGTTACTTACTTCATAGAATAGTAAATCGATGTTCTTTGTAGGTTATTTTTTAAACTAATCTGCCCACTTCAATTTCTTGAGGAAGTTTCTATACTCATAAAGTAGAGTGTTTAGTGTTGTGTGCTTTGGACAACACTTTGTGCTGAACAGAGTAACAAATGTTCTTTGTTCTTGTCTATAAAACTAAATATAAACCACGTCACGTGTTTCTCGTAAAGAACTTTAAATATCCGTTTTTCTCAAACTACACGAGTAGGATCGTACTTTTTAGATTTTATACAACTAAGACAAATGTAAATAAAACTAGTTTTCTAACTTAGAGACTGTTCAGGAATCAGAAAAACAGCATGAAAAACAAACTTCTCTGCTTCGCTTGTTCTTTGTAGGTATTTGGGGGTCATTAATTTTTAAATACCCGGGAGGGTGAGGTGCACAAGACTTCTCTGCTGTCGAATTATTTAAATGTTTTAAAACTTGTTTTTGAAAAATTAGATTTTTTACAGCGTGTTTACATTAAAAACGACTCTTTCTAACCATTTCAACGAAACAAGAACCGGTAACGAGATTGGCTGTAATTCCGAAAGTTAGTAAGTAAAGCAAGGTATAAGAAATGGACTATTTTAAACAGCGTAAGATGACGTATACGTTATCTACTTATATTGAGTTCTTATTAACTTTATGAGAACAAAGATTCAGCCTCCGGGCCGTTCTATTAACTGCTATTGAAGACAGCATATTTTCAGTACAATAAACATGATCACACACTCTTTATTCCCTGATATCATAATGTCCAGTGAAACAATATTCTGTGAAGAAAGGCAAGGTCAGTCTTAGAGCCAAATCTTCGCAGATTTCCAATGACACATAATATCTGTATTTCCAAATCTACTTTTACGCAGACCACGGACTCAAAAATTCATTGAAACTCTGTAAGGCAACAAGACAAGCACGTGGTCAACATGATTTCCTGCTATCTTATTTTATTCGCTCATTTTGTGTCCCAAAACAAATAGTCCGGATCTTGATGTCCTCTTTCAATTTCGTCTCCATGTGTATTAATTCGCAACGAGTATATGAATGCACGGAGATATCCCGAACATCAACTTATTTAAGAATAAGTGTTTGTTTGTTTGTTTTTGAATTTCGCACAGAGCTACTCGAGGGCTATCTGTGCTAGCCGTCCCTAATTTAGTAGTGTAAGACTAGAGGGAAGGCAGCTAGTCATCAACATTTACCGCTAACTCTTGGGCTACTCTTTTACCAACGAATAGAGGGATTGACCGTCACATTATAACGCCCCCACGGCTGAAAGGGCGAGTATGTTTAAGAATACAGTTCACTGTTCGAATGAGAGCGTTGCTCTTATTTTGATTGAAATATAAGTTTTTAGACTTTGATATGCAAGTTTCTATGCTTTCTTAAAATAATATAAATATTTCTATATGTCGCATTATTTAGGACTACATATATCGAAAATCCTTCTGGAAAAAAGAATTGTTTTGAGAACTAAATATAAGAGTGCCACTTGTAGCAGTCATGAGGATTTGTTTGTTTGTTTTGGAATTTCGCACAAAGCTACTCGAGGGCTATCTGTGCTAGCCGTCCCTAATTTTGCAGTGTAAGACTAGAGGGAAGGCAGCTAGTCATCACCACCCACCGCCAACTCTTGGGCTACTCTTTTACAAACGAATAGTGGGATTGACCGTCACATTATACACCCCCACGGCTGGGAGGGCGAGCATATTTAGCGCGACGCGGGCGCGAACCCGCGACCCTCGGATTACGAGTGCACGCCTTAACGCGCTCGGCCATGCCAGGCCAGTCATGAGGAATACAAGTACTTTGCCGGATACAAATCCTTCGTATGAAGTGCAAATGACTTATAAATATACACAGTTTTGATTAGCACAAGGTTTTCCTATGCTTTTACTATTAACGCTATTAATATATACAGTTTTTATTAGTGTCTTTTTTCCTCTAGCCAGATGGCCAAGGCACTGGACTTGTAATTTGAGGGTCGCGGGTTCGAATCCCCGTCACACCAAACATGTGTGCCATTTCAGCCTTGGAGGCGTTATAGTATTACTGTCAATTCCACTATTTAATGGATGGTGATGACTAGCCGCCTTCCCCCTAGTCTTGCACTTCTAAATTAGGGATGGCTAGCTCAGATAGCCCTCGTGTAGCTCTACACGAAATTCAAACAAACAACGAAAACAAGTTTAATATAATATCAAACACATAATATAAATGTTTGATAAATAATTAATTATTTATAAGGTTTTGTTTCTATTTCCAGGGATATAGATTTTTTTGAAATTCTGTTTGTTTATTTTTTACTGTTTTTTGAGTTAAGCACAAAGCTACACAATGGGCTATTTGTGTTCTGCCCACCACGGGTATCAACTTCAAGATTTTAGCGTTGTAACTCCGCAGACATACTACTGAGCCACTGGGAAGGATTTTGGAATTCTAAGCATACGTTAAGAAACTAATCTTCAGTAACGAAGTATTTTAACCATGTCCCCTAGTCGCTCAGCGGTATGTCTGTGGACTTACAACGTTAAAAACCAGGTTTCGATACCCGTGGGAGGGCAGAGTACGGTTAGCCCATTGTGTAGCTTTGTACTTAATTAACAACAACTTGCAACCGTCAACTTGAATGCTGAGAGAATGTTGTACAGCTTACCACATGCGGTACGGCTATAATTCAACTCTATAACTAATTCAACTTGAGATCTTACAAACTTGTCTTTATTTAATTAGAGAAACAAGTTGCTAAACTTCATTGTCTTACCAAACGGAATCCCCAATGAATTGGGGATCTTTGGCCAGTAAACTTTTTCGTGAATTCTGTCTGTTGATCTGACACTGTACACCGTGAGTAGCAAAAATTCCCAATAACACGTGAAGCGGCTTAACCTGGCATTAAGTGGTAGAAAATAGAAAACGCTTCTCGTTTACAAAGCGTTCAATGGAATCCTTCGAAGTAAAAGGTAGATAACTAAAGCTGAACGCCATATTTATAAATACAAGTTTAACCCACAACACATATATATGTATCTTCAGTGTAATGTGTTTATAATACATCACAACACATATATATGTATCTTCAGTGGAATGTGTTTATAGTGCATCACAACAACAAGACGTGCAGAAAAAATAAATATATTTCATGTAAAAGCTCAACATTGTGACGAAGAAATGTTTTAGTGTTGTCTATAACACAAAGGAAAATTATAGTCCTGCAAAAATATTTCGAATATGCTTTAAGTGTTTATATTTCGTGCATACAGAACTCAGTATACGTTTTCACGTTGTTTTAAAGGTAACAATGAGCGGATTAATGTAAAAATTATTTACTTTAACGTGTCTTGGTAATTAAAATTTTTAATATTTGAAATTATTAGTGAATTAATATATGAATTATTTTCCAGCATGCACTTTCAACTCTTCTCGACATTTAACATTTCCTGTTTATTTTCACAAAGTTATTGTTGTTTTGAATTAAGCACAAAGCTACACAATGGGCTATCTGTGCTCCGCCCACCACGGGTATCGAAACCCGTATTTTAGCGTGTAAGTCCGCAGACATACCGCTGAGCCACTGGGGGGCTTTTCACAAATTAAATTGAATGTGTCATTTCAGTACGATTTCACAAATAAAACGTTTTTTTTTTGCTTTCTCGTGTGTGCTCTATAAAATCAAACTGGACTTTAAGTACAACTGCAGAAGTTTAGATTGGTTTGTTTGTTTTGCAATTTCGCACAAAGCTACTCGAGGGCTATCTGTGCTAGCCGTCCCTAATTTAGCAGTGTAAGACTAGAGGGAAGGCAGCTAGTCATCACCACCCACCGCCAACTCTTGGGCTATCCTTTTACCAACGAAAAGTGGGATTGACCGTCACATTATAACGCCTCCATAGCTGGGAGGGCGAGCATGTTTGGTGCGACTCGGGCGCGAACCCGCGACCCTCAGATTACGAAGCACACGCCTTTACGCGCTAGGCCATGCCAGGCCCAGTTTTGATTGAAATGTATAGCTACACGCTTTAGAGTGAGCAAGATTTCCATCTCGGCATGACCAAGCGTGTTCAGGCGTGCGACTCGTAATCTGAGGGTTGGAGGTTCGATTCCCGTCACGCCAAACATGCTCGCCCTTTCAGCCGTGGGGGCGTTATAATGTTACGGTCAATCCCACTTTTCTTTGGTAAAAGAGTAGCCCAAGAGTTGACGGTGGGTGGTGATAACTAGCTGCCTTCCTTCTAGTCTTACACTGCTAAATTAGGGACGGCTAGCACAGGTAGCCCTTGAATAGCTTTGTGCGAAATTTTAAAACCAACAAGCAAGATTTCTATTGAGTGAGAAACTTAAAAGTGCTTGACTTTCTTCCTTCTGAATGAGTAAACAAATCTGAAAACCAGAAAGAATAAAAATATTGAACAAAGAATAAGTCTTGGAAGTTTTTAGTCGTTTAATTTGAACTTGTAAGTAATGTTTAATTAGACGAATTGCTTTGAACGTTACCGAGTAATTAGGATACATTGAAGTTAGGATAATTTTAAAATAATGAAAACAACTTTGTAAAATGAATGGATACTTATTTCTAAATCATAATATTCTGTTTTGTTTTACATAAATTAAAGTGAATGATAATGACTTGAGAAAAAAATATTTCATTTTAATATAAATTTAATTACAATTTTTCTCTGGCCATTATTGTGTCTGCGCCAGTAAAAAGTTAAAAACTTGTTGACTAGTTTCTCATGTATTACCAGGCCTTTAAAAATAATAATATAAATATTTATCGTTCAGCTTTGCACAACAACGTATTCAGCTAATGAATTTTTGAAAACAACATAAGAATTTTTGTGATAATTCAAGGCAGAAACTGGATTTGCGAGAAATGTGTAAATAATTTCTTTGCTTGTAATTAAGCACTGAGCTAAACAATGGGTTATCTGTACTCTGCCGAATATGGGTGTCGAAACTCAGTTTACAGCGAAAGAGTTTAAATATTGAATTTATGATATAATGACAGCGCCATCTGCTGTTGTCCATAATTTTGAGCTACTGAACAAAAAGGAATATAGTCAGCAAGCAGTCTACCATCAACATCAAGGGTTTGGCTTTCATTATTATGACGCATCCACAGCTTAAAATGCGCCACACGTAGAAATAACGAGGCCTTGTAATTTGTGTAGAACAAAGGAGGTCACTGAATGATGTATTTTGACACGTTTTAAAACAATAGAATTTAACAGAGTTTCGAGTAATTAAAGATTAACAAGCAGATAAACTGTGAAATAATGCAGCAACATGAAAAGCTATGCTTGTTATTTGGTTTATCGATTTAGGACACGGCCATTTTGAATTTTTTGAAACATTTTCTGTTAAAAATTAATACTTATTTTAAAGTACATTGCTGTTTCTGTATTTTGGAATATTAAAGTTGTTGACACTTCATATTAGATTGTTTGTTGTTGTTTTTTTAATTTCGCACAAAGCTACTCGAGGGCTATCTGTGGTAGCCGTCCCTAATTTAGCAGTGTAAGACTAGAGGAAAGGCAGCTAGTCATCACCACCCACCGCCAATTCTTGGGCTACTCTTTTACCACCGAATAGTGGGATTGACGGTCACATTATAACGCCCCCACGGCTGGAAGGGCGAGCATGTTTAGCACGACAGGGATGCGAACTTGCGACCCTCAGATTACGAGTCGCACGTCGTAACATGCTTGGCCATGCCGGGCCCACTTCACCTTAGAAATAGTACAAAACTGTGTTCAATGTGACAATATTAAGCAATCCAAGAAATATTTTTCCTAAACATCAGACCAGTTATTAATAAAACTAATTCTTCGATTATTCTTTATGATGTTTATCGATTGTTTCTCATTGAATGGTTCAGCTAAATTTCCAAAAATACAGCAGAAGTAATCAGTAGTGTCTTACTTGTAGTATTGGGTCGATATAATGTGTTAACACGTCTGATATTAAGTGTAACTATTAATAAATAAAAATAAGTAAAACCATAACCACTGGTAATATTTACAGATGTAATAAATTGAAGTTTCAAAAATTCCAGTCATGAATGTTTCTTTTTACCATTATAAAACTCATGGAAGAGGGAAACGCTGTTTGGACAGTGTAGAGTAAGGAATGAAGATGGTGGTATTTGGTTAATGTTTAGTGTATAGTGTAGAGGGTGCTGGTTGGATACTATGGTATGCAGAATGCAGAGAAAGTGATTGGTTACTCTAGCGTGGAATGTAAGAAATGGTGTTTGATTACTCTAGCGTGGAATGTAGGAAATGGTGTTTGATTACTCTAGCATGAAAACAAGATAGTGGTGGTTAGACACTGTAATGTGGAGGATATAGGTAATTGTGGTTGGTTACTCTAGAGTGGAATGAAGAGGGTGGTGGTTGAACTGTGTATAATGAGGAATGGAGATCGCAGTGTTTGATTAAAGTATAGTCCAGAGTGAAGAGGGTTTTGTTGAACAGCATAGAGGTGGAATGAAGAGGGTGGTAGTTGAACATTGTAGTGTGGAGGATAGAAATAACGATGTTTAGTGTAGTGTGAATAGGGTAGTGGTTGGACACTGTAGTATGTAGAATAGAAAGAAAGATTATTGGTTACTCTAACGTGTTTGGACAGTGTTGTGTGAGGAATATAGAATTTTATGTTGTAAGAGGAATACAGAATACAGTGTAGTGTGAGGAATGTAGAATATAGTGTAGTGTGAGGAATGTAGAATATAGTGTAATGTGAGGAATACAGAATATAGTGTAATGTGAGGAATGTAGAATACAGTGTAATGTGAGGAATGTAGAATACAGTGTAATGTGAGGAATACAGAATATAGTGTAGTGTGAGGAATGTAGAATACAGTGTAATGTGAGGAATACAGAATACAGTGTAGTGTGAGGAATGTAGAATACAGTGTAGTGTGAGGAATGTAGAATACAATGTAATGTGAAGAATACAGAATATAGTGTAGTGTGAGGAATGTAGAATACAGTGTAGTGTGAGGAATGTAGAATATAGTGTAATGTGAGGAATACAGAATATAGTGTAGTGTGAGGAATGTAGAATACAGTGTAATGTGAGGAATACAGAATACAGTGTAGTGTGAGGAATGTAGAATACAGTGTAGTGTGAGGAATGTAGAATACAATGTAATGTGAAGAATACAGAATATAGTGTAGTGTGAGGAATGTAGAATACAGTGTAGTGTGAGGAATGTAGAATACAGTGTAGTGTGAGGAATGTAGAATATAGTGTAATGTGAGGAATACAGAATATAGTGTAGTGTGAGGAATGTAGAATACAGTGTAGTGTGAGGAATGTAGAATACAGTGTAGTGTGAGGAATGTAGAATATAGTGTAGTGTGAGGAATACAGAATATAGTGTAGTGTGAGGAATGTAGAATACAGTGTAGTGTGAGGAATGTTGAATATAGTGTAGTGTGAGGAATGTAGAATACAGTGTAGTGTGAGGAATGTAGAATACAGTGTAGTGTGAGGAATGTAAAATACAGTGTAGTGTAAGGAATGTAGAATATAGTGTAGTGTGAGGAATATAGAATATAGTGTAGTGTGAGGAATGTAAAATACAGTGTAGTGTGAGGAATGTAAAATACAGTGTAGTGTAAGGAATGTAGAATATAGTGTAGTGTGAGGAATATAGAATATAGTGTAGTGTGAGGAATGTAGAATACAGTGTAGTGTGAGAAATGTAGAATATAGTGTAGTGTGAGGAATACAGAATATAGTGTAGTGTGAGGAATGTAGAATACAGTGTAGTGTGAGGAATGTAGAATATAGTGTAGTGTGAGGAATACAGAATATAGTGTAGTGTGAGGAATGTGGAATACAGTGTAGTGTGAGGAATGTAGAATACAGTGTAGTGTGAGGAATTTAGAATATAGTGTAGTGTGAGGAATGTAGAATATAGTGTAGTGTGAGGAATGTAGAATACAGTGTAGTGTGAGGAATGTAGATTATAGTTTAGTGTGAGGAATGTAGAATACAGTGTAGTGTGAGGAATGTAGAATATAGTGTAGTGTGAGGAATGTAGAATACAGTATAGTGTGAGGAATGTAAAATACAGTGTAGTGTAAAGAATGTAGAATATAGTGTAGTGTGAGGAATGTAGAATATAGTGTAGTGTGAGGAATGTAGAATACAGTGTAGTGTGAGGAATGTAGAATATAGTGCAGTGTGAGGAATGTAGAATACAGTGTAGTGTAAGGAATGTAGAATATAGTGCAGTGTGAGGAATGTAGAATATAGTGTAGTGTGAGGAATGTAGAATACAGTGTAGTGTGAGGAATGTAGAATATAGTGCAGTGTGAGGAATGTAGAATACAGTGTAGTGTAAGGAATGTAGAATACAGTGTAGTGTGAGGAATGTAGAATACAGTGTAGTGTAAGGAATGTAGAATATAGTGCAGTGTGAGGAATGTAGAATACAGTGTAGTGTGAGGAATGTAGAATATAGTGTAGTGTGAGGAATGAAATGATGATTTTTATCACCTGAATTCAGTAATTCTCAACCTTTTTCTGTATAGATAACTCCTATATATGTTTCACAACAGCTCACTCACTATACTTTCTTAATGGTACAGCGGCACGTCTACGGATTTAAAACGTTAAAATCAAGTGTTCGATTCCCCTCGATGGACTCAGCAGATAGCATGATGTGGCTTTACTCTAAGAAAACACACATACTCATTCCAGTTCTAAAAAAAAAGTACTTAATTAAAAGTGGCCAAGTGGGTTAAGGCGTTCGACTCGTAATCCGAGGGTCGCGGGTTCGAATTCCGGTCGCACCAAACATGCTCGCCCTCCCAGCCGTGGGGGCGTTATAATGTGACGGTCAATCTCACTATTCGTTAATAAAGAAGTAGCCCAAGAGTTGGCGGTGGGTGGTGATGACGAGCTGCCTTCCCTCTAGTCTTACACTGCTAAATTAAGGGCGGCTAGCGCAGATAGCCCTCGAGTAGCTTTGTGCAAAATTAAAAAAAAACTAAATACACGTATATCAATCTAATGTGGATTAAGAAGGTTTCTTTACACGTTGTATGTGAGGTATGAAGAATACGTTGTTTGAATCCTGCATAGTAGAAAATCGAAAGTATGATGTCATATTATCTGAGAATAAGGAACGAATAGTACAGTTTGTATTCATTCTAAACACAAACACGAAGACTCAGATCTTACCCAGGGAAAGAAGAGTATGGTGGTTTGTCACTATTGAATTGAGATTAAATACTTCATTGTTAGGCCACTCCATATTGGGAAATGAGTCTAGAAAGCAAGCTAGAGAAATCTGCTATTATTTTCCACAGTTATATAGCTCTATCATAACGAACTCATTTTCTTTAAAGAAGAAATATTGAGGGAACTGATCTCAATCTACAACTAATCCAATCTGTTCGTTTTTTTTTCATTAACATACTTAAAATGATCCCTGGATATTTTATTCTACTGAGTCTCAATTCTTTTGATGGGAGCGAAACAGAATATATCTAATAATTTGTGAAGGTTGTATTACATAAGTAAATAATCCAATACTAATATAATTAAACGAGTTTATACAACAGAACTTAAAGACAGGAATTTGGTTTTTCTATTGTAGTTACGTTACCTCAACTTTCCTGAATCCCCAGGTGTGTCCGGAGTTAACATCTGTATCATATATCTCACTAAATATCTCATGGTACATTTTAAGTAAAAAATGCACATATATACTGTAACATCTTTTACTCGTGTGTGTTTCTTATAGTAAAGTCACAACGGGCTGTCTGCTGTATCCACCAAAAGGAATCGAACCGCTGATTTCATCGTTGTAAATCCAAAGTTTTAACGTTGTCCCACCTGAGGACATTTTATTCGTGAGCTTTAACACCAATTGTAATAAGAAGCTATACTGTAGCAGTTTTAATTTTGTGATTAATTAGTTATTGTACTATCTTTAAGTAAAATCGTATTGTAATATTTTTTATTTGCGATTAATTATTTATTCCAGTTTCTATTGTAAAAAGTGTATCGTAACATATTTCATTTGGTATTAATTACTTATTGTACTATCTTTAAGTAAAAGTTTAAAGTAATATTGTTTATTCGTGATTAATTATCTATAGAAATAAAGAAAGCCTACCATAGTACCTGTTATTTTATCATTATTGCACTAACTTTAAGTAAAAAATATACTACAACAAATAGGGGCCTGGCATGGCCTGGCGCGTTAAGGCGTGCGCTTCGTAATCTGAGGGTCGCGTGCTTGCGCCCGAGTCGTGCCAAACATGCTCGCCCTCCCAGACGTGAGGGCGTTATAATGTGACGTTCAATCCCACTATTCGTTAGTAAAAGAGTAGCCCAAGAGTTGGTGGTGAATGGTGACGACTAGCTGCCTTCCCTCTAGTCTTACGCTACTAAATTAGAGACGGCTAGCGCAGATCGCCCACGAGTGGCTTTGTGCGAAAATCAAAAACAATGAAACAACAAAGAGACGTGCTGGCCTAAGGTGGCTGGAAAATTTTTCGCCCAGCTAGCCGATGTTTAGGGTTGCGCTGTTGTGGATTAAAAGTCTTATGAAAAACAAAACAAAAATGTACTTATAGATTTTATAGTTTTAAAATACTTAAAATGCTCAAATCATTTCTATTTTAATGTTTCTTGTAAAAATTCAATAAAACTAGATCAAAAGTTTAAGTGTAGTTTATTGCACGCGTTAAGAACTTTCGTTTAAACTAGTACCCAACAGACAGAACTAACATTTAGTTTGTTGTACTCATTCTGCCAAGTTACTTAATCTAATTGTTAAATAGTTGATGTAATATTTCTTTATAATACGTATCTTATTTTATGAAAATTTGCTTCAGCACTTCTATAATGTTTTAGGTTCTCAATTTTATGAAAGTTATTATAAAAACAAAGGAAACATTACAATCGTTATTTCATTCGTCTCAGAGAGTCTGGTACCTGAAATCATAAAAATATGTCCAACAGAGTTATTTCTGAAAACTTGTACTGAAATCTCAGGCCTTCACTGATATAAATGAAATTTTTCCTTTTATGTCTTTGGTCAGATCAGTTTCTCTGTATTAACTACATCTCTGTTTCAGTAAGTAAGGAGTTACTGTACTTGTGTGTGATAGTTTGTAATAAAGAATAGTAAAACATATGAAAAAGTAAGTTTTTTTTTATTGAATTACCATCTCAGATCTTAATTTATTGTCCTCATTAACTCTAAATATTCCTAGCTTTTGTCTTCTCATATTAAACATTTTTGAGTCAAAAACATTGTGAAACCCTTTTCTTTTTAAAGTGCAAAGTTTGTGGCTTGTTATTACGTTTGTATGTTTTGAATTTCTCGAACAGCTACACGAGGACTATTTGCGCTAGCTGTTCTTAATTTCCTAGTGTAAGACTTGAGGGAAAGTGGCTAGTCATCACCATCTACCTCCAACTCTTGGGATTCTCTTTTACCAAATTATAGTGGGATTGACCAAGCCTTTTCAGCTGAAAGCGAGAGCATATTTAGTGTGACAAAGATTCAAAACCGCAATACTTGGATTGTGATCTGAGAGCCCAAAGCATCAGGTCATGCCGGGCTCGGTTCCTACGTTTTGTAATCATGAGATCAGCAACTTGTGTTTTCTAGTTTGAGAACCTTTTTAGACATTATACCTCACAGATTACATGACTTTATTTTGTTTACATTGACAAACAAAGGCAAAATATCTTCACTGCAGTCATTTTTGGCCTCTGGGATACCAGTAAAGCCTCTCATATACACAATACAGGCCCCCCAGTGGCTCAGAGGTATGTCTGTGGACTTACACGCTAAAATCCGAGTTTCGATACCCGTGGTGGGCAGAGCACAGATAGCCCATTGTGTAGCTTTGTGCTTAATTCAAAACAACAACAACAACACAATACAGTTAACCTCGGACAAGTTCCGGATTTATCATGTTATGTACGCTACTTATTATTATGAGCGCTTTGAAAAGCACTCGGGTTATAAGGATTTTTAAGCACATAGCGACTACTTTTGTACAGGATAAGCCCACAAATTCTCAAGTCTCGAATCTCAAGAAATTAAGGCGACTTTGAGAAGGAACAAACCCACATTTTCTTACTATTAGTGAACTTCGCCAAACTGATTAACACGAAAAGAAAAACTCGTGAGAAATAAAGCCTTGATAAGTATTTTTTTTTAAATTAATGCAGGGATGTGATTGAACGTAAAACAATTCTTTGTATTCGAAAGAAAAATCCAAGAGAGAATTTTCAATAGCCGTGTCAATTGTGATTACTTTCGGCAGGATAAGGGTAAGTTAATTTCTACGACAAATTCTTTCCGTTTTGGTTAAATATATTCTTCAGTACGAAGCGCCCGCTATGGCCAGGTGCGCTAAGGCGTTCGACTCGTAATCTGAGAGTCGCAGTTTCGAATCCCGGTCGCATCAAACATACTCGCACTTTCAGCCGTGGGTGCGTTATAATGTTACAGTCAGTCCCACTATTCGTTGGTAAAAGAGTAGCTCAAAAGCTGGTCATGGGTGCTGACGACTAACTGCCTTCCCCTTAGTTTTACACTCCAAAATTAGGGACGGCTAGCGCAGATGGCCCTCGTGTAACTTTGCGCGAAATTAAAACAAAAAACCTTTTTGATAAATATATACTTTTTCGCACTAGAAATACGAAACGTCGAGCATGCGTATAGATTTTATTAGACCCCAGAACCTCTACGATGCTACTTTCAAATTCAAATTATTTCAGGCAGAAGTGGAAGAAGTTAATATGTGGGTCCTTAGGTCAAATATATCAATTAAAATTTGACCTCCAAAACTGTAATTAGATCTGGAATCGATCAATAGATAACAGAACTGTGATTTAAAAGTCCGTACTTGAAAGAAAAAAACAACACAAACTCAGACCAGTTTCAATAGTCAGTCATCTTTAGCTAAAAGGTTAAGGTGTTATTTACAGATAAAATCTGACGAAATTTAAGCCTTTTTCTTTTAATCATAACACTAAATAAATTTTGCACAGTGGTAAAGTTTTGATATGTTATGACAAAAAGGTCAAAGTTCCAGGAAAGAGCAGGCCAGTAACGTGCTACAACCGGGTACTCTTCAGCCAATCTGTAGCGTGTCCGCCTTTGCTGTGACATATGTTATTTGTGATTAATAACTTACGACACTGTAAAATGTCATCTGTCGATATTGTATTTAATGATTAATCACTTATAGAAGATATTTAAATAAAAAAATCGACATATGAATTACCACAAGTAATTAATCATGATTCATATTTTTATATCACGCAAAAATTTCTATATTAAATCTATCTAGATTTATTTAGATTTTACGTTAACTAAAATAAACTTCACCCATCTTTAAAATGTTTAAACCGGTTTCAATGATCGTAGTAATCATTCTTACGTTCCGCCAAATTTCTCTGTCTCCAAAGAGTTTGTACAAAATAATAACTTGAATACTGATTCTCGCTGACCTGTTATTTAATATATTTCGTTAACTAAAAACAGGCTGACATGTCCAGGTGGTTGAGGCACGTGACTCATAATCCAAGGGTCGCGAGTTCGAATCTTTATCACACCAAACATGCTTGACCTTTCAGCTGAGGGGGTTTCAATGTGACGGTCACTCCCAATATTTGTTGGTAAAATAGCAGTCCAACAGTTAGCGGTGGGTGGTGGCGACTGGCTACCTTCCCTCTAGTCGAACACTACTAAATTAGGGACGACTAGCGCAGATAGCCCTCGTGTAGCTTTGCTCGAAATTCAAAACAAACTAAACTTAAAATAAACAACTGAAGCCTGCGTGTTAATGTGTATAGCCAAGCGTGTGTCAACAGCTTTCTGTAAGTCTAGAAACAGCGTATATTTCTACAGCTAATCAAGCAGTTGCCTTAGTTGACAGTTTCCATCAGCTGAAGTGGTTGTACCTGATGGCGAAACTGTTTCATTTATCAACTTAGATGATCCATGTAAATGTATTTTCAGGTTACACAATAACCAGTCATGTGATAATGTACGGAACGTTCCAATTTTCATCTTAAGAAGAAATGATGAATTTAAGAGAGGTGGTAAAAATCGACGTTGTAATTTATTCTACTGAAACGAAAACGTCAGGTGAACCCGACGATGACCGAAGAAGGCCGAAACGTTGTTCGCTCTTCTATGTAAAATATTCTCTCAACCCAAACGAGCCGTTTTTGCATATAAAATGTTTGAGGTTTATTGGTGTATTCAACAATAAAAAAAATTCGGAATTTGTTTTGTTTGTTATTTATTATTTAAATCACAAGCACCCATTGATTTTCAAGGTTCTTCAGACAAGAAAGATTCAAGTCTTTCTTTAAAATCGTTAGAAAATCACAAAGGCTACAAATAATGTGTGGTGAAGTCACTAGACTTCGAAAGAGACTATATAGTTGGAGATGTCGTAACCTATTTCCAGAAACACAAATAGAACCAGAAAGACGACAATGCATGGGGACATATTTCAGGCATATTATTTGCTCTAATGCAGCATTTAGCATAACATAACATACCTTCTCCCGATCATTTATAATATATAAATGAAATTGTTACGGAAAGTGAACATTTCCTTGGGTTAGTTACATTATTAACGAAATTTTCATTCGTAGGAAAACATTTACGTCGTGTCACGAAGGACACAATTAATTTTATTAGTAATACCATCCAGAATGAGATGGTGATTTGACTGTTAACAATGAAAAATAAGATATTGAACAAAGAGCAAGAGATCAAATACGTTTTTCTTTATTTTGAATTGGTTTGTTTTGTTTTGAATTTCTGGCAAAGCTAAACGAGAGACATCTGCACTAACCATCCCTAATTTAGCAGTGTGAGACTAGAGGGAAGGCAACTAGCCATCTCCACTCATTTCCAACTCTTGGGCTACTCTTATACCAACGACTAGTGAGAGTGATCGTCATATTATAACTTCCTCACGGCTGAAAGGGCGCGCATGTCTGGTGTGACGGGGATTCGAACTCGAAACCCTCAAATTACGAGTTGAGTGCCTTAACCACCTCGCCATGCCGGGCCGAGTTTGACTTGTGAGTAAAATTTAAGTGATATTGAACAAATATCAGTAAACTTAAAGCTGTAGAAGTTAAGGAGCATTTTATCGGCTTACTGCTGGAACACCAAACAGTTGAAAGCAATCCAACTAGAGTTAATTTGGCAGAAATAGAAACACAAGGCTTAGACGTTCCTGATTGTCGCTATCAAGACTATAGCATAATGTAAACATCCCTGGTGAAAGGAGCTTAAAACAAGTAAATCCGCAGCCTACTTCTCCAAATATTATTATCATAATTAAAGTTTCACGTTGAGAGATGCTGTTTCTTTCTGTACAAGGACTCGTGTATTTCTTGGTTTTGGTCTGGCATGGCCAAGCGCGTAAGGCGTGCGACTCGTAATCCGAGGGTCGCGGGTTCGCGCCCACGTCGCGCTAAACATGCTCGCCATCCCAGCCGTGGGGGCGTATAATGTGACGGTCAATACCACTGTTCGTTGGTAAAAGAGTAGCCCAAGAGTTGGCGGTGGGTGGTGATGACTAGCTGCCTTCCCTCTAGTCTTACACTGCTAAATTAGGGACGGCTAGCACAGATAGCCCTCGAGTAGCTTTGTACGAAATTCTAAAACAAACAAACAAAACAATTTCTTGGTTTCCTCTATGTACTCTAAACTTTATTTTCAGTATTGCCTTACAGATGGCGCGTATTAAATGAAAAGATAAATATTACCTCCGGAAACTTTCGGAAACTAGATGGAAACCTCACATAAAAAGATAAGGTATTTGGTTTCAAATCGCAATAACCATCAGCCTATTTTTAAGGTGATTACAAACTTCGCAGTAAGGGTGAATCTCTTATTAATGAGATTAGGTCTTGTGATTTCTTAATACCTTTAATTACCCGACATGACATTCTAGTAAAAATAAAATATATTAGTGGATTATGGCAAAGTGATTGTACTCTTATAAATTTATAAAATGTTCTGAAATTTTATGATGATCACGAAACAAAAGACTTCCTCCTTCTGGCGACGTGGAAAACAAAATGAAAGATTCAAATAGTGTTAAAAAAATAACAACCTCAAAATTAAGAACCAATGTTTGATTACAAAATGGAGGATGAATGTTCAATGATTACAACAAATTATTTGAATTAATTACTTTAATTTTACAAACCAAATAATATAATTAATAATTTAGGATTTATTTATGTTGTAGTTGATACGATCCACGTGAGCACTGAAATTCGTTTTGAATTTCTTAAACTTTGGATTTTCGTACAATACACCAGAAGTTCAAAAAAAATAATAAAATAAAAATGTTCACAATATTTGAAAGACCTCAAGATAGTAATAAACTTAATTTACTCTTCTGCCTTTATTTTAATGTCTACGTTTGTTTGAGTTTGATGCACGTGAGGTGTATTATTGGTTACGTATTGTGCAAGTCCCACCTTTTCTCTACATTTCTAGAAGATTCTCTGGAGCAAAAACTAACAATTTATATTTTGAGAAAATACTGATGTTTCTTCTGATATTTTTGATAATTTTGCTAAGTTGGTATGAAACCTATCGAATATATTTTTGGTCGCTACAGTCAGTACATTATAAACCTTTGAAACTATACTTGTTACAAATACTTACTAACCGGAAAACTACAGAATTTTACAACGAACATTACGAACCACTCATCTCCAGAAAATTAAATTTGCTCCTATAAACAGAAAGGTACACCTTTCGAAACGCTCTGGTTACAGATATTGTAGTCACTTATTTTAAGACTTCTTGAACCTACATGGTTTTTGTCTAGCATCATAAATGACACTGCTTTCTTGTATTCTAAAGTTCTGATGAGTTTCTGACGAGATGTTAAAATAAACCACTTACATTAACAATTCGAGTCATTTATACGTAGGCAGTACTACAGCCTTGCTACTAATCTAATCTTTATTAATGTTTTAGCCAATACGTTTTATAAACATGTATTTCCATATTTTCTTAAAAATCGGGTATGCTCTAAACATTCGAATGGCAGTGTTCGTTTTCGTTACATACGACTATAAAGACCTGGTCGTAATAATCACCTTAAAGAGGTAGAGTTAGTGTAAAGTAAGTTGGCATGTCCTGTGTGTAGAACTTGAGAACTAATCATTAATAAGTTAGAGTTTTTAGTAGTAGATGAATTAATGAGAAGACAGAAGATACGGATTCATTGTGTCAGGGCTAATTGTCACAAAGAGACTTTTGTTGTTGTTTAAAATTAAGCACAAAGCTGCACGATGGGCTATCTGTGTTCTGCCAGCCACGGGTATCGAAACCCAGATTTTAGCGTGTAAGTCCGCAGACATACCGCTGAGCCACTGGGGGGCCACTAAGAGACACCGATCTTGAAATATGCATGCATGTGGATGTCACGAAACCTGCATCATAGATGTCAGGATTGTAAATACCTCTAACATAGCTCTAAGAGGTCATGTTTGAACTTTATAATTGTTTTTGTGTAGTTACTTGATAACATTAGTGAACAATAGGTTTCAGTCAATAAAGAGCTAAACATAGGATAAATAACAGTATCAGTTACCGGTGTAACTCATACATAGGATAAATAACAGTATCAGTTACCGGTGTAACTCATACATAGGATAAATAACAGTATCAGTTCCCGGTGTAACTCATACATAGGATAAATAACAGTATCAGTTCCCGGTGTAACTCATACATAGGATAAATAACAGTATCAGTTACCGGTGTAACTCATACATAGGATAAATAACAGTATCAGTTACCGGTGTAACTCATACATAGGATAAATAACAGTACGGTGTAACTCATACATAGGATAAATAACAGTATCAGTTCCCGGTGTAACTCATACATAGGATAAATAACAGTATCAGTTACCGGTGTAACTCATACATAGGATAAATAACAGTATCAGTTACCGATGTAACTCATACATAGGATAAATAACAGTATCAGTTCCCGGTGTAACTCATACATAGAATAAATAACAGTATCAGTTACCGGTGTAACTCATACATAGGATAAATAACAGTATCAGTTACCGGTGTAACTCATACATAGGATAAATAACAGTATCAGTTCCCGGTGTAACTCATACATAGGATAAATAACAGTATCAGTTCCCGGTGTAACTCATACATAGGATAAATAACAGTATCAGATCCCGGTGTAACTCATACATAGGATAAATAACAGTATCAGTTCCCGGTGTAACTCATACATAGGGTAAATAACAGTATCAGTTACCGGTGTAACTCATACATAGGATAAATAACAGTATCAGTTACCGGTGTAACTCATACATAGGGTAAATAACAGTATCAGTTACCGGTGTAACTCATACATAGGATAAATAACAGTATCAGTTACCGGTGTAACTCATAGTGGTTGACAAACTCCATTCATAAATAACACTGCGAGATAATCGGAAGTACATGAACTCTGAGATTCGAATTCTTGCTGAAGTGGAAAGTAGGTACACCTGGCTAGAAGAGAGTAAATGAGGTCAGTACTTCTTTCAGTGACCAGGTCAACATTCACAGCTGTGTCATAGTAAAGAGATAGCAGTCCTCATTTTTACTTAGAAGAGACACTGTATGATAAACGAGTTATAACGTAGATTGGATTTCTTTTTTTTTAAATTAAAATAACGAATTTCCAAAACAGGATGTGAGCATGAATGTTATTTATCCATACTGAAAATATTTTTAGTTTCTATAGTTCAGAGAAGAGAAGGTTTTAATGGTACAGTCTTTATGGAAGAAGATGGCTAACCACGTGATCAGAGACTATGAAGAAATTCATGAAATATTATAACGGTAATCACATAATGAGCAAAATGGTTTCCTCACACACACACACACACAGAGCCAACATGGCGGCCAGATCTTATCCATGCTTGTGTCTTGGTTTGAGCCCACCGCATGCCATTTGTTTACCGTAATTTTCTTTGAGAAAAGAAAACAAAGTGTGAAAAAATTTAAGAATTGCAACTCTTTTGTATGGCATGTTCTCATGAATGGAAATAATAATGAACACGAAAGAAGATAATGTAAAACGTTTTTATTATGTTTTGGGGCGTTGAAATAACTTCACAGTTTTCTAATTAGTTTTTATTCTAAATATTGTAGTACTTTGATAATGAGTTCAAAAGTTATGGAGATTATAATGTGTCGACGTATTTTACATTAATATTGTACATCTAGTAGATTTCAGGTGGCGCTGCTTGCTAGAGTTTGAACTTTGTTTTTCTGTCAAGTCTAGGTTCGTGTTTAGTACCCTGTCGAACTTAAAGAGTTAAAGAATTATTAATGGATACTGACTGTTTCTCTTCATTAGTCATGTGCACACATGAACAAGGCTTATAAAAGTCACGTCTTGAAGACGTAACCGCGGAGATCCTGTCACTGTTAAATGATGTTATTATATCCAGTTTTGGAATCAGAACCAGTCAACGTATTTTATAATGACCTTACACATGCATTAAAAAGGCTTAGTAAAACCATAGGTTTGTTTCTATGTTCTTGAAACTCACGTAAATCTATACGAGGGCTATCTACACTAGTAGTATAAGACTAAACCTCCCGCCAATTTTGGGGTACTTTTATAAACGAATAGTGGGATTAATCGTAATATTATAACGCCCTCAAGGCTAAAAGGGCGAGCATGTTTGGTGTGACAGGAATTCGAACCCACGACCTTCAAACTACTAGTGGAGCACCTTAACCAGTTGACCATGCCGTGAAGCCATAGGTTGGAAGAGGAAACATAACTGTCTTCCATGTGTACTTTATTCATGTAACAGAAAGACTTCGAAGGGAACTGATTTTCATGCTTCCTCTCTTGCGTGCTCTTGTGTTGTCCATCAAGTTGAGGTAACATCACGCAGTTGTTTCGATACGGTATAAACTGGAAGTTTAATAGGTAAACCTTTAGTTTCAGATTAAATTTTCTGTATTTTATTAAGGAGTTTGATTATTTCTCATCTCGAGATTATTGCTCAAAGTTAATAATGGTTCCTTAAGTTTTTATTTCAATAAGTTACATGCGTCTCGATTCCCAGGCTCTAACATGAAACATATTAATATTATTTTTTTATTTGAGCTTGGAGTATTATTAGTAAAATAGATGAATATAAATTTTGTGATGATTAAATTAGGTTTTGTTTTCCATTTTGTAGTCCAAGGCTCGATACTTTTAAGGTTACCACAGGCAGTAATGTGTACGTTTTCTTCTTAAGCACGAAGATACATAATGAGATATCGTGTTGTCCCAACTGCAGGTATCTAAACCTAATATTTAGTGCTATAATGTCTCACACGTACCACTGTGACTTAGGGTAGGTTTTGAAATGTCCTAAACGGTGGTTTCTTCAGTTATTGTTGTAGGTAAAACCAGTCATAAACTTCAGTTATTGTTGTAGGTAAAACCAGTCATAAACTTCAGTTATTGTTGTAGGTAAAACCAGTCATAAACCTCAGTTATTGTTGTAGGTAAAACCAGTCATAAACCTCAGTTATTGTTGTAGGTAAAACCAGTCATAAACTTCAGTTATTGTTGTAGGTAAAACCAGTCATAAACTTCAGTTATTGTTGTAGGTAAAACCAGTCATAAACCTCAGTTATTGTTGTAGGTAAAACCAATGAAATAATAATGGAAGTGAACAAGCTAATTATTACAATCTGTGGTCGTGGGGGCCAAATCTACTTTTTAAAATCATAATCGATATGAAACTAAAGAAACTTATATCTTTTTACCGGATTAAAAGTATTGAATAAACTCATAATGTAAACCTGTTATTTTATCTTCTAACAGATTATCAAAAGAATAAATCAAATTAAAAAAACTCTTCATTATGTCAGCATAATAACTGCTTTTTCATTTCTTGATATAGTCCTAGCTATAACCTGTTTGAGTTGATTATCTGTTTCAAATGATTGATTTCAAATTGACTGTAAGATTGTAATGTAAAGGGAGCGGGAAATATTACTGATGTGTTTAGTGAGTTTATTGCTGTTTTATCACAGATTTACTCGTAAAACCAAACCTCAGATTTAACTTTGTAAGCCTTTAAAAATACCTATGATTCACTGATAGATGTTTACTGAAGAAACGAAGAAAAAATGAGAAATTGATCAGTAAGGATAAAATAATTAAAACGTTTAAGGTCGGCTGGTAAGGAAGAAAAGAGGAGGAACCAGTCTGATAATGTTTCTAAACTGGTTATAAATATAGTGACACTGAAAATATTCTAGGCTAGATAGAAAACGGGAATAGAATAAGAAATACTTTATGGTAAGCTGCTAATAAAATAATTTTCAAACGTTTAAGGCTGGTAAAAAAATTGAAACATTAAACTTCTGAGAAAAGTATTTGACTAAACGAGCAAGTAAGACTTTGTCAAACGTGAAAAAAAGACTTTGTTGATTGAGTTTGTAATAAATTAGTTTCTCGGAAAAATTAGCTTCATTTAGACTAAATTTAAAAGTGCTGTCTGCCATTTTAGTTGATGTCCGAATTTAAAACGTTCAGCTTCGTGATAAAGAGCATTCAATTATTCTTTCATTTATTTACTAATCATTTTGTATTATCCATAAAATACCCACTTGGTTATGTTAATTCAGTTTTGATTTGGGGAAATCGTTTCCAAAAGTGCTTTCGTGATTAAAGTTACGTTTATAATATTTTTCGTGTTGAGCAGTGAAGTGTTCAATCCAACAGTCAGAGCAGTAATGATCACCACACGTGAATGTTTCAGAAAAACTGAAAATCATCTCTAGCTCTGAATTTGAAAATAGCAAAAGCTATATCGCCATAACAGATAATGATAGTTGTCACATCTGTAATATAAGTTGATCAAGAATGATGGATATTCGGAGGTGTTTTCTACATAACTTATAATTCTGTTAAATTGATTCAAGTTAATGTCAGCAGTGATACTGACGAAATAAATGAAATTAATAGGATGAACTGGTTGGATGAATTAACTGGATAAACTGGTTGGATGAATTAACTGGATGAACTGGTTGGATGAATTAACTGGATGAACTGGTTGGATGAATTAACTGGATGAACTGGTTGGATGAATTAACTGGATGAACTGGTTGGATGAATTAACTGGATGAACTGGTTGGATGAATTAACTGGATGAACTGGTTGGATGAATTAACTGGATGAACTGGTTGGATGAATTAACTGGATGAACGAGTTGGATGAATTAACTGGATGAACCAGTTGGATGAATTAGATAAGCGGATGAACTAGTTGGATGAATTAACTGATGAACCAGTTGGATGAATTAAATAAGCGGATGAACTGGTTGGATGAATTAACTGGATGAACTGGTTGGATGAATTAACTGGATGAACTGGTTGGATGAATTAACTGGATGAACTAGTTGGATGAATTAACTGGATGAACCAGTTGGATGAATTAGATAAGCGGATGAACTGGTTGGATGAATTAACTGGATGAACTGGTTGGATGAATTAACTAGATGAACTAGTTGGATGAATTAACTGGATGAACCAGTTGGATGAATTAGATAAGCGGATGAACTAGTTGGATGAATTAACTGATGAACCAGTTGGATGAATTAGATAAGCGGATGAACTGGTTGGATGAATCAACTGGATGAACTGGTTGGATGAATTAACTGGATGAACTAGTTGGATGAATTAACTGGATGAACTAGTTGGATGAATTAGATTAGCGAATGAACTGGGCGAATTTAATGGATGAACCAACCGGATGTATTAATAAGATAAACAAGCTAGAAGAATTAAATTGATGAATGAATTGGGTGAATTTAATGAACAAATTGACTGGTTGAACTAGTTAGAAGAATTAGATTGACGAATGAACTGGATGGATTATTTTGATAAATTAATAGTACGAATTAATTTGATGAATTAGGTAGATGAACTAATTGGATGAATTAAATGGTTGAATTTGCTGTATGAATTAATTGGAAGGATTGATTGTATGAATTAAATGGACAACTGAAATGTGTTGGAAAAACAAAACTGTTTAGTGCAATAGTAAAGAGTTAGTTCATTTAGTTATATAATTTCTAATTATTATTTAGTTTTCATAACATTAGTGTTAAAATTTGATTATTTTAAATACGATAGCTATAAAGATTTATTTACGTAACTCTATGCCACTTGTGTGTTGTGCGTGTTGCTAAGCTGTTATGAACTAACGTTATATTACTCGAACCTTCTATATTTTTGTCGTTGCATTATCAAGTAAGTATTATCACATCATAGCGTCTCATAGGTTGTTTGGAATTCTAGGGCCTGAATTAGGGACAATGCATATATGTATATAAATATTAGTAACCAAATTAGCGAAAGTTAATTCACTAAGCATTAAATTAGTAAAAGTTATATTGCGTGATTGTTAATTTAGTTGTAAGATCGATATTTTAACCTGAGTTTTATAGTTAAAAGAGATAAGGAGAATAATTTGTCTTCTTAAGGATGTTCTAAATAATTTAAACCCTCTGTGTGATAGCCAATAGTGTACGAATTTTTTTTAAATACGCATAGCATGACCAGGTGATTAAGATACTCAATTCCTAGTCTAGGGTCGCAGGTTCGAATCACCTTCGCACCAAACATACTCATTTTTTCAACCGTGGGGACGTTATAATGTGCGGTCAAACTGAATATTCGTTGGTAAAATGGTAGTCCAAAAGTTGGCGGTGAGTGGTGATGACTAGATGCCTTTCCTCTAGTCTTAAACTGCTAAATTAGGGACGACTAACTTGTGTAGCTTTGCGCAAAATTAGAAAAAAAAAGTAAACAAATGTACATATATTATTTTAAAACAAATAAATTGTGTGCTGTCCCTTTATCATTTTAATTTGTTGCCAAAGATTATTACTCTATAAAACTGACAAATGGTCGAGTTAAACAGGTGAACTAGTTGGATAAAGCAACTAGTTAGTGCGTGTAGTAATTCTTATGTCGCCACTGTATAAGAAAGAGATGGTTATACACCTCTTTGGTTAACCATCACCACTCAGATAGGAGGTAGGATGGGGGCACTATACCTGCACAGAACCCCATTACCAAACTTGCCTCTCGTATCAGAAAACGAGTGCCAAGTTTAATGAGTTTCGTGTTTCTCCGTGTGGGTATTTGGGTATTGATGTTAAATACCCAGGAGGGTCAGGTACATTAGACCTCTTCCTTCCTCCCGAACGTTGATTGCGTCTGTCGTTAGGGATTTTTTTTTTAAAGCTTAGGACCTGAGAAAAAGTATAACATCGTACTCAGGCCCATTTCAGGGCAAAGTTTAATGAGTGGTGACATGTATACAGATTTAAACATGGCGCCCTCAGACTTTCTGGGAAGGGGAGATAGAATTATATTCTAAATTTGGTTCAGTGGTCCCCAAAACTCTCTTTGTGGTTTCAGGTGCCTTTCGGTTCGTGTTGTAGATTGCCTGCTGAGTTTGATACTGTTGGCTTCAAAACTATTTTGTTGGAGTTCGTGCGCCCCGCTTTTCGAACGAGAGAAAAACGAACGCTCGGACAGACATCATGGTTTATAGTTGTAATAGATTTAATATTATTTTATTATTATATATGTTTAACTTTAACAGTCCCGCTTGTTCTATAAATTTGTAGATCATTTCAGAGTGTAGGAGCCAACAATACAATGATGTTAAAAACTAGTAGTTGTCAGTATTGTTGGGCAAACTAAACTTTCGAGAACTTCACCTAAAGATTGAAAATCGACGATCCAAGAGATAATTTAATATATTGTTGGTCTGCTACATTCAGTATACTGTAAGTCTCAGAAACAATAACTATGATAAACGCTAATTATTCGGGAAACAACAGATATTTGACAAGAGACGTTTATAGATGTCTTATGTTAAAAAAAGTTTAACTTCAGAGACTTAACTCCGAAAGTTAGTATTTCTACGACGATATGGTACAACTTCAGCTGTGAAAACTTACGCGCGCCTGTAAAGCAACTAGCTAGCTTCGTTGTCAAGTAAATTGCACATGTTTATCAACATAGGATTAATTCGCTCATCGTAAGGCGTCAATGAAGTATTCAGTTCCTGACCATATAGAACAGTAAGTACTATTTTTAAGCTTGTAAACTCTTGTATATAAAACAATATATGTAATCGCCGTTGTTATAAATGGTGTCGTTGTTTCTACATTGAAATATATTTTTGTCAAAAAAGAAAATTGTGTGTATCATAAAATATCATAAACGTAAATATATAGAGATTCGATTACCGGCTAAATCGAAATTAAATTTTCCGGCTATTTGGAACCGAAAAAAGGAACGTACGTAATACAATGAATCGGAGACTCGTCCGAAATAAATTATAATACGTAACATATTTTATATGAGATTCTATTTAAATCATTTACAAGTGGGAACTAAGGTAATACAACTGAAGCATGCAACCAGAAATATGTTTAAAATAAATATAATAGGTTAATAATAACATATTTCAAACTGTTAAAAGTCTTTTTTTTCTCGGCCATCCAGTGACACAGCGACATGTTTGTGGACTTACAAAGCTAGAATCTGGGTTTCGATACTCGTGGTTGGCATAGCACAGATAGCCCATTGTGTAGACTTGTGTTTTTTTGTACTTGTCACATGTCATTATTGTTTGCAGATACTTTGTGGGTCATGTATAATGACATATATATATATATATATATATACATGTATATAATGTTATAACTACTGAAACAAGAACTAATATGAGAGGTTAAAATTTAACAAACTGGTTTTCATGGAATGAAAAATATGAAACATTACTGTGAATTTGTTTTCGTGAAGCCTGAAGACTGCAAAGACACATGAAAATTCGAGAAGGCTCTTCGGATCAAATCTCATTATTTACTAAAATAATTCATTGTGTGCCACACAACAAATAAACAAAT
Organism: Carcinoscorpius rotundicauda; assembly: GCA_011833715.1. Classification (NCBI taxonomy): domain Eukaryota; kingdom Metazoa; phylum Arthropoda; class Merostomata; order Xiphosura; family Limulidae; genus Carcinoscorpius; species Carcinoscorpius rotundicauda. The sequence goes on along the minus strand of CM022391.1, from coordinate 7,155,372 downwards.
ATTGAATTTTAATAGCTTTGTAACCGAGGCTCAAACTACGACTGTTGCTTATCACGTAAAACTTAAAACAGCATAGCTTAGAGAAATATAAACTGGAGAAGATGATTTAAAAGATATTGAGATAAACGAGACCTTTAGGGTACTTTGTATAATGAGTTATTAAGTTTTTCGAGTTGGGTGTTGTCAAACACGAAGCTACACCGTGAGCTCTCTGTGATCTGCCAATCACAGGTATTCAAACACGAGCGTCAGCACTGTCAATTTTCAGATTTAAGTCTGAGCCACCAATATGTGTGTCAGAGGGGAGGTACTGATCAGAAACTCCGCACATTGAACAAACTGTCATAACAGTGACATTCAATCTGTCTACAAACATGTTCTCTGATTACATAACATGAGTCAAGATGCAGCTCTGTTTCAAGAAGTTTTGGTTGTAAATTAATCAAAAAGTTTGTAGTGATATATATGCAAATTAGCACAGATATGTTTCACGTGAGTTTCTTTTGCAAGTTTCTATTAGAAACGTCTTTTTCATTAAAACGAACTGATGGTAACAAACGACAAACTGCGTTGTTGCGTAACGTTCCATTATCAAACAACAACAGTAAAGACCTAAACTTGTGATAAGTTACGTAAGCTGTACATTGTTTCATGCGTCTCTCTTAACTTTGAATTTTAAATTGACAAATTAAGAGGAACTTGGAAACAAAACTTGAAGTATTAAGACCTGCGGTTTCTGTTGTTTCGTCAATATTCGAATGTAAAAGTAAATTACACATTCTGAAAACTGTTTGTTTTTGTGTTTTTGAATTTCGCACAAAGCTACTCGAGGGCTATCTGTGCTAGCCGTCCCTAATTTAGCAGTGTAAGAGTAGAGGGAAGGCAGCTAGTCATCACTATCCACCGCCAACTCTTGAGCTACTCTTTTACCAACGAATAGTAGGATTACCCGTCACATTATAACGCCCCCACGGCTGAAAGGGCCAGCATGTCTGGCGCGACGGGGATCCGAACCCGCGATCCTCAGATTACGAGTCGCACGCCTTAACACGCTTGGCCATGCCGGGCCTTCTTAAAACAAGTTTCATACTGTATTTCTAAAATTTTCTTGTCATAAAACAACGATAAGTGGACTAAACCTTAGACAGCAGGAGATAAGGAGACCATAGTGTGGTTAAAACAATATGTATCAACCTTGATTTTGTGAAAAAAAACAAACGCTAAACGACTTTTAAGATTGCAGTGATAAAAATATGCGAATGTCTTTTGTATAGCCTTTATAATTAGTGATAACAATGCTTCGTCAGATTAGGAAAAACACCGTTCATATCATGACAGTAATAAAGGTAATTTTATACACTACGTAAATACTTAACTTTGTTAAACAATAAGATCAAAGGCCAAATTATAAAATCTGTTATTAAAATTATGTTGGTACTTTACGTAACGTAAAAGTAAATCATACACCATATTACTCATGTTTCATTGTTAAAATACACAACAAACACCCCACACATTATGTTCATTACGTTTTATTTTTAAAGAAGCAATTATTGTTTGCTTTTTAAATTCGCGTAATTCTACTCGAGGGTTATCTGCGCTAGCTGTCTCTAATTTAGTCGCGTAAGACTAGAGGAAAGACAACTAGTCATCACCACCCACCGCCAACACTTGAGCTACTCTTTTATCAATGAATAGTGAGATTGACCGTCACATCATAACGCCCCTTCTACTGAGGGATTGAGAATGTATGGGGGAATAGAGATTTGAACCCGCGACCCGAGGATTACGAATCGAGTGCCTTAATCACCTGGCCATGTCGGGCCAGGAGTAATAAAAAAGTCAAATCATATTCCTTTTTTTCCCATATTGAAGCCCCCAGTGGAAATGCTGTGGACTTACACGCGAAAATCCGGGTTTCGATACCCGTGGTGGGCAGAGCACAGATAGTCTATTGTGTTGCTTTGTGCTCAATTCGAAACAACAACCCATATTGAAATCTTTAAGAGCAGCAATAAAACCCAATATGATACATTAATCGGTCAAATTTTACACTGTGTTTCATTATTAACAAAGAACAACAAAAACCACATTACACTCTACGTAACTGATAATTCATTGTTACTTTGTATTACATACTGCGTTACTTACATTACATTGCAAAACAACTGTGGTATGGACAAATTTAAATGCTGTCTTAGTTATATTCTTTTCATATCATAAAATTTCAGACGCACGTAATATTCTATTTAAACTAACGTCTTATTGTAGGCCCGGCATGGCCAAGCGCATTAGGGCGTGCGACTCGTTATCTGAGGGTCGCGGATTCGCATCCCCGTCGCGCCAAACATGCTCGCCCTTTCAGCCATGAGAGCAATATAATATGACGGTTGTTCCCACCATTCGTTGGTAAAAGAGTAGCCCGAGAGTTGGCGTTGGCTGCTGCCTTCCCTCTAGTCTTATACTGCTAAATTAGGGACAGCTTGCGCAGATAACCTTCGTGTAGCTTTGCGCGAAATTCAAAAGCGAACAATTTTGTTCTTTAAAGTAAAACGGAATGAACAAATGCTTGTGATTATAAAAAATACTTTACACCTGCAATACGACGTAGCTTTGTTTCTTTGGGAAATGTAAGGCTTACGATTAAGTGGTTAAAAACCAATAAAGGAAGTAAAAGTACACATTTGGAAATATATTCGTCATATTCATTTTGTTGTTTGATTAAAAACTATCGTTAGAAGTTTTGTTAGACACTTCTTATTTGAGATCGTCCCGTTTTCTCCTTGTTTGAAACAACCATGTTTTATAAGGCAGTTAACATTTCAAATCTTCCAGAAGATCTGTTTGAAATCATGATGTCAGTAAAACACTTATTACGTTTATTACGATATTATTTCAACACAATAATCCGTGTAAACGAACATTTAGCTAATATGCTTCTATTTAGGAAAATATAACTTGTACATGTTTCAAACTGAAGATGGCGTAGGATTTGTTTGTTTGTTTGTTTGTTTTTGAATTTCACCCCAAATTAGACCACCACTATCCAGCGGTCTCTAATTTTGAAGTGTTAGACTAAAGCGAAAACAGGTAGCTAACAACGCTTACCACCAGTTCTTGGGCTACTCTTTACCAAGGAATAGTGAGATTGACCGTAACATTATAACACTCCCACGGCTGAAAGAGCGAACATGTTCGAGGAAGAATTCGAGCTAGCAGTTTTCAGAAGTTGATAGTCCTAACCACCATTAAATATCGTAGTAATAACAAGTACAGGGTGGCCCGTAAGTCCCTACCCATCCACATATTTTATGTATCCAGCGTATCCGTGTGCTGACCCTCATTCTCGCTACATAATATTATGCGACGCCATGTTCTGTGAGACATTTCCTCAACATAGCAGGGGTTATTGTTCCAAATGCTGTGGTAACAGCTGCCTTCAACTCATCATTAGTATTATCGAATATAGCATAATAACATGTGGATGGGTTGGGACTTACGGGCCACCCTGTGCCATATTAAAAATTTGTATTAAATTTTGCTGGTCTAGATTTGTTTTTATTTTTTTAACAGCGTGCGTAAGCCGAAGCTCATCTTTTTATTATTTCAAATGATTTATTCCTCTGGTTTGTTCATGTTTTCGCCTGAAACACTGATTTGTGAAGAAGGAAAATGAAAAGCCATTATTTAGTATTTTTAACTTTGACATTTCATTTTAGTTAATAACAAATTAGTTGTTCAGTAACTCAAGTTATTTTATGAAGTACTGCAAAGAAGTTGAGAAATCTTTAGGCCCAAGGTTCCAGCTGCGATAAATTGCCCGAAACACATTAAACTTTCAATAGCGCGTGCGTTGTAATTATAAGTCATTTCCGCTATTAGTTTATGATTTGTCTGTCGGTGGTGGGTGTTATTTTTATTTCTTTTAATATGATTAGAAGCTTAAAATTAGGGACGCTATGCCTGATTTACGGATCTCTAACACGGTCATTAACTTCATGTCTCACATGTTAAAAATAAACACATTTAGGTTTACTTTTTGTGAGGCAGTGACACGTTTCTGGATTATAGTGCTACAGTACCGAGATCTATTTCCACTGGTGCAAGGAGAACAGATATCCAAAGTTTAGCTGTAAACTGCAAAGCAACAACGCATAATATTTTATATTATCGGATTTTCCCGTTAACTTCTAAACTCGTCTCTTTGTTTTTGAATTTCGCACAGAGCTACACGTGTGCTATCTGCGCTAGCCGTCCCTAATTTTGCAGTGTAAAACTGTAGGGAATACAGTTAGTCATCACCACCTATCACCAAATATTGGACCTCTCTTTTACCAACGAACAGTGTGATTGACCGTAATATTATAAAGCCTCCGCAGCTGAAGTAGCGAGCATATTTGACGGGACAGAAGTTCGAACCCGCGACCTTCAGATTACGAGTCGAATGGCTTAATTACCTGACCATGCCGGGCAAACTATTGATATCAGTGCTACATAATAATTGCTTGTGTTAAATTGAGGATTCCAAAGAATACTCACGTGCGTCATAATTGGAATAGATACTGCATGGACATCTCACATATATCATTAAGGATACTGCAGAAATTCTCCAGTGTGTTAGACTGATAATACCACACAGAAATTGCACCTGTGGATAGTCGCATTAACTCTATGAATTGTATCTATTATAAGAACCAATCAGAATCTGAATGGAAATCGGGTCTTGTTTGAATGATATCACGTTTCTGTGTAAAGATTTTGAGTAAACATGTCACAAATTAGAACAAAATACTTTAATTATTCTTTCGGTCAAGTGACAAGCTGAGCTGAGTGCAGGATGCATCACTACATACAAAAAGTAATATTTGTAAACTGTGTTTTATTTTGCATGAAACAGCACCTAAAGTACAATAAAAATATGTGTAACCATGTTTCATTTTATTGTCCAGGCATTTTCACTACAAAAGACAGTGTTTAAATTTTAACTTCAGGATATTATTTTTAGCTCGTTTTTTATGCATAGGAGGCCCGGCCTGGCCAGGTGGGTTAAGACGTGCAACTCGTAATCTGAGGATCGCGGGATCGCATCCCCGTCGCACCAAACATGCTCGCCCTTTTAGCTGTGAGGGCGTTGCAATGATACGGTCGATCCCACTATTCGTTGGTAAAAGAGTATCCCAAGAGTTGGCGGTGGGTGGTGATGACTAGCTGCCTTTCCTCTAGTCTTGAACTGCTAAATTAGGGACGGCTAGCACAGATAACCTTGGTGTAGCTTTGTGCGAAATTAAAAAAAATAAAACAAAACAAACGCAAAGATAGAAAAAATTGTCCTTTTCGGAAGAATTTTTTTCTTACACAACGTGTACTTTATATATTTGTTCCAGAATATTTGTTGAATGCTTTAATAGGGGTTACGACATACTAGAAAGAAACCAGCGATTCATCAACAAAAAAACTACCCACCACCAACTCTCATCTGACAAAGCGATTTGATTTTCTTTCTTATATCGCACTTAAAATTCTATATACGCAGCGATTTTCTCTGCCAATGAGCAGCGAACTTACTCTCTAATTCAGAGTATGAGGAAGATATCCTCATGACCTGGCCTAATGTGCCTGGGGTAAAAAATATAACATTTTAGTTAAGAAGTCTTCAGCACAGAACTATTTAGTATTAGCATTATTTATAACACTGTTATATTAATAACGTTATTGATAAGTTTTATATCGTCTTCAATTTTATTAAACTATTCATTCTTAACCCTTCCATACTGTAAAAAAATATATTATAAAAAATAATGCTTTTATTTGTTACAATAAACTGGTTGTTGTTGTTGTTGTTTTGATTTAAGCACAAAGCTACACAATGGGCTATCTGTGCTCTGCCCACCATGGATATCGAAACCAGAATTTTAGCGTGTAAGCCCGCAGACATACCGCTGAGCCACTGGGGGCCAATAAACTGGTGAAAAACAGATGATGAAATAATTCATTTATGAAGCAAGAAACTCCAGCAGCATTTAGTCAAAAAGTAACTTCCTCTTAATGTTTTCAAACTGTTTCATTATGGATGTTTCTGTTTATGGTTTATGTGCGAGTTGGACGTTACTAGGAACTTTGGAACGAATAACATATAAAACCATATAAGACCCGGAAGCAATTTGATGCATAAAATACTTATTTTTGTTACTGTATTAATATTTAAAGAGTAATACTTCTCTAACATATTGATATTAAATTCTGTTCATATAAAACTGCTTAATTCGGTCAGAGTTAGAAAACAACACAGTAATGGTTATAGCTCACTAAATACGCTGTTCTTACGTTGTTGTTTTTTTATAAAAATTAAAATATACTGTTTTGTTAGTTGGGCATCCTGGATGTTAACAATATTCATGGTTGTAGATTCAGTAATGTATCATGATGCTCAGTTAGCTTAGGAGATCTAAATTAATGTTAAATCCAAATGCAAAGCTATCAATAAAAAATAATTTGGCCCGGCATGGCCAAGCGTTTTAAGGCGTTCGACTCGTAGGGGTGTTATAATGTGACGGTCAATCTCACTATTCGTTGGTAAAATAGTAGTCCAAGAGTTGGCGGTGGGTGGTGATGACTAGCTGCTTTTCCTCTAGTCTTACACTACTAAAATAGGGACGACTAGCGCAGATAGCCCTCGAGTGGCTTTGCGCTAAAGTCAGAAACAAACAAACTAATTTCCATCAAAAATAAATACAAATAAGTGTATTCAACATTTTACTCAGTACTGTTACTTGCAGTAAAGAATCAAGTGCACTTTACTTACAGAACACGTAATCTATTAGTTCGCCTCGTGTAATGTTAAAAAAATCCGTATTATCAGTTCAGTACGTAATATATATATTTATAAAAATACGCTTTTTGAATACACAGCTTGCAACCAAAAGTGTTCCTAGATGATAAAATAGAAGATTGTACTTGTAGGGAAAAAAAAAGAGCGTTTTAGAAATGAAAGTAAATTTAGAACTGAGTAAATCATTTCCTATGATGGCGAAGAAATAGTTTGTATTCTAAAATGTTTGTTTATACTTGGAAAAATTTCTATTATGAACTGGTACTTTTCAACGTGAAAGGGGAATTTATGCCAAAAGACCAGTTGAGTGATCCATTGTTTAAACTACTAATCTGAGGAGAGCAAATCGATCAGCAGCACTGACCGCGAAAAGGATTTTGACCAGCTCTGTAAACAGAATGAAGTGAATGCTCAGTGCTAATATGTCTCAAAACTTGAACATTTTGATCCGCAGTCAGACTCATTTAAAGTTAGGCCTCACCACTTCCATTGCTGTTATGTTTGTGTTATGAAATTCGCGTAAAGCTACACGAGGGTTATCTGCGCTACCCGTCCCTAATTTAGCAGTGTAAGACTAGAGGGAAGGCAGCTATTCATCACCACCCACCGCCAGTTTTTGGACTACTCTTTTTCTACGAATAGTGGGATTGACCGTAACATTATAACCCTCTCACTTCTGAAAGGGCAAGCATGTTTGGTGTGATGGAGATTCGAACTTGCGACCCTCGGATTACGAGTCGAGTGCCTTAAACACCTGGCCATGCTGGGTCTTGGCGAGATAGAACTCATACAAAAACAGTGAGCCAAATGTTTTTGATTTTATTAATTCATCATATACGCAATTCTCACAAAACAAGGAAGATAAAAGAACAAGAACATGTAAGCCTAACGGTCAGTGTTTGACTAAATAAATAAAAACGTTCGTCCATAAAAGGTTTCACGCGGTGCAGTGTTGAAATGTGGGTGAATTGGTAGTGTTGGATTTTGCTACGAAAGACAGCCTTAGGTGGAAAATAAGTTAGACACCAGAAGTCGCTTCAAGAAATCCAAATATACGACTGATATCAAATAGAATCTGGAAAAGATGGATAGAAAAAGAATGTAGCAAGTGGCGTAGAGAAAAGTGAAAACACATCTCTTTTATCAGAAACCTGTTTCACATATTAATTTCTCTGAAAATGAAAACATATTTTTCTCAATAAAATATGTAACACACATTCATTTCTCTGCTAATAAGTAAATCTTCTCTTGCTAAACCTAGGAATTAAAGAATATTTATGTACTGAAAACGGGAAAAACTCATAAACTTTTCAAATGTTACCCTACTATGTAAACCTTTCATGAATTAACTATTTACTTGGATAAAAAGAAAATCTATTTGAAAACTGTTATTCGTGACTTGTGTATTTGAACAAGAAGCTAATCTAAAAAAAACCTTGTATGTGTGAATTATCTAGTTGAAATACATATATATATCATACATACGTGTACAATATATGTCTTCATCCAAAAAGGACGTTTATATCCTAAACTTCGAATACGTTTTATGTTTGTAGTCACTGTGGTCAAAGCATTATCATGACAGGTCTAAAGGATTTTTTTTCAATGACAGTTTCAGACTGATTACATTTATAATTAAGTTCTAAATAAAAATTAGGATTTCTTTATTCACTTACCGGAAAGAACTTTTCAGGAGATTATACGGCACTTTCTTGTTTTTTAATCAACACACTCTTGGCAATTTTCGTGGACACGTCTTTAACTCCAATCTGAATATCTTGTGAAGAAGGTTCCAGTTTGTTGTCTTCAATTACAGCGGGTCTGCTCGTTCCAGGAAGCATGGCATTTCTTTCTGTCTGGTCTTTAGGCTGTTTATAAAATAATAAGTAATTTGAGCGTCACTGAAAAGAAAAAAACACACAAAATACTAGCAATGATTTGGAGTAGAAATGTTTTCAAAATGAAATAGTCCTGCTCATAATTCTCTATTTTAATTTCTATGACAACTAACCAAGTAGAGTGTCTCCGTCTGAATGAAACCTGCTTATTGAAGGGGCTGATAAATAGTGACATTTCTTGGTAAAACTTGGCTAGTTTCTCTCATCTCCAGCTACAATTACGCTTTAGTAAATTTTATTAAGTTAAAATGCATGTCGAACGATTATTGTAGTGGTTTGTTTGTAGTTACATGCAAGAAGGTACACAATGGGCTATCTGTGCTGCGCCCACAAGGGGTGTAAAAACTTTGTTTATAGCACTGTAAGTCTTTAGTCTTACAACAGATACATTGAAAAGAGGGGTGATATTGGGTAACCGAACAGATAGAATATTTAGTAACAGAATTAATACTGGAAAGTGCTATCTATCTGTCACATTAAATTACAACGGTTTCTACTAGCATAAGAAAACTATCTTCGTGATATTTTCTTTTGGTCCACCTTACAGGTGGTTTGGCTTGTTTCGAATTTCGCTCAAAGCTACTTGAGGGCCATCTGCGCTAGCCGTTCCTAAGTTAGCAGTGTAAGACTAGAGGGAAGACAGCTAGTCATTACCACCCACCGCTAATTTTTGGGCTACTCTTTTACCAACGAATAGTGGGATTGACTGCCACATTGTAACGCTGAAAGGGCAAACTTTTTTGGTGTGACGGGGATTACGAGTCGAGTACCTTAATCCCCTGGTCATGCCGGACGTCTTATAGACGAATAAATGCGTTTCAATACGACTATACTATTATCCCTAACATCTTATACTAAAATAAACAATATTTCCACTACCCCTGTTATAAAAGCAAACTTTTCCAACACTTGAATTTGGTTGACTAAATCATAATTACAAATACTTGTGATAAGCTATTGAGATTAACAGTTCTTTTGTTCATAACACTAAATAATTAGTAAGATTTGAATTCAACACGATCACGCATCATGATTTTTTAATGTCATTCAAGAGGATGAACTAATTCCAGATTCGGAGAACAGTCGTTAAAAAAAAACACATAGTAAAGAGAAACAGTTTGCCCACAAATAAATTTCGCTTAATGTGTTTCTAGCGAAACTAAAAACGTTTAAATTTCAGTTTCGCCTGAAGCAACGTTTTGTAGCCAAATATAATACAAACTTCACAGTTTTCAAATGTGATGTATACTTTTAAAAACAATGTGATTGTTTTACGTATCTTGTAATATATCTTCATAACAAGTTCCAAAATTAGTAATAAAAGACATACATAAGGTGTCAATAGCTTCTGTAAAGCAATGGTATCTGATTTCTGGGTTGAACTCCTGTACGTGGATTCTGGAAACAACATAATTCCCTGATCTGGAGAATGACTTCTAACCAATGCTTTCCCAGCAGTGCAATAGCTCTGTGTAGATGAAGGCGTGGCATGTAGCTGGAGGCAAGTTTCATCAGAGTCATGGTCATAACCTGTTTGGAGAATTAAATGTTTTAACAGAATATTTTGATAACTATATTCCGGTTAAAATTATCCAAATATAAAATGTTAAATATTTATGAAAAAGCCATTGATTTATTAATGTTAGAATAACGGTTGTTTGTTTGTTTGTTTTAAAAATTCGCGCAAAGCAACACGAGGGCTTCTGCGTTAGCCATCCCTATGTTTGTTGTGCAAGACTAGAGGGAAGGCAACTAATCATCACCACCAACTGCCAATCTTGACTACTCTTTTACAAACCAATAGTGCGATTGACTGTAACATTATAACGCCTCCATGGCTGAAAGGGAAAACACGTTCAGTACGACGGGGATTCGAACTCGTGAACTTCAGATTACGAGTCTAATCATCTGGCAGAGTTGTGCCGTAGAGAAATGGTGTAGCACGACTGTAACTTCAATATGTAACACACAAAACTAAACAGTCAAGTTACTTTGACGATGTTAAATTCATAGCTGTTTTGGGTAAGGAAAAATATTTAGGCAAAACGTAGTACAAATGTCGTTATTTTCATTATTAAAAAGTATATAGTCAACATAGGAGTAATGACAGCACCCAAAACTCCAGTGGTAGATTGTTGGTAACTGTAGAATGTAAATCAAGTAATTATTGTTGGATGTATATTCAGTTATTTTAAATAAAACACTATTTGATGATTTTAACAGTTAAATTTTCTACACGACTGCTATGAAAAAAAACAATCGAGCCCAGCATGACCAGGTGGGTTAAGGCGTTCGACTCGTAATGTGAGGGTCACGGGTTTGATTTCCCCTCACACCAAACATGTTCGTCCTTTCAGCCGTAGGGGTATTATAATGTGATGGTCAATTCCATTATTCGTTGTTTAAAAGAGTAGCCCAAGAGTTGGCGGTGATGACTAGCTGTCTTACACTGCTAAATTAGGGACGGCAAGCGCAGATGGTCCTCTTTTAGCTTTGCGCGAAATTCAAAAAACAAACAAAAAAAAGCCCATGACTTGAGGTGTAAAATATGAAGCTACAGCTGTAACTCTACACCTGTAACGTATATTACCAAACCAGTTTCGATTAAATCCTACTTTTTTATTAATCTTAAAATGTTTATAAAAACAGAAATAAACGACATTTGATTCAAACAGTTTACACGTACAAAACAAAAACGAATAAATAGAAAGGAGTCAACCATACTGTGATGATAAGAAATAACTAAACCTTATAAAAGGTTTGTTTGTTTTGGGAATTCGCACAAAGCTCCTCGAGGGCTATCTGTGCTAGTCGTCCCTAATTTTGCAGTGTAAGACTAGAGGGAAGGCAGCTAGTCATCACCACCCACCGCCAACTCTTGGGCTACTCTTTTACTAACGAATAGTGGGATTGACCGTCACATTATACACCCCCACGGCTGGGAGGGCGAGCATGTTTAGCGCGACGCGGGCGCGAACCCGCGACCCTCGGATTACGAGTGCACGCTCGGCCATGCCAGGCCACCCTTATAAAAGGATAACCTTTAAAATGATATAGTACAAATATATGTAAATTAAACAGGGACAATCTGGAGAAAGGTTTAACCCCCTTCTTTTATAACAGAAAAAGATAACAATAAGAACATAAAGGTTGGGCTACGTTTTGTATAGTTTTTCTCTGTTCATCTTACCACTCAGTTCACTATAAAATGTTTACCATTTTGTATAAATTGACTCTTTTATGTACAACATTTTTATGTAACTTATCTATTACTTATATATCTAAAACAATTTGATAAAATAAATGGACACAACCAGCATTTGTGACGTGAACTAATCATTTATCATAATGTTTTGTAGGCCTAATTCACGTATTTCCTCATCACTTCATTTCCTTTATGAAAAACGACAACAATAAATGTCAAATTCTCATTCAACATAATTATCACTCATGATACAGTGGAGTAATACGCTGAAATACATCATACATATTAAAAACCTTCTGTTTGTGTTTTTGGCTGGAATTATGTCTGGGCCTTCTTCGTTCTCGTCCTCCACACGTTTTTCCAGTTGTACATCTATCCTGCAAAAAATATAAAATAATACATTAATACTTAAAATAAATTGCTTGATATTAGCAGCAGTCGATGGTGTGATAAACTGCGCGTGAGGTACGTCGAAGATATTGTGACAGTTTAAGGTGAAATCGATAGTTTTTGAAATCCTGATGTAATTCGACAAAATCGTGCTTCTTTGTTTGTGTACTTACGTCTCAGAAATGTGGGTTAATGAAATATGAATGATTCAGGATGTGTCCGTAAAAAATTGGTTGTTTTTTTAATTAATAGATTTTTGTAGCTACAGTGATAGCAAAATAGAGATCGGTACTAGTGAAATTTCTAACAAATATAGTTCATAACTGGCAACACATTAATTCTACGGTTGTATTGCACATGTTTTCGTTAGTCATTTCAGGGATCTTCGTTTTTCACACATTGTTTATTAGTACTTTTAATGTGAACACGGCTATATGAATTAAACGTTTTCAGGTTTCGTGTTACTTATTACTCAGTGGACATGAATAATTTTATATTTACGTACTTTCAATATTTAGGTTATCACTGGCATATTTCGAAAAAAAAAATCACAAAACACTCACTTTGCAAGCACGAGGACATCGTCTAGAAATAACACGAGGTTCAGAATACGAAAACCAACAAGCTTTATGATTATAAATATAACTTTGAAGAAAATAGGGATATCATCTGAAACTTGTTGAAGATTTTAATTATTCTAATAATGAGAATTAATAACAAAGTTTTTGCTGGGTTGTTTTAAAACGTTAAAAACAGACAAAGAAAGAAAATTACTCACTTATTATTTGTGTTGCTCTCTTGCTGAGCTGACATAGAAAAATAAAATGTTTAGTTATTAATATCGTATTTTTTATGGAGTTTATTATCTGATGAGAAGGTGATGAGAACAATTTCCGAAAAAAGCTAATAATATTACATTGTTACCATGATGATTTCAATAAGATATTCGTACATAAAACATGTTATTTTTCATACATTGACAGAGTTTGTTTGTAACATCATTGATATATTTGGTTATATTATTAACTGCATATAATATAAATATATGATTGACCAGTTTAGTACGAAAACTAGGCGCAAAGAACAAAGAAAGACAAAGCACAAATGACACCGTAGTGTGGAATTTGAATCCACGTCAAGATTAAGGTAGTAAATAGTTGTTGACAACAAATGATAGGGGAAGATGTCGAGTAGCCAGGACATGACAGGACGTGATCCTACTGAAGTGACATTGTTAAAGGTGGATTATTACTCGGTTAACATTGTGTGAGAACAAAAATACAAGTTCAACAGAACGGAAAAAGGAGTTTTATTAGAAAATATAGAGCGCAAATGGGATCGAAAAAAATTGAAGTGTTAATTGTAGCTTAAAACAGATGTTAAATGAAGTAGACCTAAACGACACTAAGAAATTAGATGACGAAATGTTGCGCGAAAATGAAAACTTCAAAGTGAATATCAGGTTAAGAATACCCGAGGTAAGCTGCTGAGTGAAAGTTAGATCATTGAGTAAAAACGTGCACATAGATGGAGCTACAAGTCATTTAATAAATACGAGAAATAAAAATGCATGGTGAGTATGAGGTCAGAGAACAGGCAAAAAACAAGACAAATTTAACTGTAAGGTGAAAGTGAGTTCAAGGGTGAAATGAATTAAGACAGAACAAAGAATATAGTGGCCGTGAATTCAGATGGCAGAATTAATTAACAAAGTGAAGTATGGGATATTCGTTGAATCAGAAGACGAACTGAAACAAAACAAAAGACAGAGTGAAACTAGACGAGGAATTCTAATACACAGACAACTGAAAAATATTTTCTTAAATATTTTAACACAGTGGATATAATGTGTTAATGTTTTATTTAACAAACTGGAGTTGTTATTATACAATAAATGAAGTACCTTTTAAAGTGCTTTTCTTTTTTACTTTAATTATGACCACTATCATTACAATGAATAAGATCAAGACTATAGTCGCTGAGATGAATATTGTGAGGACTGGGTTAAAAACATACACTCCGCCCCTGTTCCCTGGAAAACAACAAGAAAAAACCATGAAAATTTAATAGTTATTAGAATGACATAGAAAAAGTTCAGAACACTTTAATACCAATTCAAATATGTTGAATATTCAGAAACTTCTAAAAATGCCAAACTCTAGTTCAAAAGAGCGTCCATAGTAAATTTTCTGGCTTAGATTTTTTTAAGTTGTCCTGACACTTGAGACGTAGGTCCAGGAGAAAATCTTAATTAAATTATCTAACCTTATTAGTTTTGTTCAGTTTTTTACGGTGTTCTACTCCTTGGCTCGGGATTACTGGTTCGAATACTGTCACCAAAATACTCGTTATTTTAGTCGTTGAAGCGTTATAATCCTTTGATCAATACGTCTTTTTGTTGGTTAAAAATAGCCCAGGAGTTATCGATGGGTTGTGTTCACCAGTTACCCTCTCTTTAGTCTATCACTTCAAAATTAGGAATGTCTAGCAAACGTAGCCACCTACTTTAGTATGAAATTTAAAAACAACTTCCAATCTGTCATTGTATTTCAACTGTGGTTTGGAAATAGCAAAACAAAACACGTTTATATTAGGCTTAATAACTTTGTTAAAGCTCCTTAATTTGTTAGAATACTTCAGTAATAGATTAAAAAAAACGTCTATTTAAACTTGGTTTAGTTTGTTTCGAATTTCGCGCAAAACTACACGAGGGTTATCTCCGCTAGTCGTTCCTGATTTAGCAATGTAAGACTCGAGGAAAAGCAGCTAGCCATCATCACTCCCCGCCAACTCCCGGACTACTCTTTTACCAATGAATAGTGGGATTGATCATCATATTATAACGCCCCCAGGGCAGAGATAGCGAGCATATTTGATGTGACGGGATTCGAACCCGCGACAAACGGAGTAGGAGTTGAGTGCTTTAGCCACTTGGCCATGCCAGGCCCATCTGGACTTTTCACTTTATTAAATATGTTTTTTAACAACTAAACAGTGATTTAGAAGAATGTGTTATTATTCGCTGAGTTACCTGTCAGTTTTTCTGCCTGTCGAACAGTGCTCGTTGAAATTCTCACTGCTAAACTTCGACCGCAACGGTTTACTGCATAAACCAACAGGATAAAGAAGGTTCCGGGAGAGAGTCCGTTTACAAGAAACATCGGTATGTGAGACGAAACTTTGGCATAGAGAGACCCGCTTTCTTTAGTATAAATCTCCATGATGAACGTTTGGTCCAGTCCACCGTTAAAACCTTCGAGACACTCCACTAGTATCAAGTCTTCCGTGCGATTAAACACAGTGCAGTTTTGTACAGGCTCGGGGGCTTCTGTAATAGGGATTGAAAAGTTGGCTAAAGAAGATATATTTGTTGCACGTCACATAATACAGAGCCTTCCACTAAATTAGGAAAAGTAGCTTTTGATCCAACTCACAGTACTCGAAAGAATTTAAGAGTAAAATAATGCAAACAAATCAAAATAAACTAACAATGAACAATACAGTTGAAAACAATATATAAAATAAAACAAAAACAAAACATTTACTTAATTTTAACACATTATAATGCTTTTAAATTATGAAAAATAAAACATAGATTCGGCTGTTGACAAGACGTTGTTTATTTCTCTTAATATGTGTCGCTGGTACAACGGTAAGTCTACGGATTTATGACGTTCCAATTAGGAGTTCGATTCTCTTCAGTGAACTCAGAAGATAGCCCCAAATTGGTTTGGTTTTAGAAAAATACACAACACACAAATTTACGTCACAAATATATAAATTTTATTATATATAAGGAAAAAAATCTGCAACAGAAAACAGGAAGGTTTTATAGTAATTATTTCCATTTAAAAGAATATATGTAAATAAAGAACTTCGGCTTATGGAAAAACAACAACGTTATAACCAATACGATGTTGATTTAATACATGTTATTTGTATAAGAGCATCTGATATTTTAGAGAGAAAAATAAACAAGGCGAATTTGGCGATAAACGTTTCAGGCCTTTGATATTTATAGAATCTTAAGTGACATTAGGCCTAATTTGTAGAAGCTTTTATTGAGACAATAATTTTTAACTGTTATTAGGCTACATTGGACAAGCCTCGTCTGTCGTGTAGGTAAGTCTTTATAGCCTGGTTAAGCCTATTTTTTCAGGTCTGCTCCCTTTATAAAGATCTAAGTTCACTTAGGTCTACTTTCTACTTGTGAACCGATGAAGCCATTGGCTAATCATTTCAATAATTTGTTTTGAATTTCGCACAAAGCTACACAAGAGCTATCTGCGCTAGCCGTCCCTACTTTAGCAGTGTGAGACTAGAGGGAAGGCAGTCAGTCATCACCACCCACCGCCAACTCTTAGGTTACTTTTTTACAAATTAGTAATGGGATTGACTGTAACTTTATAACGCTCCCACGGTTTAACAGGCGAGAATGTTTGGTGTGACGGGGTTTGTACCTGCGACTCTCAGATTACAAGACGAATTTCCATAAAAAGGAAAGGAAGTCTACAAAAACACATGTGCTTCTACCTGCGGGTATAATTTTAAAAACACAGGGTTCTCTTTGCACTCCGATACTGTTCTCCCCCCAGCACAGAAGGGTCCCATAGTCTTCATTGGTCTGTATTCTGTATGACGCAATGCTTTGAAACTCGCTGTGGATCTTGTGAAATATCGTATCTTCTACTTCAGAAGAGCTGTTGAAACGCCAAAAGAACTTAATATCTCTCGGGTCTGCGTCCAGGTGGCATTCTACATCGATACTTTCTTGATGTAAAACTCCATAGACGGACTTTTGGAAAGGCTGACAAACTGGAGAGTCTGAGAAAAGAACATTTCACCAATCATTATGCTACCTGTTAATTAGAATCTCATTAGCATCCATTATGTATTATACTATATTATATATCATAACAATCTGTTATTCAAAGTGTTGCCTGAGACATTATCCAATGTGCTACTTAATATATTTTTAGCATCTACTATCAAATTCTGTGTTTATTGTAATTGTATTCGTTAAACTAGGTGACACGTCAGACATTATTACCTATTATCTCTTGGATTGACTCGTCTATCATCTATTGTAAAATACACCACCTAAGACATCAACACCATCTATGAATATAAAATGGGCTATCTGATTATCTGATAAACCGTCATCATTTACCACCCTATAGTACATCCGAGACATTGTTAACTTTATGCCATATATAGGTTTACATGTCATAAACATATAATGTCCAAAGTGCTTCACCTCTTATATTACCAATATCCACTGGATGATATGTTGTCCATCGTATCATCATCAGTGACGCAAAAAACAAGCAGAGACATTATTATTTATTGTGGTATAACAGAAAACAAAATCATTGCATATTGAAAACTATTAGATTCGTGATTTCTTGTTGTCCAATGCTCAGTTTGAAAAGTGATATATGTATTAATATATTCCATTAAAAGAATATATAGAAAACCTAATAGCCCAAAGAAATATGTTTTGTTCGTCATTTCATTATCCAAAAAAACATGAACTAATGAATGTAATAACATTATACAACATATGGAAAACATGGGAGAATCTGAAACGCCAAGGCATATTTTACTTGTGTTCATATTTTACTTTTGGAGTCAGACGTAACGGGATTTTAATATCTAGAGTTCCACACTTCTAGCCAAATGAACCGTTGGGAGAACGGGAAACAAGTCCTGGTGACCAGGTGAAGATAAACGTCATTTCAAATGACTTTTCGATAAAGTTTTCATAAAAATGTAAATTCAAATGCAAACCTTATATATTTGTAGGGTTACACTCACATTAAGCAAATGTTTTCTTTCCGAACCGGTTAGATCTAGACGGTTAAAGTTGTAAAATGAAGTATTTCAATACAGAAATAACAGATGCTCTTCGTATATCGTAAATTGTGGATAAAAGTATTACACTTAACGTAACTTTACTGAAACGAAATACCTGTGGATAAGAGTAAAACGTTTTCTTGTTAACACAGGTCTGGCTACATCCTCAGTGTAAAGCATATATTAAACGCGTTATTAAATAGTATCTAAGTTTTTACATACTTTTACTTTAGAGGCGGCTGATATCAAAGATATCCACTGCTGTTTTTCCATCACGGTAGATAAAATGTGCACTTGAGAAGAAATAACTGTTCTCCATTACAACCACAACAAACAGAGATTCGTTTTTCTTCAGAACAAAATATTTCAAGAGATTTCAGACATTTCACACAAAAAGAAATGCAAATTTCCACCAAATAAAAAATAAATCTAAAATATGGAATATAAAGCACACCGAATATATACGTCGGTCGTGAAACTTGTGAATCTAGGACGAGAAACAACAAACATATCCATTTTGTACTAGGCCATGACACTGATGGATCTAATTGAGAACATACATCGTGAAAAATGAATCAAACAAACCCAAGATTCACTGGGCCATAACACTGGTGGATTAAACCAAGAATATAGAACTGAAAGAGAATATATATATATACATGCTAAGCCATGTCACTCGTGTATCGAACCCAGATTAGAAAGCGTGGGAGATTTCACGATATACCCAGGCCATAACACTAGAGGAACAACCAACATCTTACATTTGGAATATCAGACAAATACAAAAAATACTAGGTTTTAACACTGGTGAATCAAACCGGGAATCTGAGATATGGAGCATCAAACAATACCCAAGGTGTCCTATGTAGGTCATTAAACTGTTGGATCACCATTATGGTTATAATGGTATGTTTGATTTTTCACTTCCATCTGTGATGTCGAACATCAAACATACCCAAGTAGTTCTAGGCCATGATCTTGGTGTATAAAACCAACAATTAAAATGTAGAACATTAAACAAAAAAGGTTAGATGTAATGGATAAAATTACGTATCCAGAATATGGAATTCCAACTATTACACGGATGGATCAAACCGAAAATCTAAGACACGAAGCATTGTATGCATCCAAAATATGATAGGTTACAACATTGGTGGATCAAATAGAGACTCTAGAAAGTGGAATATCAAATGAAGCCAAAATGTATTAGGCCATCACATTAGTGTGTCAAACCGAGAATATGGGATTTGGAAAATGAAGAAAACCATAGATGCGCTTGGACATGACACTGGTGGATCAAACCAATAATCTAGAACATAGAGGTACTAAGCCATGACAATAGAGGAAAAAGCCATTGATCTGGGACATGAAATATCAAACAAAATCAAGATGTACTATGCCATGACACTGGGAGGTCAAGACGAAAATATAAGACGCAAAGCATTAAACGAACCGAAGATTTATTAGTTCATGACATTGATGGATAAAACCGACAATACAGGACGTATAACATTAGAAAAAAAACAAAGATGTACCAGACAAACACACTGGTTGAACGAACCGAGAATCTAAGGTGCGGAATATAAAACGTACTCACGATGTGCTACGTCATAACACTGGTGTATCAAATCAACAATATATGACGTAGAACAACAACAACAATAAAAATAGTGGCGATGTGTTTGGTATTTACACTGGTGGGTAAAACTAAGAATCTAGGGCACGGAATATTAAAAAAGCACAAGATGGACTTGGTCATTACACTGATGGATGAAGATGAGAAATCCAAGACATTGAACATTAAACAAACCCAAAATGTGATAGGTTATGACAGTGGTTCACTAAATAGAGAATTTATGATGTGAAACACGAAACAAACGCAAAATGTACTTTGGCATGACACTGGTAGAACAAACCAAGTCTTAAAGATCTGAGAACATCAAACTTGTCTAAGATGCTCTAAGCCTTGACTTTGGTGGATCCTGCTGAGAATCTATGATGTTAAACATTAAATACGATGAAAAAATATTAGACCATGACATTGGTATTACAAACTGAGATTCAAGGACGTGGAACCCCAAAGAAACGCAAGACGTGTTAGGCCATGACACAAATGGATGAATCCAAGAATTTAGGAGGTGGAGTATAAAAGAAAAACAGAACATGTAAAAGGTTCTGGCACTGGTGAAACTAACTGAAAATCTTTGATGTTAAACAATGAATAAAATCAAGATATAACACAACATAATACTGGTGGATCAAATCAAGAATCTAAGACGTTAAACCTAAGATGTACAAGGCCATGAAAATGGTGGAACAAACTGATAGTTTAACGCATTAATCTTCAAACAAACACAAAGTGGACTGAACAGGCCATGATACTGGGTAAACAAACCAAATACTGATGAAGTGGAACATCAAATATACCTGAGAACTTATAAGCCATGACATTTGCAGTTGCATTCTCTTCGCTCACGATTTCAGACGATACGATGCAACATCCAAACTAATAGGTTCGGAAAAATAAGCCCATGAAGATACCATAAAATTATATCAGTCTTCCATGGAGGTCTTGATGAAATCACAAAAACAAGGAAGCAACTGTTTGTTATATTTTATCGTAGAAAGGTGAAATGTTGAACCATCTCAGCTGTATCAAATATAGCGATAGTATAAAAAAAATGTCGCTAACTCCTATAACTGTCATGTGACGTTCATTTAAAGACTTCTGTCAAATGCAACATTGGATGTCTTTGAACGAAGAATCAACTATTGACCATCTCGATTATGGATGGGAATTGCGCCAAAACTTGTTTTTCTCAAGACACACCAACAAAACACCAGCTCACGAGGAAACTTTTCGTTAGAGACACTGTGCAGCTGTAAGATGGACGGCTCGTCTTCCAAATGGCAGAAAGTAGGATCTGGGCCGTTCGCCAGTACGTGGAAATTGCATAGGATTTATTTGTGCCAACTGAGTAATTAGTTTTGGTAACACTGAGGAGGCTGAAAAGTCCTAAGCCTTGTTTTGTCGAAACATTATTGTTTTGAAAGAAAGAATCGTGATATAACATAGTACTGTATGTATATCATTATGCATTTGTCCAAAAATAGTACTTTGTCGAAGATGTATTTTTGTTCTCTTAGTATTGTGTTATTTGAAAAGTTTTAGGTAAGATATTCTATATCTTTAACATAAATATTAAACTTTATATTATAGCACCCACACGGCTGAAATGGAGAGCATGTTTGGTATGATAGGGCCTCGAACCAACGATCCTCAGAGTATAAGTCGAGTGCCTTAACCACCAGACCCTGCGGGGCCTATTATTATTGTTTGTAAGTTATATACAGTATATGCCAATGCTCGTTTGTTTATTGGAATTTCGCACAAAGCTACTAATTTAGTAGTGTAAGACTAGAGGGAAGGCAGTTAGTCATCACCACCCACCGTCAACTCTTGAGCTACTCTTTTACCAACAAATAGTGGGATTGACCGTCACTTATAACACCCCCACACTGGAAGGGTGAGTATGTTTGGCGCGACTCAGACTACGAAGCGCACGCCTTAACGCGCTCGGCCATGCCGGGTGATATCAACGAATGTGATGCAAATACTTAAATATCAGGATAAATACGTGTTTACAAAAGATATTCTATTCAAATTGCTAGTTTTATAACATTGATTTATTTAATAATTTTCGTAAGTTTATATTCAAGGTAAGCAATACTTTACAAGTTGCTGTTTTTGTTTGTCATCTCTGTGTTCGTGATATTTGGAAATGTAATTCTCGATAAGGTAAGTTGTTTGGTTGGCGTTTACTATCGCAAAGCAAGTAGGGCAAGATTATCTGCCCCATAGATATGAGTAAAAATAAATGTTGCCCGTCTTAGAAGTTCTTAAACTTTTTATATGTTATTAATTAATGGCTTGAGCATCTGAAACGGTAAAATCTAGCACTAAAGCACTTTGTTGAAGGTTAAAACTTTTGTACGTAGTAATTGTACTAGATTTTACAACACACCAATATGGATTAGTGAATATTACAAAGGTAAAACTCGGAAAAAAATCACAACATATAGTGGTATGTAGATAAACTGTCACAGAAATAATTTACTTACAAGTGTGTTTTCTTATAGCAAAGCCACATATGGCTATCTGCTGAGCCCACCGAGGGGAATTGAGCCCTTAATTTTAGCGTTGTAAATCTATAGACATACTGCTGTACTAGCGGGAGGCATTTACTTACAAGAAAACCAATTATGACAGTAAGTATTATATATATACTGACAAGTAGAAGGACTGGCGCTCTAAATATTACACATACTGACAAGTGGAAGGACTGGCGCTCTGAATATTACACATACTGACAAGTATAACGTCCAGGAAGGTAGTTACTACATATGCTGTTATGAAGAAAGACACGGACAGTAACTATTATATACGTTGGTATATAGCTAGATTGGAATATTAATTGTTATAGATACGGGCTAGTAGAGAATTCTTACAGTTATTATGACATATACTGGTATGTAGATAGGGGGTTGACTTGTATAAAAAAAACTATTGTGACAAAATTGTCATTCAATTAAAGTTTGAGTGTTTTGTATTATCCTGATAATGTTTCTTCTCTATGGGAACTACCCATGATGATAAAGCTGTTTTTGTCATCAGTTCCATCACCTTCTTGATCCAACTGTCTGTAGATGTTTGAATGATTGTCATAAGTAAGCTCCAAACACTCCATCTTACAACATTCCACACGACGCCTAGCTTATCTTATCCATATTGATAGAAAAACGTAAGATCATTGTTTAGTTATATCGATTTCAAGGGTATAAACACTGAAAAAAATGTCAGTTTGATTTCAGGGTATTTTCGTTTTATTTACCATCATATTATTGTCTCTACCTGTGAATGCAAAACTGGCACTAAACGATGGTTTCTGCATGTCGAAACCTTAGATTGTTTGCAAACTTCATTTGTAAAACGTCTTGAAACATTATCGTGCAATGCACGACAAATTCCGTTTGAACTAGAAACACATTGTAATGTTTCTAATTCATTATAAGTCATCTGCTGATATAGCGGTAAGCCTACGGATTTATAACGCTAAAATCAGGGGTTCGATTCCCCTCGGTGGACACAGCAATGCGGTTTTGCTATAAGAAAACAAACAAAAAACATTCAGAAAAAGAGTTATGGTTTTTACTGATAGTAAGTTCTTTAAATTGTGATATATATATATATATACATATATATCATAATATATATATATATATATTAAATTATTCTCGTGTTTAATAGATTTAAATTGGAACTTTGATTTTTGATGCGTTCCAATTTCCAAATTATCTTCAGTGTTATTAATATTCAACAGAAAATTTTGAGTTAATTTATTTTTCAAAAATAAATTTTATACAATGATGTTAATTATTCTAATAGTGTAAGTAAAAAAAAAAGAACTGATTTTGCTTTAAACAAAATCCGATATATCGTACATGTTCTTAGGATAACATTTGGACAGTTACTCAATCACTGATTTCCATGGCAACATGAAAAACAAGTTTGGCATATTAGATTCTCGTAAAACATATAACAGTAAGTCTGTTTGAGCCACCTTCAAGTGAAATTAGAAGCAAGTTTCAAAGCTAGAGTAATACAACTGACTTATATTCTCTGATGAATACGAGTCTAGTTTAATCTGATTTTGACTTTTCAGTCGCCAGTACAACATTCATTCCGACATCGAGCTCGAGATATTAGATTTCATTGTGACTATATTTTACCTCAGAATTATTATATGAAAAAATATAATCTTTGAATAGGAAATAATAAAAAAAATAATACATGAAATCAGATACTAGTATGTAGATTAGTTTGGACAGACACTGACGAGAAGATAAACTCCGGAAGTTAAAACTACAAACACTACAAGTATATAATTTCTCAGTGTAATCGCTAGAGATACTAACGTGTAGATAAACTCTGATAGCAATCACAATAAAGTAATAATTTGTCATATATTATGTGTTTAGTAACTAGAAACAATAGTATGTTATATATTCTGAGCTCAGACACTAGAGACAATAATGTGCTTACATGTTCCGACTGTTATCATTACATTTTCTGGTATCTGGATAGGCTGTAGATATGACTATTAGGTACAATGGCGTGCATACAGATTCGACGAGTAATCAATATATAGATAAACATTAAGAGTAACCATTACAAACAGTGGCATGCTAAAGGTACAGAGCTTAATTATTAGAGGCAATACTATGAAAAATAGACTGTTTTTATTTTGTTCCTGAATTTCGCGCAAAGCTAGTTATACGAGGGATATCCGCGCTAGCCGTCCATAATTTAGCAGTGTAAGATTAGAAGAAAGGCAACTAGTCATCACCACCCACCGCTAACTTATGGACTACTCTTTTGCCAACGAATAGTGAGATTGATAGTCATATTATAACGCCCACACGGCTGAAAGGGCGAGCATGTTTGGTTCGACGAGGATTCGAACCAGCGACCCTCAAATTAAGAGTCGACCACACCTTAACCGCCTGGTCGTAGCGGGCATGAAGATAGGAAGCTAGATATCTCACTGATTCTGAGTTCTATCACTAGAGACACGTTGCGTGTTGAGAAATTTTAAGTGTAATCGCAAAGACACTAAAGTCTTGATATACTCTGGGAATAATCACAAGAAACACCAGTGTGTTCATACAGGTCAAGAGTTTCCACTTCCAATGCGTGTTAGTAGGTTCTAAGGGCAATAACTAGAACCAACAAAATATGTAAATAAAACCTAATTAGTGACTCTGGAGTGACAAGTTTCAACCGTGAACACTAGAGACACAGACGTTTCGATAGATTCTAAGACACTGGAGTGTCTGTAGTTTCTAAAAGCACTCACTAATCTCATGGTTAGTTGTTCACTTAATTTAGTTTTCTGAGTTTTGTAGACTTGAATGAGATATTTTATTCTAAAGGCTTATGAGTTAGAAGCGGTTTTGTAGAATTGAACAGTAAAAAAAATATTTTTATTGTCCTGTATTTCTAATTTTACAATTGATATTTTAAAAATCAGCAAGTAATATAATATCAAAATAATATAGTGAATTATAAGGCCATAAATAATGTGAAAAAAAACGAATTGTTTTTTTCAAGAAAGTCATTTTCTTTGTAACATATAAATCATTAATGTTGCAAAAAGGTTTACTTCGTGTTAGTTCCACTACTAAAATCCAATAACGCTTAATTGTGTTCTGTTTTTATTTGTTTTGCTTTTCGCGCAAAGCTACTCGAGAGCCATCGGTGCTAGCCGTCCTTAATTTAGCAGCGTACGACTAGAGGGAAGGCAGCTAGTCATCATCACCCACCGCCAACTCTTGGGCTACTCTTTTACCAACGAATAGTGGGATTGACCGTCACATATAACACCCCCACGGCTGAAAAGACGATCATGTTTGGTGCTACTGGGATGCGAACCCGCAACCCTCAGATTACGAGTCGAATGCCTTAATCACCTGGACATGTCGGGCCAATTGTGTTGCGAAAAGAGTAAACTGAAATTTATTCTACAACCAATTCGTTAATAAACGTCGATACTTTTATATGCATTATTTTAATAAAAATATTTTAAATAATAAAAAATTTCGTTAAATTTCCGTACACGTGTTTACATATATATATATAATAATAATAATTTGTAAGAGAAAACAACGTACACTTGACCTTCAAAAATATGTCATCGCTGATACCCAAGCCTTCAATGTTTGCAGCTACGCAGGAGACTCGGCCTCGCATTCTCCTACTGACATTTTTTAGAACTAGCGTCTGACTGCTGATCAAAATTCCCAGCGAGGAGTCGCTGACCAGTTGACGACCGTTGAAATGCCAATTTATTTCATGTACCCAAGGATGAGCCTGAATGTCACATTGAAATTTTACGTCATTTCCTTCCCTTATTCCCCCGTCTTCGGTACCGGAAACCAGTCGTAAAGAGACGTTTGGTGTGTCTAATTATATCAAAACAGATTGTGAATATGAGGACAGGAAGATAGAATTTCACAGTAACCAAATCTCTTTAATTTTTCTCGATCACATGACAGACCTCTAACTTTTTCACTTGCTTTTTACGACTGATTTTTAAAGTTTAGTGATAAATCATAGTTTTTCAAAAGACAAATTAACTCTCATAGAAATACACTCGTTCACGAAGATCGTTTTTTTTTTCTGCTTATGCATGAAGAGACATTTTGGTAATAACTTACGCTTCTCTGCTTGTTGTATTGTTTTACTTTGTTTTGGACTGATAAAAAATTCAGAAAGATACATTATTCATATTTTATTATTCAGGCTCCTGAAAGCTGTAAAACATTAGTACTCACACACACACAGTTCACTACTTTCTTAAAACATGAGGCTGTAAAACATTAGTTCTCACACACAAACAGTTCCCTACTTTCTCAAAACATTAGTACTCACACACAGATTCACTACTTTCTTAAAACATGTGGCTGTAAAACATTAGTACTCACATAGACCGTTCACTACTTTCTAGAAACATGTGGCTGTAAAACATCAGTACTCACACACACACAGTTCACTACTTTCTTGAAACATGTGGCTATAAAACATCAGTACTCACACACACACAGTTCACTACTTTCTTGAAACATGTGGCTGTAAAACATCAGTACTCACACACAAACAGTTCCCTACTTTCTCAAAACATTAGTACTCACACACAGATTCACTACTTTCTTAAAACATGTGGCTGTAAAACATTAGTACTCACATAGACCGTTCACTACTTTCTAGAAACATGTGGCTATAAAACATCAGTACTCACACACACACAGTTCACTACTTTCTTGAAACATGTGGCTATAAAACATCAGTACTCACACACACACAGTTCACTACTTTCTTGAAACATGTGGCTGTAAAACATCAGTACTCACACACACACAGTTCACTACTTTCTAGAAACATGTGGCTATAAAAAATCAGTACTCACACACACACAGTTCACTACTTTCTTGAAACATGTGGCTGCAAAACATTAGTACTCACACCCACACAGTTCACTACTTTCTTGAAACATGTGGCTATAAAACATCAGTACTCACACACACACAGTTCACTACTTTCTTGAAACATGTGGCTGCAAAACATTAGTACTCACACACACACAGTTCACTACTTTCTAGAAACATGTGGCTATAAAACATCAGTACTCACACACACACAGTTCACTACTTTCTTGAAACATGTGGCTGCAAAACATTAGTACTCACACACACACAGTTCACTACGTTCTTAAAAATGTGGCTGTGAAACATTAGTACTCACACAGACCGTTCACTACTTTCTTGAAACATGTGGCTGCAAAACATTAGTACTCACACACACACAGTTCACTACGTTCTTAAAAATGTGGCTGTGAAACATTAGTACTCACACAGACCGTTCACTACTTTCTTGAAACATGTGGCTGCAAAACATTAGTACTCACACACACACAGTTCACTACGTTCTTAAAAATGTGGCTGGTTTTTAGTTGTTCTTTCTTTTTTATCTAGATGAAACAAACAAATCAGGCAGTAAGACAACTGAATAATAACAAACATATGCTAGAAGTCACAAGTTATAAGTTGAAGCTACTTACAAAGTATTAAATTTTTACCTGTTTGTCTGGAATGTTAACTGTAGGATTTTAATGGGACACATTTATTTCATTACTTTACGACAACAACTCCAGTTAAAAATAACACCAAAAAAACTTTTTTGTTACTCAGTTAATAATAGAAGACCCAAAACAATAGGGTAAAGTGGAAAACCATAAACTAAGCATGTCACTCAGGTCTATAACATCTGTTTGTGACGCTGCAACTGAAACCGTACAGAAGGTTTGGTTTTGGTTTTGTTTTGAATATCGCGCAAAGCTACACCAAAGCTGTCTACTCCAGCCGTCCCAAATTTAGCAGTGTAAAACGAGAGGGAAGGCAGCTAGTCATCACCACCCGCCGCCAACTATTGGGCTACTCTTTTACCAACAAATAGTGGAATTAGCCGTCACGTTATAACGTCTCCACGGCTGAAGAGGCGAGCATGTTTGGTGATACAGGGATGCGAACCCGCGACCTTCAAATTACGAGTTACACGCTCTAACCCACATGGCCATGCCGAGCCTAAACCCTGTTATTATACATACAGAAAATCCAAGTTTATTTTGTGTTGTTATGACGACCAACCTGAGGGGTTGTTCTTTGTAATGAATTGTTTTTTTCTTATTTATCGGTTCGAATAATTATAACACTTTCCCAACTTCTCTTTGTTTTTGTTTATTTTGGAATTTCGCACAAAGCAACTCGAGGGCTATCTGTGCTAGCCGTCCCTAATTTAGCAGTGTAAGACTAGAGGGAAGGCATTTTTGCTTTATGTAATAGGTTTTTCGTTTATTGGTGTTCTATGCTTTTTTCGTATGGTGTTTTAGTACTCTGTTTATTTGTGTTTAAACGATGAATGTCTCTTACATGTTTGAGAATTCCATAGTATGTAGACTACTAGTTTCTGAAACAAACCAGATATTTTATGCTTTTAATTTAATATTTTATTCTATCCCTAACTCAGGTGCTCTCTATTTATTTGAAATTCGCTTTGTTATTCTCGGCATATTGTTTTTCATTAAAACATAGTTTAAAGATTTAATAGGTGGTCTTTTCTGTGTTTAACGTTTCTCCTAAGTGAATTGGAGATCGATTAAACGGCCCGGCATGGACAAGCGTATTAAGGCGTGCGACTCGTAATCTGAGGGTCGCGGGTTCGCATCCCCGTCGCGCCAAATATGCTCGCCCTTTCAGCCGTGTGAGCGTTATAATATGACGGTCAATGCCACTATTCGTTAGTAAAAGAGTAGCCTAAGAGATTTTGGTAGGTGGTGATAACAAGCTGCCTTCCCTCTAGTCTTACACTACTAAATTAGGGACGGCTAGCGCAGATAGCCGTCGTGTAGCTTTGCGCGAAATTCAAATAAAAAAACAACAACATTGTTAAATAATATTGTATTCTATACTTAACAGTGATTCAGTAACACAAAAATACAACATTAACTAATATAACACCGTATATTGTAAATATAATTTCTTGCTGTTCTTAACAACTCCATTGTGTTAAAGCACGACAAATCTTTCTTCGTCTCGCAGTACGTACAACGACAAGCTCCTAATGAATCTGTTAGAGAAATATTGAGTGATAAAACAAAACGTTTTCAGTTTTCTGGAGTTGTTGACGTCAGATAATAAAAGAAAATGTGGTGAACGTTTGATAATTATGATAATTAAACTGTTAGTTGCAGTAAACTTCTGTTGTCACAATACTTCCATTGTTAACAGCAATCACTTTCTAAGACGCTTACACCAATTATCTTTACTTAAAGCGTAATAATTAAAACTCATTTAAAAAGCTCTAACACTATTTTGGAGATTCTAACACTCAAACAAGGTTTTCATAGATTAACATAATGCATCGTACTTGAAAATGTGTCAACGTACAACAGTGGCCGGTTAAGTAGATCCAGAGGGAAATGGTATAAGTTACAGTAAAGGTCGGTGAACAAATCTTAAAAACAAATCTTTTGCCCTTTTAACCCGTCCTCAAGGAGCCAAGATGTGTCTTAAACTTGTTTCTCCTGAGCCTGAAAAGTAAGTTCAATCTAAAAACTCTCAGAGAAGGTGGATTTGGACGTATCTTTTCGAGACAACTTTTCGTTTGTTAATTAGTTTTAAAAAAGGAAGAAACAAAAGTGAAATAGAGTATTCTCACGTCTTCAGACCAGTTTGCACTATCGTGTACTAGCTAGAAATAAATACAGTATATATCAATAAAGTTACGTTCTCAGCATCTTTAACTGCTAACCTCCTATGCTTCTGCTATCGCCTATCTATGTTTAGTAGGTTTTACCCCCAATTTGAGAGGAATAGTGGAAGCATCACAATAGTCATCAGTGGGATGAGTAGACAGGAACACTTTGTAAGCAGCTACGTTTGTTGCATAATTTCTAACAAAGTGATACTAAATGGTTACTTTATACCTTTGCGTTTCATTTGGAGACTTTCACAGCTCGTGTGATCAACATCTAAGCTCGTGACGCGCTGATGTATTTTAGAAACATGACCAATTAAAATCACTTTTCGTTGCCCTGACGCTAAAAACGAATCATGGTAAATGCCCCATTTTTAACCAATAAACGTGTCCAAACATTTCAATTCAAATAGAAAAAACAACAGATTGTTCAGTTTGTTTTTCATGTTAAATAACTTTCAGAATGATGACAGACTTACTCACACTGGATTTCCACATTCCAGCCTTTCTCAATAGCACTTCCAGAAATTCTCGGATTTTCAGCTCTGCACCCCAAATATTTCCCGTTGTCTTCCACCATTGGCAAATACGATAAAACACTAATTGCGGTTTCACTTTCAGTGTTGACACTTTCAACAGAAGACTGCATCTGCTGCGATCCTTTCCACCACGTGATGGTTGCAGGAGGCCGAGAACCACGAGCAACACATGTTAATTCAACTTTTTTGTTTGCTGACATGGGACGTCGTGTTGGCGCAATATCGACTTCTAGTGGTTTTACTAAATAATAAAAAAATCATTATAAATTAAAAAGTCATTTTTATTTAGCTATTTATTAAATTGCAGCCAAATTAAAATATGGAACAACCGAATCAATATGATATTAATTTTTATATAACTACCATTCCAGTTCCTATCCTTTGTTGTTGGGTTACAATTACCGGGCACGACATGGCCAGGTGGGTTAAAGCGTTCGACTCGTAATCTGAGGGTCGCGGGTTAAAATCCCGGTCGCACCAAACATGTTCGCCCTTTAAGCTGTGGGGGCGTATAATATGACGATCAATCCCACTATTCGTTGGTAAAAGAGTAGCCCAAGTGTTGGCGGTGGGTGGTGATGACTAGCTGCCTTCCCTCTAGTCTTACACTGCAAAATTAGGGACGGCTAGCGCAGATAACCCTCGTGTAGCTTTGCGCGAAATTCAAACAAACCAAACCAAACATCCATAATTAAATTAATTAGCTATATACAGAAATTTTTATTCAGGGAAATTGTAAAATTATCTATCCTTTGCGCGAAATTCCAAAACAAAGAAACAAATAAATTATTGATTACGTTACTTTAATAAGATTTAAGTAACAACAGTTATAACAGTAAAGGTTGAACATTACGAACGTAATAAAACAAAGTATTTCTTATAATATTTTCAGTCGAAACACGTATCACGTCCCCAGGAGTCAAGGAATATCTCTAAACTTAAAGCTGTTAAATATTAAAAGTAACTCTGATCTGAAAACTTTCAGAGAAGGTGGATTAGTTGTGTTAACGTATTGTCATACACAAGTTGCATTCATCATCCTCTAATCGTTCATTTCTAGTTTACTGGTATTCGTAATTTAGTTCGTACAATCCACACATAAGTTATTTTCATTCACTGATGTTACATTATTATTCATTGGTTAGTTACTTCTATCCACTCTTAAACTTTAACGAATCAGCTCAATGCTATCATTTATCTATTAGCTACTGCCGTTGTTTTAGTTGTTTATTAATCAAAATTACTTCCACAGAACTCTCAAACCAATGTTGTATCATTTATCTATCCACGTCAAATATTGCAGAGATTTAAAGTAAAGGGAACGTTCAGTTCAAAGCGTACTAAACATTATGTGCTACGAATGGAGCAATGAAAACAATCGCGAAACGCCAGAAAACAAAACAATTTATATAATATCAGTGGAACATAAACTTTGCTCAGTAGCCAACAAGAAGCAGTTAAATCATTCCAATAAACAACTAAACATCTCGGTCTTTTGTTCAACAAAATCTCATTTTAAAAGTACAATCATAATTAGGCCCGGCCAGGCCTCGTGGTTAAGGCATTCGACTCGTAATCCGTGGGTCCACAGGATCAAATTTTCGTCGCACCAAACATGCTCGCCGTTTGAGCCGCGGGATCTTTATAATGTAACGGACATTCTCACTATTCGTTGGTAAAAGAGTAACTCAAAAGTTGGCGGTGGGTGGTAATGACTAGCTGCCTCCTCTCTAGTCTCACACTGCTAAATTAGGGCCGGCTAGCGCTGATAGCCTTCGTGTAGCTTTGCGCGAAATTCAAACAAACCAAACCAATCATCCTTAATAATAATTAGATATATACAGAAAGTCTTATTCAGGAGACTTGTAACACCATCTGGTCTGTGCGTGGGCTGAATAATAAATACATGTTTTATGTTTTCATATGTTACATGTTCTTGATGGGACACGGCTCTGATCTGGTGCTTTCTTTCCCGTGACTTAAAGCATAAAACAATCGCTTCATCACTCTATCTTGAATGAATTTACTCCATGCAATAAAACTGATTTATGTTCCGTTATGAGGCGCTACTAGCGTACATGACGTAAAAGAAATTCACAGGGCAAATAACAAATCATATTTTACTGTCATATGATTTCTTCGAAATCGATTATTTTGGCTAGAGATTTTAACTAGATGTAGAAACTAACATTTATATTCGTCTTAACAGTAATCCCACAGAGTATCAATATTCCAACTGAACTTAACAGTAATACCACAAGTTAGAAATATTCCAAATAAATTTAACAGTACTCTCAAGAAATATTCCAAATATTTGTAATACATATTTCTGATTTTGAAGAATTATTATTATATTATTATGCCTATCGATTCCATGAAGGAACATAGGGCCGCAATTGCTTTCGGATTCATTAACAGGCTGGTTTTTAAATGAGTAGATTTTTAGCCTACTGCACAGCCCCCAACCTGGAGGATAAACCTGAGCGGTCCCTAATTTTACAGTGTAAGACTAGAGGGAAGGCAGCTAGTCATCACCACCCACCACCAACTCTTGGATTACTCTTTTACCAACGAATAGTGGGATTGACCGTTACATTATAGCGCCCCCATGGCTGAAAGGGCGAGCATGTTTAGCGCTACTGGGATGCAAACCCGCGACCCTCGGATTACGAGTCGCACGGCTAACGCGCTCGGCCATGCTGGGCACGAATTTGAAGAATAGTATATACTAAATTATTTAACTTACCAACAATGGTTCTATTTGTAATAACATGCTGAGACTTAACAAAATACGAGTTTCTTAAAAGAGTGTGTACAATATTTATGATGTAACGGTTTTCCATATCTTTTTTAAGTGGATCAATCTGAAATACAGGTAAAATTTCAACTTCCGACAAATTTCAATAAAATAAGTGTATTAAGGTGTGCAGTGTTAGCACCAATTAGAAATAAACTCTCAAAGTAATATATATATTTAAATATCAATACAGGAAACACTTTAAGAAGGCCAGTATAATTGTACTCGTCGTCAAACATTTATATTTGGCTTTTATAGATAGAAAAGGTGTAAGCAAGTGGTTAGCATATCGGACTGCGAATCAAACAACTCAAAAATTTGTTTGTTTCTTCTGAATTTCGCGCAAAGCTACTCGAGGGTTGTCTGCGCTAGCCGTCTTGCAGCTTTAAGCGAAACTATCTATTAGATAAGTATAACTCTTTAATTCTTAACCAGAGCTGAGAACACATATTACTTTGTTTGGTTTGAATTTTGTACAAAACTACATGAGGACTATCTGCGCTAGCCGTCCCTTACTTTGCAGTGTGAGATTAAAGGGAAATTAGGTAGTCATCATCACCCACTGCCATCTCTTAGACGAGCCGTTTACCAACGAATAGTGGGATTGACCGTCACGTAATAACACCACCACGGTTAAAAGGGGCGAGCATATTTAGTATGACGGGTATTGAACCCGCGACTTTCAAGTTATGAGTCGAGCGCTCTAACCATTTGGCTCTGTCAGGCCTAGCTCAACAGAGAAATCTTGAGGTTAATGAGAGTACTCCACAGCTCAAGATGACATTGAGTATTCTAAATCACATATAACTGATAATACAGAAACAATGTCTGAGGTGAAGTGTAAGAACAACATTGGATTAACTGTGGGTACATCATTAGAATCACCTATGTCTTTTAAAGTTTCCAGTTTCTCAGGAGAGAAGTTATATCATCGGTGCCACAAGTGGCGAAGATGAATAAAACCAGATTGGCAGCCATATTTAAAGGGCCCTCTTTTGGTAATATCGGTTGAAGTTGTCCAGTATATTTGTCGTTTAAGTACTCTATAGAACTATTTCTTCTTTATGAAATATAACTTTGTAGGATTACTAAAGTTTCTTTGCTTACGTTCCCTAATGGGTAAAAGATGGTTCCAAGGAACAGAAAAACAAGATGGACAAACTTAGTTAGGCGTCTTAGAGAATACATTTATAAAGGGCACTGAATCAAAACAGAATACATTTATAGAGGGCACTGAATCAAGACAGAATAGACTTATAGAGGGCACTGAATTAAAACAGAATAGATTTATAGAGGACACTGAATCAAAACAGAATAGATTTATGGAGGGCACTGAATCAAAACAAAATAGATTTACAGAGGACACTGAATCAAAACAGAATACAATTATAGAGGGCACTGAATCAAAACAGAATAGACTTATAGAGGGCACTGAATTAAAACAGAATAGATTTATAGAGGGCACTGAATCAAAACAGAATAGATTTATAGAGGGCACTGAATCAAAACAGAATAGATTTATAGAGGGCACTGAATCAAAACAAAATAGATTTATAGAGGGCACTGAATCAAAACAGAATATATTTATTGAGGGCACTGAATCATAACAGAATACATTTATAGAGGGCACTGAATCAAAACAGATTGAACTGGAAACTTCAAAAGACGCAGATTATTCTAATGGTATTCCTACAGTAAAACCCCTTATTAGGTTCAAATAGCCGAGTGAAATTCTTGTGATGGTAAGCGCTTCCAGTCGAATAGCTGTCTTCGCACTGATTAAAAGTTCACAGTTAGATAACTAAGACTACATCTTAGGAATGTATAAATTGGTCATTTAACCGAGACCCCCGCTGGTACAGCGGTATGTCTTCGGATTTACAATGCTAAAATCAGGGGTTCGATTCCCCTCGGTGGGCTGAGCAGATAGCCTTATGTGGCTTTGCTGTAAGAAAAACAAAGAAAACAATCATTTAACCGAAGTGTGTGTACTGTGTCATTCAGGTTTAAAACAAATCAATTTCCTTTTAAACAATTAAAGACCACGCCTTGGTTCTAAACGTCACACTTACGGTTGAGTTTCAAAGTGATAGTCGTAGAAGCAGGGATAGTTATATTGTTGTTGGACGCTTGACAGGTCAAGACTGCTCTCAAGTCATCTCTCTCGATTTCTGGAATAACAATCTTGTTCATAACGACTTCGTCCGATATGAAAGTATAGTTATCATCCAGAAGAGTATAATCCTGCCACCAGGTTAAAGATGGGCGAGGTTTTCCTGCAAAACAATAGAATCTCAACACTGACGCCGGCAACAAAGCTTATGTTTTAGTGATGTTTTCCACATTAAAATAATGAATGCGTCACAATTTGAACTCATTATTAGCTTAACAACAACGAAACATGTTTTTCACAGACAATTGTTCCTACAATAAACACATGCATGCATAATATTTTCGAAGCTAAACTTAAATTTATACTAGTTACTGAGTTTGTTTATGATTTTAGTACAGGTAGACAGCATGCTTTGACCGGAAGTGAACATTAAGATATTGTATAAGTTTTGTTTGTTGTCATTGTTTTCTGTTTTCGTAGGTCAAAAGTATAGATAAATATCATGCTTTATTTTCTGAAAACTACTTAATACAGTCAGTTAATCAACGGTAAATAAATGACGAAGAAACTTGAAGTTAAGGGTTTCACACATTCAGCTGCAGTTTGGACGTCGCTGTTATCTTTATGCAGTACGATCCAAAATAATACCAAATACGTTTTCACTCTTCCTAATCAGATTCGCGAATAGTAAGTGGCACTAACAAACAAAGTACAAGTTATGTGTCTAAAAATACCACAAAGACGTAATCAAACATAGTCCAAAAAAACACAAAATGGATCGTTTATTTACATTAACCAAATATATTGAACAGGTTAAAATCACAAGTCCTTTAGGAGAATCGGGATGCTCAGATTTTCTGAAAGAACTAGGAAGTGTTATATATACTCCCAGTAATAAACAGGTTATTTGGTTATATAATCAAAGTATTGTTCACTTATATGCGTAAACCTAACTCTTTACATCTTGTATTTAACTACTTGGTAATAATATCATAAATTTTTTCCTTTGTTTAAAAAAGTTTGTTTGCCTTTTGGAATTTCACACAAAGCTACTTGAGGGCCATTTATGTTAGCTGTCCCTAATTTAGTAGTTTAAGACAAGAAGGAAGGCAGCTAGTCATCACCACCCACCGCCACCTCTTGAAATACTCTTTTACCAACGAATAGTGGGATTGCCTGTAACATTATAACGCCCCCTAGGCTGGGAGGGCGAGCATGTTTAGCGCAACGGGGATGCGAACCCGCGACCCTCAGATTACGAGTCGCACGCCTTAACGCGCTTTGCCATGTCGGGCCTGTTTAAGAAAGAGAAATAGTTTCAGTCAAAGAAACACAGTGAGCAATCACGTTAGAGTTGGTAGGATCTTAGAAATTTCCTGTGTCCTTCACTTAACTGTTGTGTCTATTTGAAACTCATAGACAGATTTAAACCGAAGTCACTTCAGTAGTTTCAATGGTCACAAACAGAACAGCTTCAAACTAACACAACCTTCTACAAGTAAGCGAATCCGTTTTTAACACAAGGTAACTAACATTGAATGATATAAACCACTAAGAGTTATTTGAAAAGTAACATTAAACATAACGTCTGGACCAAGTCGGCCGTTAAAGAAATTGGTTGAAAACATATAGTTGACAACAGACTGTTTAATTGGTATAAAGTATTTCGATAAACATCGAACACAAAGATAACATGGAGTTTATTTTGAACGTTCTTAAAACAAAGTAATTATATGACTGAATTATTAAAAGTGTGATATAACAGAGGAGACAATTTTATGTTGTGAAAAGACGCGAAGTAACGGAAAGTTTTCTGGTATGTTGACATTACGAAACACAAAAATCCCCATTGTTGTCTAATAAATACCCTCTAATGTTGTTTGAACTTGTAAAATTGTTTGTTTTTGAATTTCGCACAAAGCGACTCGAAGGCTATCTGTGCTAGCTGTCCCTAATTTATCAGTGTAAGATTAGAGGGAAGGCAGCTAGTCATCACCACCCACCGCCAACTCTTGGGCTACTCTTTTACCAACGACTAGTGGGATTAACTGACACTTTACAACGCCCCCACGGCTGGGAGGGCGAGCATGTTTGGCGCGACTCTGGCGCGAACCCGCGACCCTCAAATTACAAAGCGCACGCCTTAACGCGCCAGGCCTTGCCAGGCCCACTCTTGTAAAGCTGAACAGTAGTAAGTAATATAAATCGTCTTCTTGGGAATTTATTCAAGTTATTATCACATCAATATAAGAAGGTAGTGTCTAACAATTGATTTTTTCTGGACTTTCATATATTGTTAGAGAAAAAAAATCAATATTACAAGATATCATGCAAATTTATACGGTAACAAGCCATTCTGTACCCAGAAATACCATAAGTACTTATGTGTAGAGCTTGTGGGGGGACTGATTTTTCTAGGGAATCATTTCTTACTTCTGTAACCAAATATTAAATAAACTTTTCCAAAATATATGTACACAACTTACTTTGTCCAATATGATCCAATTACAATGTACCTACCTCCAACGACGCTACACGTTAACGACAAAGGTTGTCCTTCATTGAACGGTCCAACTAAACCCTTAAGCTGTCTTCCGTTTTCATCCACTATAATTGGCTCTCTGGGAGGAACTATAAATATGAAAGATTCCACTCCTTCTGATAAACTTAGTTTTATCTTGAGTTACTTTATAGTGATCAAATCATTATTCATAAAACTGTAGTAAGTTATGCCGAAGACTAGAACTTTTATAACAAAAGAAAAGAACGTAGCGTGTGAGAAAAAATACATTTTATATTCGTGTTTGATCTCACTGGCTCTCCTCAGAGACAGCGTCATGTTTGATTCGAGTATTGAGTAAGAGTTGTGCGTTGAATTTCGTGCAAGACATCTCGAGGGCTATCTGCGTAAACTACAAATAATTTGGACGTGATAGACTAGAGGAAAAGTAGACAGTCAAAATAATCAACCGTTTGCTCTTGGGTCGCTCTAATCGAAATGTGCGATCGACAGTAGCATTTTAACCCCACAATTGGTGAGAGGGCGAGCGTGTTCACTGGCAGAATTCGAGTTCGTGAACAGCTGTCTGCTAATCGAGTGCCTTAACCGCCAGGATTATTGCTTGTGAAAACGGGTATATATCATACAGCGTCACTTCTGATTTAATTTCGAATACGGTACTTTCCGGTAGTTTCGTATTCACAGGAATTTTTCTTTCACTTTATGATCCTATTGAATAAAACATGTAGAATTATTAAACTTAGATCCAAATATACGAATATAAAGCTGTGAGACGCTAAAAAAAATTTTCCTTGGAATCTCATTGACCAAAGCCAATATATTGTGCACAGATGTCAACATGTGAATAATATGTATAAAAAGGTTCGTAAACTCGTTGGTCACATGGAAACGTTTGTTTCAAATCCGAGTATCTGCGAATATTTAAGTAAAGTTGACACACAACAGATAACTTTAGCACAAAGATGTACAATAATGACTAGCAGTACGAATTAAAGGAATTGTTATGAACAGGATTGACAGAAATGATTGTAAGAATAATCATAAGTTGGATTTTGAAGAGTGAACATAACACTGGTTACCAGTAGGATTTACAAGTGAAGTTACGGCGAGAGTTTATATGATTGATTACAAATAGAATATATAGAACTGATTAGCTGTAAACTCTCTTTATTGACCTGAAGATGACCTAAGAAGATCGAAACTTTGCTCTGTACTTTATTTTAATTAATGCTTTAATACCCATACAAGTAGTCTTGAGAATACATTTTAAAATCGCGTGAGGTTCTCTTATCACGGAGGACTGGTTAGGCCTAAAAAGTTGTTGGAAGTAAGACTATAAAAATTGGGTCCAGTAAGATTTACAAGAGTGCTTACGAATACAATTTACAAGAGTTATTATAAGGAAGATACACAAGAGTGGTTACCAGTATCATGTCCAGAGGTAATTAAAAAGGCAATTCACTTGAGTGATTACAACAAGGATTCCAAAGGAGGTTACGAGTAGTAATCATAAGAGTCGTTATGAGCAAGATTTACTGGAGTTGATCTCTTTTACTAGGTTAGTCATGAAGCAGCTAGGAGGAATAATTACACGAATTATTACAAACATTGAAAAGAATAATGATAAGCAGGATTAAACAGAATAGCTTGAAGTAGGCTTACGAGATGGATTACCATTATGATTTGCAATAGCGATTACAAAAAAAAAATACACGAAGTACAATGAGAAAGATTTTAATGATTCATAATGATTGAAAGAAGACATTCAGAGGATTTATAACTATCATGATTCACAAAAGACGTCACGTGCATCCTTCTCAAGAGGTATTACAAACATGATTTTGAATAGTAGTTGTGAAACTAATTTATTGAGTAGATCTGTAACAAAAGATACGAGAAGGTTTTACAGGAATGATTACACAAAGGTTCACAAGAATGGCTATTAATTATAGGTCAGTTTTGGTTGATTTTTGAATTTCACGTAAAACCACATGATGGCTATCTGCGCTAACCGTCCCTAATTTAGCAGTGTGTGACCCACCCACCGCAAACTCTTGAACTACTCTTTTACCAACGAATAGTGGGACTGACCTAGCATAATAATGCCCCCACGGCTGGAAGAGCGAGCATGTCTGGTTTGACGGGGATTCGAACCCGCGACCCTCGGGCCTTAGCCACCTGACCATGCCTGGCCGTAAGCTATAGAAATGTTTTAAAGAAGTATTTTCAGGAGTGTTTAAGAAGATAATTTCGGGAAACAGTAACAACAGGACTCACAATAATTGTTTGTTTGTTTTGGAGTTTCGCACAAAGCTACTCGAGGGCTATCTGTGCTAGCCGTCCCTAATTTAGCAGTGTAAGACTAGAGGGAAGGCAGATAGTCATCACCACCCACCGCCAACTCTTGGGATACTCTTTTACCAACGAATGGTGGGATTGACCGTCACATTATAACGCCCCCACGGCTGAGAAGGCGAGCATGTTTGGCGCGACGCGGGCGCGATCCTGCGACCCTCGGATTACAAAGCGCAACCCTTAACGTGCTTGGCGATGCCGGGCCGTCTCACAATAATAGCTACCGGTAGCAGTTTCAGGATTTACAGTAGTTATCGCGACTGGTATTCACGAAAGTAGTTTCGAGAAAAACTCAAGTATATTATTATGAGTAGAGTTCGAAATATTAGCTGTCACGGAGATTTACAAATAGGATAACAATTATGGTCAGTAATAAGATTCACAGGACTGGTTATCAGTAGGATTTACAAGAGTGGTTGCTAGGATGACTTATAGATGTGACTAGAAGCAGCACTGAGAAGTCACAACGAGTGAAATATAACGACGTTGTTTGTGGGACTGATTTATTAGAGCGATTATGAGTAAAAGAGTCACGAGTGACTATGTGTAGGATTCACAAGACTGGTTATTAAAAGGTCTATCTTGATGGATATACCCCAGTAATTACGAAAGAGTACAAGTTACAAGAAGGATGAGAGTTTACCTGATGAGTGGTAACAAAAACATTAAACTTGAAAACTACAACTGTTGTTATGAGGAAGATTTACCAGTATGATTTATAATTTCCGAAAACGAAGAGAATTAACAACCTTGATTATGTGTTGGATCCCCATTAGGCATTAAGTGACTTACTACGAAGAGGATTTAAAAAATTTGCTACGAGTCGAATTCATAGAACTAATTTGGATCAAAATTTACAGGGATGACTACGAAAAGGACTTTGAAGATATAAGACAAACTGGATTTATAAAAATTATCACGAGGATATTTCATGTTAGTTGTTAAGCATTAAATGAACGAGAGATCTCACTAGAGGGGTGTATTAAATCAACAAGAAAAAAATAATTTAAAACAGTTATTTCGAAGACGGGATAAAAGTTGTTGTTGTTTTGAATTAAGCACAAAGCTACACAATGGGCTATCTGTGCTCTGCCCACCACGGGTATCGAAACCCGGATTTTAGCGTGTAAGTCCCCAGACATACCGCTGAGCCACTGGGGGGCCGGGCTAAAAGAATTACTGGCTATCGGAAGTATATACAACAGGGATTACAGGTGGAAATTAGGAGAGTGATACGAGTAGGATTTGCAAGAGGTTCTTAAAAAGTAAGTGCTAGTGGGTTTATAGGAATGACTACGCATGACACTAATAAGAGTCTTTACAAGTAGTATTTAAAACAATCCTTATGATTTGATTTATAGAATTATCAACATGTAAGAGCTATAGAAGTGACAACATGTAAGAGCTATAGAAGTGACAACATGTAAGAGCTATAGAAGTGACAACATGGGCTACATACAAAAGTGATTACGAGTAGATTTTACTACAATGGTTACTAGTAGCATCCATAAGATATTTACCTGAAGAATTGTCATGGGCGGTTACCAGAAGAGTCTACACAAGTGATTAGGAATAAAAATCATTAGATTGGTCACAACGAGGACGTAGGATCCCATGGATGGTTAAGGGAATCAACTCGTGGGGGTGTTATAATGTGACAGTCAATCCCACTATTCGTTTGTAAAATGAGTAGCTCAAGAGTTGGCGGTGGATGGTGATGACTAGCTGCCTTCCCTCTAATCTCACACTGCTAAATTAGAGGCGGCTAAGCGCAGATAGCCCTCGTGTACCTTTGCACGAATTTCAAAAATAAACAACTAGGACTTACACTTTTGGTATTCAATAAAATATGTAAGATTATTTATGTATATAATTAAAATGAACCACTACCGAGTGGATTCATAAGAATAAGGGTTTAAAAAGAGTAATTACACGTGTAATTCATGAGAACTGTTGCAATGTAAATTAATAACAATAGTTACCAATAAGATATACAAAATTACTAACGAGGATCGAATACCAAAGTCTTTACCAAAATGTTTTACAGAAACAGCTTCGACCAGCATACACATGCAGTTGTAATATAGAATTCACAAGAGCGTTTACCAGTAGGACATTCAAGACTGGTTTTGGTTGGGATTTCCAGGAGTGATTACGAGTAGCACTTACAATATTCATCACCAATAGATTCCCACAAGAACGGTTACAAGCAAGAGTTACTTGTTACAAAGAGGAGTTGCAGGAGAGTGATTATAGTCAAATTTCGCAAGAATGACGTTAATGAAAGTGGTTTCAGAGAAGATACACAGAAGTGACTGAGGGGAAAATTTTGCTGTTTGGTTTCACAAGATTGTTTACCTTTGAGATGTACCAAAGTTGCTATAAATAGAAGGTAGTACAGACTTTATGAGTAGGGTTTATAAGGTAGGTCGGAAGCAGAATTATGATGATATTTATCAGTAGGAATTAAAATAAACTTGTGAGAAGGATAATTTACAAGATTGAATACAAGGAGTGATGAATGGAATTATTAGAACCTGACTCACAGAAGTAGTTACTCCTAGGAGTGCTCAGAGTTTCATAGAAGTAGTTACTCCTAGGAGTGCTCAGAGTTTCATAGAAGTAGTTACTCTTAGGAGTGCTCACAGTTTCACAGAAGTAGTTACTCTTAGGAGTGCTCACAGTTTCACAGAAGTAGTTACTCTTAGGAGTGCTCAGAGTTCACAAGAATTTTAAGTTATGATTCACACAAATTTTGAAAAAGAGAACTTAGAAGATAATTTTCCAACGAGATTTACGAGAATTATTATAAAAATGGTTTACAACAGTGACAACTAGTTGGATTTACAAGTGGTATTTAGAGGAGTTTGGTTTGAATTTCGCGCAACGGTACACGAAAGTTATCTGTGGTACCCGTTTCTAAATTACAGGAAGTTTCACAAAAGTGTTCACTTGTGGGATTTACGAGGGTGGTTGCAAAGAGAATGTAAAAAAGCGATTATGAACCGTGAGAGTGATTAAGGATTGGATATTCACAAGTTCAGTTAAGAGTAAGATTCACAGCAAAAATAATTACA
This sequence comes from Carcinoscorpius rotundicauda, assembly GCA_011833715.1. Classification (NCBI taxonomy): domain Eukaryota; kingdom Metazoa; phylum Arthropoda; class Merostomata; order Xiphosura; family Limulidae; genus Carcinoscorpius; species Carcinoscorpius rotundicauda. Next base: position 7,111,920 of record CM022391.1, on the reverse strand, counting down.
ACTTGATCTCACAAGAATGGTTACAAGTAGGACTTGTACAAATTACTTATGAGAATAGTTTACGGGAGTAGTTACGAGTGAGATCACAAGAGTGGTTTACAGAAGCAGTCACAAGAGTTGTTGATAAGAGGTTTTACAGGAACGATTACACAAGAGTGGCTTGTTTGATGATTTAGAGGGATCTTTACGAGCAATATTCAGAAGAAAAGGATCACGAAAAATATTGTGGACGCAATGAAGAATAACGAAAATGATTTACATAGTGGTTAAGATTGGGATTTACGGAATTCATTAACAGTTGAAATTATAAAATGTAATGAACTGATTATGAGAAGTACTTGTAATGAAGAGGTGAGTGTGAATGATTCACAGGAATTGTTTGTTTGTTTGTTTTGGAATTTCGCACAAAGCTACTCGAGGTCTATCTGTGCTAGCCGTCCCTAATTTAGCAGTGTAAGACTAGAGGGAAGGCAGCTAGTCATCACCACCCACCGTCAACTCTTGGGCTACTCTTTTACTAACGAATAGTAGGATTGACCGTAACATTATAAGGCCCCCACGCCTGGGAGGGCAAACATGTTTAGCGCGACCCTCGGATTACGAGTCGCACTCCTTACTCGCTTGGCCATGCCAGGCCTGATTCACAGGAATTAAACAGCTGACGTTTCGATTAGTGATTATGCGAAGTACCTGTAAAGAAGAGGTGCGTACAAGTGGATTCACAGGAATGAAACGAGAGACGTTTAGATTAAAAGTAAGTTTTAGAACCTGTTTTGAAAATATGATTTAAAGAAACATCAAGTATGATTTATACGAGTGACTAAGAGAGATTTTATAAAAACGATTAGATCTAAAAGTTTCAAGTTGTTACCAGCATGATTTACAAGTGTCGCTACATAAGATTCACAAGAACAAATTCGTGATAATGAGAAGTCTAAAAAGGTCGAAACTTTGATCTGTACTTTGTTTCAGTTGAAGTTCTAATACCCCTACCAGCAGCCTTGAGAATACATTACTCACAATAACAATCATGGAGAAAACTACCATAAGTGATAACAATGTGGATCCCAAATATTGGTTATGGCTGGGATGTATATAAATGGTAAGTGGTAGGATGTAGAAAAAAATTATGAGAGATTTTCAGGACTGGTTATGAAATAGACTTCCGTGTGACTTCCAGTGAAAATGATAAAAGACATTACAAGTAGGATATACAGAAGTCAATACGAGTATGATTTATTTGAGTGATTACCACCAGGAGTCAGAAAAGCTTTTACGAATAGAATTCTGATGGACATGAAGATAAGAAAGAGAGAAAGAATAGGAAAGTTAAGCTCTTATAGATTTTTGAAAAGAGTTCATAATAATAATATTTATTAGAATTGGTAATCAAAAGCAAGATTGTCACGGTATAAATTGAAGTTTAGCTGTGTATATTATACTGTAATATTAGTTCAACTTACGGGTAAATTGTAAAACAGGTTAAATACATTGTTTTATGGAATAAAGATAACCCAAAGAATAGTTTATTATACCTTCATGTTTTGAAAATGAGCGTTATTATTGTGTGTGTGTTTTTCTTATAGTAAAACCACACGAGGCTATCTGCTCAGCCCACCAATGGGAATCGAAACCCTGATTTTAGCGTTGTAAATCCGGAGATATACCGCTGTACTAGCGGGGAACAACTTTATTACTGGAACTAAGCTGATAGATAGTATAAGTTATATTCGTAGATAAGTTACAAATCAGACCGTATTAACCTTACATATATAAGTAATGAGAAACGTAACAGTGAACTTAAAAGTTTGACTGTTAATGACACAAAATTATGTTTGACTTTAGCTTCAGACATGTAGATTAGAAAATACTAGACTCAAACCATGAAGAAAACCAGAAGTGATTAAGATGGCTTTGTTCGCCATTTGTTGGAGGAACCTACTAGAAACAACGTTAATTTGGATTTAATATTAACTTTAAAATATAGAAACTATTCGGAGGGTGGAAATCGGGCTATATCTGGGTGCAAGTGACCCTTTGCTTTATAACGTTCGATGTTTTCCTGCACGTGTAGTTAAGGAATAATTATATTTTGGTTACAATTTTAATAAAAGCAAATTTTGAAGTAATGAAACAGAAATTATCTGTTGCAAATTTTGAAAATTAGTTATTTCGCACCAATGATCAAGTGTCAGAACTGATGAAAGATAAAGTTATAAATATTTTAAACTAAATATATTCCTTATAGAAGGTCAATTATAGCTTAAAGTAAATAACCACGTTGGTTCACTCACGGTGTAAGAAGATTATATAAAATGACTGCATTACTTCCGAGCTAATTAATAAAATGACTGCATTACTTCCGAGCTAGTTAATAAAATGACTGCATTACTTCCGAGCTAGTTAATAAAATGACTGCATTATTTCCGAGCTAGTTAATAAAATGACTGTATTACTTCCGAGCTAGTTAATAAAATGGCTGTATTACATTTGAGTTAGTTAATAAAATCACTGTATTACTCTCGAGCTAGTTAATAAAATGGCTGTATTACATCTGAGCTAGTTAATAAAATGGCTGTATTACATTTGAGTTAGTTAATAAAATCATGTATTACTCTCGAGCTAGTTAATAAAATGGCTGTATTACATCTGAGCTAGTTAATAAAATGGCTGTATTACATCTGAGCTAGTTAATAAAATGGCTGTATTACATCTGAGCTAGTTAATAAAATGGCTGTATTACATCTGAGCTAGTTAAAACATTAGGTAATTTAACAAACGATAACGATGTGTCAGATAATATTTCCCCAAGGGTACTGACGGATGTTTAGGATTAGATATGCCAGTCACTCTTGCTATTCATTGTAAGTCCTTGAGTGGTGGGAAGGGGCCAAAAGATTAGAAATTAACTTGTGTTACTCTTGTTTTTAAGGGAGGTGATACAAATAGTCCTAGTAGTTATAGACCCATAAGTTTCACATCAGTCGCGGGAAAAGATTTGGAAAGTGTAACGAATGATGCATTCCAAAGCCATTTAACAACGTTAAGAATTTTCGAGACAGTCAATATGGCTTTTCTAATGAAAATCTTGATTTATAGATCCTTTTACAATATTTGGAAAGTTTATTGCATATGTAAGTGAGGGTAATGGTTTGCATTTGGTGTACCTGGATTTTTAGAAAGCATTTGAAAAAGTACCACATCAAATACTTGTAAAACATTATCTGTAGATAGGTCAGATAATTGGATAAACGAATTGTGAATGGAAGAAAGCAGGAAACTATTATAAATGGAGTTCAGTCAAACTGGATTAATATTTCAAGTAGAATACCTCAGGGCTCAGTCTTAATAAATGGAGTTCAGTCAAACTGGATTAATATTTCAAGTAGAATACCTCAGGGCTCAGTCTTAATAAATGGAGTTCAGTCAAACTGGATTAATATTTCAAGTAGAATACCTCAGGGCTCAGTCTTAATAAATGGAGTTCAGTCAAACTGGATTAATATTTCAAGTAGAATACCTCAGGGCTCAGTCTTAATAAATGGAGTTCAGTCAAACTGGATTAATATTTCAAGTAGAATACCTTAGGGCTCAGTCTTAATAAATGGAGTTCAGTCAAACTGGATTAATATTTCAAGTAGAATACCTCAGGGCTCAGTCTTAATAAATGGAGTTCAGTCAAACTGGATTAATATTTCAAGCAGAATACCTCAGGGCTCAGTCTTAATAAATGGAGTTCAGTCAAACTGGATTAATATTTCAAGTAGAATACCTCAGGGCTCAGTCTTAATAAATGGAGTTCAGTCAAACTGGATTAATATTTCAAGCAGAATACCTCAGGGCTCAGTCTTAATAAATGGAGTTCAGTCAAACTGGATTAATATTTCAAGCAGAATACCTCAGGGCTCAGTCTTAATAAATGGAGTTCAGTCAAACTGGATTAATATTTCAAGTAGAATACCTCAGGGCTCAGTCTTAGAAAGTTAATCTTTGTAGTTTTTATTGATGACGTAAATGAAAGAATGCCCAGCACATTTGTTAAATGTCTAGATGATATTAAGATGTTTGGTGTTGCTGACTATGAAAAAGATGTTGTTGATTTATAAAAGGATTTAGATCATTTTTTGAGTTGGGCAAATAAATGCAATATCATAAATGTGGGTTGTCATGATTTTAATTATAATATGGATGGAAATAACCTTAATAATGTTATGAAATAAAGATATCGCGATCTAATCTTTGACCATTCTCTTAACTCATCCAACCAGCATGCTGTTGCTAGTAGTAAAGGCAAATAGGTTTAGATTATATGGAGTATTGTGTTTGGACATAGGAATCTTAATTTAGGAAGCAAGTATTGTTAGGAGAAAAAATGGACAAGACCGAGCACGAGTGCTATCCACGAAATTTGCCATAAGTAAGATTCACAAAAGTGATTACAAGATTGTTCACTATTAGGACTCACCAGGATGATTACAAACAGGATTCATAGTAGTAATTTCTATTACAATATATAGAAATAACTAGTAGTGTTAGTCACGAGAATGTTTCGAGTAGGCCTGGTGGTTAGATAGATCGGTTCATAACCTGAGGATCGTGAGTTCGAATCCCTGTCACACCAAACGTACTCGCTCTTTAAGTCGTGGGAAAGTTAAAATGTGGCAGTGAATCTTACTATTCGTTTATAAAAGAGTAGTCCAAGATTGGAGGTTGGTGGTGATGACTAGCTACCTTCTCTCTAGTCTTACAGGAGAGTTACTACAAGTATAATTTATAGGAGTAATTATTATTGTACAAAAGCGTGATTTTGAGTATCATTTACAAGAATTGTTAGAAACAGGATTCAAAAGATAGATTAGGAGTGGAATTTACAAAATTAGTTACAAAGAGGTTTTACACGTGTAATCCTGAGAACTGGCTGAGACTGTACAGTAATTCAGAAAATTATTAGAAAGATGATTTACATGAGAGAGTACGAGCAGAATTCACAAGAATAGTTGGAAGTACCAATCACAAGTGTGTTTTCCAGCAGTACTCACGAAAGTTGCAACAGGTGGGAATCACAGACTTACGAGGATGGATGACAAATAGTCCTACAGGTATAGTTAGAAGTTGGATTATGGTGGTTATTACGTAATTTAATAATTACTTTCCTTTGTTTTTTTAATTTCGCGCAAAGCTACTCGAGAGCTATCTACGCTAGCCGTCCCTAATTTAGGGGTGTAAGACTATAAGGAAGACAGTTAGTCATCACCACCTACCGCCAACTCTTGAGCTACTCTTTTTACCAAGGAATAGTGGGATTGACCATTACATTATAACGCCCCCACGGCTGATAGAACACAATGTTTAGTGCGAAGGGGATTCCAACCCGCGACCCTCAGATTACGAGTCGAGTACCTTAATCACCTAGCCTTGGCCTCAATTTAATAATGATTGCACCAGTGATCAGAATGTTTTATCTCTTCTAAAAGCAATTCTTACTTACTATAAAAGCTGTAAATTGTGATAAAACATTATTGTAATATGCGTAAGTACTTATAAACGTTTGTTTTTCACTTTGGAGCTGGACGTAATTTCACTTACAAATCTGTGTATAATGAACTAACGATTTTATCCCGAGTAAACACAAAATATTAAATATATATTATTGTCTTAAAATTGGGAACATTTCAGTAAGACAGCGGTTTACCTATCACTTTGAGCGTGATGACGGTGTTCACAGTCCGGGCTTTGTGAAAGTCCACCCGACACCGATACTCCCCAGCGTCGTCTTCTTTCACTGGGTCCAGCTGAAGAAATGCTGGCCTGTTGATCATGTTAAAATAAGCACGACTCTCCAGCTCAGGACTTGAAGACTGGTGAGCGTGGTCCACGTTACCCCGCCGGGCGTCCAGGGTGTAGATGGGTTGAGCTGAGTCATCTTTGTACCAGAGGATGAGAGCTGCGGAATCATCGGCTGAGGGGGAGGAAACGTCACATGGAAGAGCCACTTTACCCCGTACAACTGCTGTGTAGAGAATGGAAGCTGTAATGTAAAACGAGATTAAAAAATTACATTGTTGGTAAATATCGTAAACTTCCATACTATTGTCACACTAAGAACAAAACTAACATGTACCTGCGTCAGTTAACAATAACTAAAATAAGAAAAACAACTTTTTAATGCTCATCTGTTGAAAATAGTTGTTGTAAAAGTTGTTTGGTTTTCAATGTTTGAAATGTGTAATATTAAGCTGTTTGACTAATGGGTAGAGAGCTAGTTAATGGTATCACCTTCCAGGTTTTGGACCACTCTAATGAAAGAGTAGGATTTTGACCATCAAGTTTATAACACGGCATCAACATATTGAATGCCATTTTGTAGCAATAGGAACCGAACCATGGACCCTTGTTTCCATATTCCGGCTCTCTAATCAGTAAGGCAATGATCGTCCCTCTAAAGTAAGATATACTTCGTGTTGTATACACTTCAGAGAAAAATTGCTGAAATATGAAAAACAGTTTTTTATCTTTACCAGTGAATGATAATTATTTATAAGATGAAATGTATTTGTATGTTCATTAATTAACTATAATTAGAATTAATAAAAGGTTTCTACGTCCTCAAAATATTTAAGAGATAAAAAAATCCTTTCCAGTTTTCAAAACTAACATGAAAAAAATTGAGAAATGAAATATTGTGTTTGTGTTGTTTTGTATATATTGCAAAGCAACATAAGGTTATCTTCTGTATCTATCACACCCGGTATGGCAAGGTGGTTAAAGTATTCGACTCGTAATCCGATGGGTTGCGGGTTCAAATCCCCGTCATACCAAACATGTTCGCACTTTCTCAGCCGTGGGGTGTTAAAATGTTATGGTTAATCCAACTATTCGTTGGCAAAAGAGTAGTCCAAGAGTTGGCGGTGAGTGGCGATGACTATCTGCTTTTCCTCTAGTCTTTGTTTTGTTTGTTTGTTTTTTTGAATTAAGCACAAAGCTACACAATGGGCTATTTGTGCTCTGCCCACCACGGGTATCGAAACCTGGATTTTAGCATGTAAGTCCGCAGACATACCGCTGAGCAACTGGGGGGCTCCTCTAGTCTTACACCACAGAATTAGGGACGGCTAGTGAAGATAGCCCTCGGTTAGCTTTGCGCGAAATTCATAACAAACCAATCTGTGTCCACCTTGCTGAATCGAACGCCGGATTTTAGCATTACCGCTGTTTCAGAATGGGACTGGCTTCTGAAACCTGGCAGAAGTAAAAGTAAAAGAAAAAATATTTCATGTTCTGAAAACCCGGGAAAGTGAAAACAAGAGAAAGTACTAATGAAACTAATGAGAAATAATGACAAAATAAATCGTTTTATATCCGGAAAAAAACTGTTACGGAATAAAAAGAAAGATAGTATATTTCTTAACCCGAAAAAAAGAAATCGAGACACATGTAGAAATAAGAGAACAACTTTTTATATCCCGATAAAAAACTAATATAACATAGAAAAGCATAAAAAAATTTTACCTTATCAAAAAATAAAAAAGGAAGAAGAAACAACAGAAGACTTTTATATTTTCCGAAAATATAACCGGAAGTAAAAACAAGAGTAAAATTATAACTTGAAAAAATAAACGAGAAACGCTACCTAAAGAAAGTAATTTTTATTTGGAAAAAAATAACAGAAAATAAAAACCATTGTTTCAAATTTTTCGTGAAGTTTTTGGTTTTTTTTTAATTTCGCACAAAGCTACTCGAGGGCTATCTGCGCTAGTCGTCCCTAATTTAGCAGTGTAAGACTAGAGGGAAGGCAGCCAGTCATCGCCACCCACCGCCAACTCTTGGGCTACTCTTTTACCAAAGAATAGTGGGAGTGACAGTAACATTATATCACCCACCTGGTTGAAAGGGCGAGCATGTTCGATGCGACAAGGATTCGAACCTTCGACCCTCAGAAGAGTCGAGCGCTTTAACCAACTAGCCATGTTAGGCCAAGTAGAAACAAGATAAAATATTTTATATAATCTTATATACTAATAGGAAATAAAAACCACATGTATTGTTATACTTCTTTTATCAAAACGTGTGTGTATTTTATTACAGCAATGGCACGGTGTGGCCAGGTGGTTAAGGTGCTCGATTCCTACTCTAAAGATCACCGTGGGGACGATATAATGTAAAGATCAATCTTACTATTCGTTGGTAAAAGAGTAGCCTAAGAGTTGTCGGTGGATGGTGATGGTTAGCTGCCTTCCCTCTAGTTATACACTTTTAAATTAGGGACTGCTAGCGCTGATAGCCCTCAAGTAGCTTTGCGCAAAATTCAGAACAAATAATAAATATTGTAGCAAAGCTACATCGAGCTATCTGTTGTGTCCACCTAAAGGGATCGAATTCTTAATTACAGCGTTGCAAGTACAAAAATTTACCGATGTAATTCGAACTAAGTGAAATGGATCTTTTTTTTATTTTTGTTCAGATAACTTCCTAAATTGGAATTGATTATTTTACTGCAGACATCTTTAGTTCATAAGTTTTTGAAAAAAAAACAAAAAACGTGACTGGAACTTTACTAATATGGTGCCAAAATAATTGGCTTGAAAATAACCCAAAGACGTCATCATTTTTTTTATTCAGAGAATCCAGGATTTAATATGTGCTTTTATAACCAATCTTCCAGTGTTTCTTATAAGAGAGTAAGAGGCCAAAGTAGAATCAGTCTCTATTTTGGCTTTCAAGCGAATAGAGGAAAAAGAATTGGGCTGACGATGGTTCGTTTTTGTACTTTTTGTTGTGTAACTTGTTTATGTTCTTGAACTATCTCGAAGGCTTTTGTTTTATAAAAACTGGAGGCGTGACAATTGCATTAAGGTTTCATTATTGTTTGTTCTTATTGTATTTCCTTATTTTCGGAACGAATATGTCCTCTTGAAACAGTCGCTTAGGCAACGAGTAAATACCAGGAGAATGAAATTGCAAAGTTTGTAAGCAACAATTTATTTTTTTATAATTTTGTAAGACAAAAAGAAACTAACTCTCCGAGGTTTATTTGTAGTTTTCGCTTCGACTGATTTCAGATTCGACGCTGTTTTGTTTTCTTTTTGCTATTGTTTAAATGTTACAAGAAGACTTTTGTCAGATTAATCGTGAGCTATATAGGATGTTAAGAGATGTCATCCTACTAACCGAACTTGTACTGTGAGGCTATTATCCGATGTTAAGAGGAGGTCTCCTACTAACCGAACTTGTTAATCGTGGAGCTATATCCGATTGTTAAGAGATGTCATCCATACTAACGAACTTGTTAATCAGTGAGCTATATCCGATGTAAGAGATGTCATCCTACTAACCAAACTTGTTAATCGTGAGCTATAGTCCGATGGGTGTGCGGGGGGTGTAGATGTCATCCTACCTAACCGAAACTTGTTAATCGTGAGCTATATCCGATGTTAAGAGATGTCATCCTACTAACCGAACTTGTTAATCGTGAGCTATATCCGATGTTAAGAGATGTCATCCTACTAACCGAACTTGTTAATCGTGAGCTATATCCGATGTTAAGAGATGTCATCCTACTAACCGAACTTGTTAATCGTGAGCTATATGCGGATGTTAACGGACGTCATCCTGCAAGACTTAACTTTCTTAACAAAATTCTGCATGGCATTTCTGTTATTTTCCATAACTATCGGGATTTAAATCCTTGGATGGTTTTTAGATTTCAAGAGAGTTAAAGACTCTATTCAAACACATTGTCAATTATTATAGCTTGTTTTGAAATTCGTGCAAAGCCACATGAGAACTAACTGCGTAAGCTATCCCTAATTTAGCAGTGTAAGATAAGAGGGAAGGCAGCTAGTCATCATCACCCACCGCCAACTCTTGGGCTACTCTTTTACCAACGAATAGTGAAATTAACCGACACCTTATAACGCCTTCACAGCGATTTTAACCCTAGACACTGAGATTTTTAATGGTGAATTTTGTATTTTAATTGAATATATTTTTGACAAGAATATTAGACATTGTTAGTGTTATATAGAAGATTGGGTATGTTTGTTTATAAAAATCCTTTAAGTGAAGTGATAACCAGATTCTGTATAAATCGAGGTTAAATGGATTGTATCAGAACTATATTTTGGCTCTTGTTGGCGGAACGTAGACACGTGATACAATGAATAGTTTGTCGCTTTGGGGAAAGATGTGTAACTAACTGTCCGCACTGACTCATAAAATTTATGAACTCATATCACAAAGATGTGTTCAGATACAAGATTTAGAACTTCAAAGACAATGATATCTATTGTACTATCAGAAACGCATGGCTGTACTTTGCAACTGATTGTCTCACAATGGAGGTATTTTTACTATAGAAACTTTGTAGAAGGGCTACTGTCAGTATCTAATGTCAACAAATAGGACATGAACTAACCTGACGAGACGTGTTGTATTGACATTGTGTGTCTTCAAAATCGTTTTACTACAATATATCTAATCTCTATATTTTTTTGTTAAAACATTCTAGACGTTTTGGAAAGAGTTCCTATGATACTCCAAATGTCTCGTTTCAAGCCAAATGTTAATTAAAACAATATAAAATTATGAACAGTAGGTGGTGAAACTAACATACTCTACTCTCAGGTTTCCATCTGTTATCTTTAGAACAAGTTCATCGAATATACAACCGAAATATTGGCGTTAAACACTTATTCACACAGACATTTTAAGAGAAAATTGTTTTGCTATGAACACTAATGAGAATCACACTAGCACACTGAAGCATCATCTGTACAAATGGTATTAAATTCAGTGAAGTACTCTAAATGAAATGGTTTAAGACATCTCAATAAACACTAATAAGCTTATAACTTATTCATAAATGTTGTAAACAACTTACACAGCAAACATCCAACACTATGAACAGTAATAGGATTACGACTTTTTTTTAAAAATATTCTAATTATTTAAGGTAGGTGTTCAGAAACACAGGCTGAATGTTTATCTCAAGGTGGATTAGTTGTAACGATAGTGTCCACAAAATGGAGCCTGAGGGCGCGTCGCTAAGTCGCCATAACAACGGAAGTTGTCTAGGAAGAACGTTGCCAATAGCAAAAATGCCACCAGTGGGATAGTAGACGTATTCTCTTATCTAAATGAAATTTGTTGACGTGATCTAGACTCGAGTCTGCTGGCCATCTAAAGGTTTATCACAGAACAAAATTTCTTCTGTCAATGAAAGTCAAAAGCTTTGAATGTCTGGAATTAGAAAATTATGGAACACACCCATGAAGAAAGTTCGTATCTGTACTATAAAACTGCATTTTTTTTATGAATTTTATTTGTATAGGATAGTTTGTATTTCATGTGAAAGTTTTGTAGAAAATAGTAAGTATTTCTATATTAAATAGTTTCTATAATAGTTAAGTGATTGGTTAAACAATAAATTGTTCATTCATCGTATTTAGTCATAGTTAGGTTAATTACTTTCAGATATTAATTAAAAGAACACCTTTGTGTTCTTATTTTCATTAGTAAACACATGTTATCGACGAAAATGTAAAATTTTTCCACAATAATAATGTGGAAAATAGCTTATAAAGGTAAATATGAAATTTAAATAAATATCCGTTTCAGGGTCACCGCTGTACCAGCGGTGAGTCTACGAATTTGCAACGTTAAAATCAGGGGTTCGATTTCCCTCGGTGAACACAAGAGATAGCCCGATGTGGCTAAGAAAACACACACTCCTTTTGAATACGATAATTGTAAACATATGTGAGGTAAACTATTAGATATTGTATTTGTAGGCACCCTAAATGTAGAAACACAGTCCACCTAAAGTAACCCTATCATTTATAATATATTGTAATAGAAACGCCACATAAGCACTGTCAGCCTTTGAAAAGAAATATATAAGTAAAAACTATAGGGTAACACATGTAAAGTGAAATATATTATAAAGAACAATAAAATTATGGTTGAATTGTGAGATAATAGCATATTTAAACCATAAAACCACACTAGTGATACAGTAAACTTGTCTGTTAAACCACTGCAATGTATTTAGAAATGTTATCACAAAAAGTCCATCCTTTTCAGGAATTACAAAAGATACGATTAGAAATAGGAGTGATAACTATAAACAATTTGTTAAAGGGATAGTAACATCATTCAGCTCTAATAACAGAGAAAAGCGTGTCGTATAAATTACAAAAAGAGGCAAACATTTAGAACTATTAAATTAATAAAGTGTTTTAAATATAAGGAGGGCCCTGGCATAGCCAGGTGGGCTAAGGCGTTCGATTCTGAGGGTCGAGAGTTCGAATCCCCGTTGCAAAAAACATGTTCGCCCTTTCAGCCGAGGGGGTGTTATAATATGACGGTCAATCCCACTGTTCATTATTAAAAGAGTAGCCCAAGAGTTGGCGATGGGTGGTGATGACTAGTTGCCTTCCTCTGGTCTTACACTGCTAAATTAGGGACGGCTTGTGAAATTGAAAACAAAACAAATATTTGAGGATATGAATTATTATAAAACATTATGTTAATCAAATAAAGTAAATTAATGTAATCGATGATCCTATGAGTAGTGGATAACTTTGATATCATCTGTCTACAGTTAGCACTCACTGTCAACCTGAAGAAACATCACACGTTTTTCTTTGTTTTTATTACACATGTAAGTTAAAACTGTAAAATTGACAAAATTAAAATAACAGATTCAATGTTTAACAATTTAAAGGTATCTTTAAAAACAAAACTATGCAAATTAGTTAAATTGCTCATTTTATGGCTTTTTGTCTTTTGATGCTATAAATATGATGACACGTTGTTTCCTTTAGTGGTTTGCTCACGAGCTACCTTCACGCTCTCTGGTTTCACTTCATGGTTCTGACAACTCTCTCTAGTCAAGTTACAGTTTCGTGGTAGCAAGATAATTCTAATTTGTTATGACAGCATAGGAACGTATCTCTAACAAGGCGACCTCTGGTTCTACTTCGTGGACATTATAATCTCTATCCATGAGACAGCCAGTAAGCGCGTGTGTCCGTACACCTGCTTTGACTACTATCCTAGACGATATACACAAATGTGAATAGGTCTTACACAGTAACTCGCCTTTGTGATCCATGTTAATAGGGTTACAAATTACACAGTAGAGGTCCTAAGTAACCCGCAGCAATAAGCTTACAATATACACTGAAATACTATATATCATTCACAATAGCAGTCATAATACGATCGTAGGTTTTCTATATAACTATTTACCGCATATATGTATGTATAAAAACTGTAAAAGGCTAAATTCTTTCTCTGAAATCTGTAGGCTTCATCAGAAGTATAGAAATGCTGCCACAATATGAATATGTTCGTTTTTGTGCAAACTTTTAGCTTGTACCTCCATCTATCGACCGATTTAAAGTCTCAATTCAGCAGCGGCAATTGAATGTCAGCTTAAATCGTTTTATTGTTTTTCGTGGAAAAGAATTACTTCTTTCCGACTTTAAAAGAGTTACTTAAGTAAAAAAATAAGCGTAAAGAAACCTCCAACACATAATAAAAATTATATTTATTTTGACGAATACTTATATGCTGCTGATGTGTGTAAACATTAGTCGAGGTCACCACTTGGAGTTCAGAATTGAAGTTAAACCAATAAATGTCAATGTACGTAACTTTTGCTTTGATGGGAATCGAAGGTAACCTATTTAAAAACATTTCTTGCAGCGGCAACTCTACAGATTTGCGACGCTAAAATCAGGGGTTCGATTCACCTCGTTGGGCTCAGCAGATAGCCTAATGTGGCCTCCCCAGTGGCTCAGCGGTATGTCTGCGGACTTACAGCGCTAAAAATCGGGTTTCGATACCCGTGGTGGGCAGATAGTTCATCGTGTAGTTTTGTGCTTAATTCAAAACAACATCTAGTTTAATAATCATGTCTCTGAAATTAAACACTTTTGTCAAGCAGCAATCCAGAATTAAAGGCTCAGGATGTTATCAATAAACCTAAACGTATGTTGTAGGAAAACGAAAATTAGGATCCGAAATTTTTGCAAATTTTTCTAATTATTGAATAGGATAACACACGGAAATTTAATATTCTAATGACGTGAAACGACCGTATTTTGTGAGCGGTTTGTAACACACACGTTCGTTAGTGCGAAAGATCGAAGGTGAGTTTCTCCTAAGCAGGAAGAAAAGAGGGGAGTTTGATAAACAGAGCATGAACAATTAATCTTGAGAAAGTAAATGACTCACCGACGTCACATAAGAGTATAATAGTTCAGTATAAGAGGAGACTAAAGATGCTGTTGAAGTGTAATATTCAGGAAGTGGATGAGATAAGCCAGACAACCAACAATGTTACAGAACACCTGGTAAGTGTTAGGTTACCTTTCACAAAGTGTAATTTTCAAGTGATGGGTGAGATAAGCCAGACAACCAACAATGTTACAGAACACTTGGTAAGTGTTAGGTTACCTTTCACAAAGTGTAATTTTCAAATGTTGGGTGAGATAAGCCAGACAACCAACAATGTTACAGAACACTTGGTAAGTGTTAGGTTACCTTTCACAAAGTGTAATTTTCAAATGTTGGGTGAGATAAGCCAGACAACCAACAATGTTACAGAACACCTGGTAAGTGTTAGGTTACCTTTCACAAAGTGTAATTTTCAAGTGATGGGTGAGATAAGCCAGACAACCAACAATGTTACAGAACACTTGGTAAGTGTTAGGTTGCCTTTCACAAAGTGTAATTTTCAAGTGATGGGTGAGATAAGCCAGACAACCAACAATGTTACAGAACACTTGGTAAGTGTTAGGTTACCTTTCACAAAGTGTAATTTTCAAGTGATGGGTGAGATAAGCCAGACAACCAACAATGTTACAGAACACTTGGTAAGTGTTAGGTTACCTTTCACAAAGTGTAATTTTCAAGTGATGGGTGAGATAAGCCAGACAACCAACAATGTTACAGAACACTTGGTAAGTGTTAGGTTACCTTTCACAAAGTGTAATTTTCAAATGTTGGGTGAGATAAGCCAGACAACCAACAATGTTACAGAACACTTGGTAAGTGTTAGGTTACCTTTCACAAAGTGTAATTTTCAAATGTTGGGTGAGATAAGCCAGACAACCAACAATGTTACAGAACACCTGGTAAGTGTTAGGTTACCTTTCACAAAGTGTAATTTTCAAGTGATGGGTGAGATAAGCCAGACAACCAACAATGTTACAGAACACTTGGTAAGTGTTAGGTTGCCTTTCACAAAGTGTAATTTTCAAGTGATGGGTGAGATAAGCCAGACAACCAACAATGTTACAGAACACTTGGTAAGTGTTAGGTTACCTTTCACAAAGTGTAATTTTCAAATGTTGGGTGAGATAAGCCAGACAACCAACAATGTTACAGAACACTTGGTAAGTGTCAGGTTACCTTTCACAAAGTGTAATTTTCAAGTGATGGGTGAGATAAGCCAGACAACCAACAATGTTACAGAACACTTGGTAAGTGTTAGGTTACCTTTCACAAAGTGTAATTTTCAAATGTTGGGTGAGATAAGCCAGACAACCAACAATGTTACAGAACACTTGGTAAGTGTCAGGTTACTTTTCACAATGTATAATTTTCATGTGGTGGGTGAGACAAGCCAGACAACCAACAATGTTACAGAACATTTGGGAAATGTAAAGTCACGTTTTATAAAATTTGTCATCCAGCTTGTGGATACGTAGTACCAGAAAACAAATAATGCTAGAAGCCAATTCACAACGTAACGTCCAAGACTTTCCAGACGAATAACAGTGCCAGAGAACGTCTGGAAAAGAATTGTTGGCAGAAGATGTAGATAAGATCATTCACAGAACTGAAATGTCTATGAATTTACGAGTGAAAGTAAAGAATAATATGTTATAACATGTAAACAACATTAAATATACGGCATCAATTGTCCACGAAGCATTTTGCTTAATACCAGAGTCAATCAGGCCGACTGGTATAGGCGTTACTAGTATTATAAACATTTTCAACATCGTGTGTCAGAGAAAGTGACAAGTTTCACTTTACAACGTAAAGCGCGAACCGATGTTTAAGTTGTTGGGTCGACAAAATTTCTCAAACGAATCACGCTATGCCTAAAAAACAGACCAACCACAAGCTGTTCTGTAAGTTAAGTTTATACACACGTTACATCAAAGGTTATTGTTTAATCCTGGAAGCAGCTTACGATATACTATGGAAAGAGTTATATGTTAAATCCAGAAATTTTGCCATTGAATTACTTCGGAAGAACAATGTTTACCGGTTTATAATAATACCTTCATGAAGCTAATATCTTCAAGAAATAAGAAGGTGAACATAGAAAATTTTTAAGATAGAATAAACTTACTTTAGAGAAAAAAATAATTAATTAAGCTCACTTAAGCTTAAAATAAAAATAAAGTTCCTTCCTTCTTTCAGTTCTACAAAATTATGAGAAAATAAATATTTAGACTTTTCCCATTTGAATAAGTTCATGATATAATAACTATTTTCAAAACATACTTCACTTGAGGTTTAATAGTTCGGCCTGCATGGTCACGTGGATAAGGCTTGTTTGTTTGTTTTTGAATTTCTTGCAAAGCTACATGAGGGTTATCTGCGCTAAACGTCCCTAATTTTGCTTTGTTAGACTATAGGGAAGGCAGCCAGTCATCACCACCCACTGCCAACTCTTGGGCTACTCTTTTTTCCAAACGTATAGTGGGATTGATCGTAAAATTATAACGCCCAGAGGGCGTGCATGTTTGATGTGACGAGAGGCTCAAACCAATGATTCTCGGATTACGATTCGAACGCCTTAACCCATCGGGTCATGGCGGGCCATGAATAAGGCAATGGACTTGTAATCCCCTGAGAATCGTAGGTTCGAATCCCTGTCACAACAAACATGCTCGCCTTTTCAGTCATGGGAACGTTACAATGAAACGGTCAATCCTACTATTCATTGGTAAAAGAATAGCTCAAGAGTTAGCGGTGTGCAGTGATGACTAACTGCCTTTCCTCTAGTCATACACTGCAAAATTAGATACGGCTAGCACAGATAGCCATCGTGTAGCTTTGCGCGAAATTCAAAATAAACAAACTTTAATAGCTCTAATTAGTCATACATTGTAAGACGATAAGCAATCACATGGACTGAAACGTCACGGTTACATTTTTATAAGATATATTTCCTCGTGACAGCTGACTATTGTTTTAAGTTTTAGAAAACTAATATACTTGTGAGATAAAATAAGGAACGTATTGTCTAGCAAACCGTTTGTTCGACTTTGAAAAGACTGTTTACTTTTGTGATATATCTTATTAGTCATTGTTGTTTCTCTATTAGGCCAGGACCCAGGACGCTGCACCTCGTGTTATGTTCTCAAAATGCCACAGACATCATAAATGTTAATTGTTGTGTCACACGAACAGAATATAAAATAACGTGAAAAAGCATTCGAAACTGGTCTTCCTTCAATTTGTGGATGATCTGCCCTAAGTGATTCTATATATGACAGCGTAACGTAATGTTTTTAGTCACAAAAATGTGTGGTTGTACAATGAGGGTAGAATATATTATATACCGTAGGTTGACTATTTAATGTTCCGTATTTGGATGTAGCTTGACCGTCCTAACTGATTGAATTGTTTAATTCAAAGCTGTATTGTTGTTGTTTTTTTGCTTCATAAATTAAATAAACTCATAGACTCATTTTAAAAAAAATCCAAAAAAGAAACCCGACGAAGACATTTTGGTTACAGGTTTGTTTCACACAGAGGCCACATTGGACGAATTGCTTTGTCTTCCGCAGAAAATGAAACCGACATGTTTAGTGCTGTAAATCTGTAAACTACTAAGGTCCTACCAGGAAACGAATAAAACATTTTTAAAGTTTATAAACGTCACATGTTGAAAGCTGATTGGTCCTTTTCAGTGCTCTGAATTTCGGACCAAACAAGACGGTTTTGAAACCGTGCTATGTTCTTCAGAAATGAAAGTGACATGTTCAAACGACTAGAATACGGATTTAAAGTATGACGAATAATTCTTAAGCACCAAAAATATTTATTTTGAACAGCTAAAATACAGGTTTAAATTCTGACAAAAAATTCTCAAGAATCAAATAGCTTTATGTTTAATAACTAAAATGTTGGTTTAAGGTCTGACGCATATTTCTACTGGAACGAATATTTTTATTTTAAACAGCTATGTTACTGGTTTAAAGTCAGATAAATAATTCTCGAGAACCAGATTTTTTAATATTTTTTTTGAATTTCACACAAAGCTACCCGAGGGCGATCTATGGTAGCCGTCCCTAATTTACTTGTGGAAGACTACAGGGAAGGCAGCTGGTCATCACCACCCACCGCCAACTCTTGGGCTACTCTTTTACCAACGAATAGTGGGATTGACCGTCATATTATAATATTTCCAAAAGTGAAAGGGCGAGCATGTTTGGCGCGACGGGGATTCTAATCCGCGACCCTCATATTACAAGTGAAGCGCCTTAACGCGCGCCTGGCCATACCAATATTTATTTTAAACGGCTTGTTGTCTCCAAACAAGGTATAGATAAAAATATCGTGATTAATGAAGGAAATACTTTTGATAAAGCTAATTTACCTTAAATCTGAGTTGTGACAAACTTTACAAAATCACTGAAATGATAAACGATGAATTTGTGTGTCAAACCTATCCGGGTTTATGACTTAGTGCTAGTGGAGTATGTGAAAAGTGTCATTTATATTTCTTTTGGTAACAGTAATTAAACCTAATCCATTTTCACTTCCCTATCTAACAGAATTAAAGAAACAGGTTACACGTAACGCTTTGTTATATGCCGACAAAATATGTAAATCGGGAATTGTCTCTTTTTGTGGCGTTTATTTACAGATTAACAACAGCCCGAAGTCAACACGCTAGAGACATTTCAGCTCACAACATAGGCTCGGCAAGGAATAACTCTGATTCTCTGTGTTTCTTCCAGATTTTAGAATTATCCTTAAATCTTTATTAATGATTGAAGAAAATCTGAGAAGTTCTTAAAAAACTAACAGTCGACGTAACAATTTTTTTCATACGGAATGTCACGAGGCATTTTAAAGTCTTACCGCATCGATAAGGCGATATTAAACATTAGCAAAAGGGAGACATTGTAATACAGAAAAAAAACGAGATCTGAGAAATTAATGTCGCGATCAAAACTTTCCTTTCAATCAAGATATTGTAATATGAGAGAAAAGCGCATTAAAATATTCATTTTGTTTATTACATTTTTGTTCACAGGGGGAGCTTATTGTACAAAAATGAAAGATTAATTGTATTCACAGAATTTGAAAATCTCTTAGTTTTTAAAGAGACTGTTCAATAAAAGCATTATATGTTCTTATAATATATATATGTATGGACACATAGTCAAAAACAGACATATAGTTTTACACTCTAAGTGCTAAAGATATTTTAAAAACGGCCAAAAAAAAGATATTTTCTTCTCAATTTGAAGAAAACGAAAAAGAAAAACACTTTCTTTGCACGTGACACAACCTCTCTGTTTTGATCTTTCACTGTTTCGAGTAAGCCTTTTCATAAAATCTCATGTTTATTCTCATACTCTCTTCATTTATCAACTAATTAACTTCATTTCTGTGAAGATAAATTAAATGAGTCGAAAAGTGTGAGCTCAGAGTTATTGTAAATTTATGGACTTTTGAGTTAATTCACCAATGTATTTTTAAACGCCCTGTCGTCTTCTAATTCTAAATGTACATATGTACATGATAACACATTTTTGAGAAATTTAAACCTTTTTTTCTCTGGTATCTAACAGTTTCTAAGTGATTGATTAAATCACTTCCGCCCGGCCTGGCCTGGTGGGTTAAGGCGTGCGACTCGTAATATGAGGGTTTCCGGTTCGATTACCTGCCGCACCAAACAATCTAATCCTTTCAGCCGTGAGGGGGTTATAATGTGACGCTCATTCTCACTATTCGTTGGCAAAAGAGTAGCTCAAGAGTTGGCGGTGGGTGGTGATGACTAGCTGCCTTCCCTCTAGTCTTACACTACTAAATTAGAGACGGCTAGCGCAGATCGCCCACGAGTAGCTTTGCGCGAAATTCAAAACAACAAACAAACAGATCACTTCCGTGGAGATTACGTAGGATTTGTAACTCGTGAATATTTTGATATATTTGAATGTTTCGAGTTTTACTATGCGTATGTAATGTAAAATAGATTCTATCAGTTTTTAGTATTCAACATCAAACATTTTGAATGCAGAGTTAATCTTAATATTTTTCATGCTGAGCTGTTTCTGTCCTATAGAAGATAATATCAGATGAGTTCTTATGATCTAATTCATGGTACTAATAATCAGACGTAGCAAAACTATTAATACGGAATTTTACCCTTTGTATTTTTTTTAATTTTGCTGAAACGATATTATTAAATATGCTTTTGGAGCGCTTGTTGTAATCCACAAATCTGCTTATTTTGTGGATAAGCTCTGAGTCGTTCTCAACACGCGTTAAAGTGCTCGGGTCGTAATCTGAAGGTCACACGTTTGAATCCCTCTCCCACCAAACATGCTTGACTTTTCAGCCTCAAGGGCGTTATAAGTGACGGTCAATTCCACTATTCGTTTGTAAAGGAGTAGCCCAAGAATTGGCGGTGGATGACGATGACTAGCTGTCTTCCCTTGGTCTTACACTGCTAAATATAGGACAGCTAGCGCAGATAGCCCTCGCGTAACTTTGCGCGAAATTAAAAACAAACAAACAATCTTAACACGCGCATGACTATTACGTTTTTTTTTTTGCGAAATTACATGAGAGTCTCAAATATAAAACCTAAACAGCCTTTCCAAATTTCATTGCTATTTTATTCCCATCGTGTATCAGTTTCGTTCTTATCTTTCATATACATACATAGATCTTTTAAATAAAGGTATTTTAGTATCAATGCAGATTTTGTAATTGCATACAGACTAAGGTTAAACTATTTAATTTTAAAATAAAACTAGCCACGACAATGATGTTCTGTTGACAGGAAGCCACTGAGCTGACGGTCCTTAAGATAACATTAAACAAGATTCTAATTAATTGACGTTAAAAGATGTTAATTACTTGACGTTTCAAAGGAGGCCACTGAAGTGATGTTCCGTTAAGACATAGCCCCCCGCTAGTACAGCGGTATACTATGGATTTACAACTCTAAAATCAGGGGTTCGATCCCCCTTAGTAGGCTCCGCAGATAGCCTGGTGTGGCTTTGCTTTTAAGAAAAACAAACACCCCGTTGAGACAACTTCAAGCATGAGACCGAAAAAGTGATGTATTCTAAATATGAGGTCACGCAAGAGGTCGCTGAAGTGATGTTCTGTTTAGATGACGTTGTACATGAAGTATGGAAGAGGTGCTTTGTTAAGATAACGTCACACATAGTCCTATTGAAGGAATGATATCTTAAGATTTTTTCTTTTATTCTCCTTGTTGAGGACGGATTAAAATTTAAATATTAATTTGATTGAAAGATAGAGAAAAAACTTAAGTGAAATAAAAATAAATGAAAAGTAAAGCATTTTCCGTGTATATGAGTCACGTTTCTAAGACGTTTTACAAACACACGTGCGCACACACCCGGACGTTTATGTCTTCAACACGGTCGTATGCGAGTGAGTTGGAGAAAACCTTTGACGTATTAGGCACACACACACACTCACAGAGAGAGCGAAGTTTTCAGCATGGTTATACGTGACAGTGTTCAAGGAAACTGCTATTTGTCTTGACGTTAAATTACTTAACATTCAAGGAAGATGGAAGGCGAATAATTAAAGGGCTTATTTGCAAATTCAATGCAAACCCTATCTGAACAAAAATAGGTTTTGCTGGTTATTTTAATGTACAGCTGCTTTCTTTAATTACACAGCAAAATACGACCTTTAAGATCCACTGATAATCTGTTCCATACATCTGTCATATTTCACTTCATTGAAAGCAGTACCAGAGATAGGTCAGTTCATTATTTTCTAATAATAAATTTTCTTTATGGCCAATCATTAATTTTCACTAAGTTGGTAGACATTGGAAGTTTAAAATACTTAAAGAGTTTTCAGAATTTGATTAAGGACTATAGAAAGAACGACAAAGTAACCACGATTTTTTATAGTCTACACTTAGTCAGAGAAAAGCAAATAACCACCATTTTTATAGTCAGAATAGTCAGTAAACAATCAAGCTTTTAAAACCTGCATTGCATTAAATGTATTTATCAATAAATAAACACATTTTCGTACAATCAGCCTTGAGTCATAAGACTCAATAAATAAACACATTTTCGGAAAATCAGCCTTGAGTCAGAAGACTCAATAAATAAACACATTTTCGTATAATCAGTTTTGAGTCAGAAGACTCAATAAATAAACACATTTTCGTATAATCAGCTTTGAGTCAGAAGACTCAATAAATAAACACATTTTCGTGTAATCAACCACGAGTCAGAAGACCCAATAAATAAACACATTTTCGTTTAATCAGCCTTGAGTCAGAAGACTCAATAAATAAACACATTTTCGTATGATGAGCATTGAGTCAGAAAACTCAATAAATAAACACATTTTCGTGTAATCAACCACGAGTCAGAAGACCCAATAAATAAACACATTTTCGTGTAATCAGCCTTGAGTCAGAAGACTCAATAAATAAACACATTTTCGTATGATGAGCATCGAGCCAGAAGATTCAATATATTTAGTATATTTTATAGCCAATATTAAATTAGAGAAACCAGATAATAATCACTCTTGAGTTGAAATATTCAGTGAACAACCTTGTTTCCCTACAGCAAACCTTGAGTTAGAGAGGTCAATTAATCTACTAAGTTTTCTTATAACGAATCTTGAATCAGAGTAATCGGAAAATAATAAACATGATTTGTTGTGATTTGTAAGCGTCATTACATTGAAATTATCATGTTTTTGCTTGTGTAAGTTGATAATTTTGGGATTCTACATTTTCATAATACGGGTAAGGAATTTTATTCCACATAACATTTATAAACAAGATATTACACACATCGCAAATATTGTATGGTTAGAAAACAGAACAAAATGTATATACATTGTGTTTTCTAGTAAAATATATATTAAAGATAACTGCTAAAATCATAATTTAACTAACACTGACACATTGTGTCCTGGTGTAACAAAAGTAAGTCTATGGATTAACAACGTTAAAATTAGCTAACACTGACACATTGTACCCTGGTATGACAAAGGTAAGTCTACGGATTTACAACGATAAATTATTTGTTTGTTTGTTTTGGAATTTCGCACAAAGCTACTCGAGGGCTATCTGTGCTAGCCGTCCCTAATTTTGCAGTGTAAGACTAGAGGGAAGGCAGCTAGTCATCACCACCCACTGCCAACTCTTGGGGTACTCTTTTACCAACGAATAGTGGGATTGATCGTCACATTATACACCCCCACGGCTGGGAGGGCGAGCATGTTTAGCGCGACGCGGGCGCGAACCCGCGACCCTCGGATTACGAGTGCATGCCTCAACGCGCTCGGCCATGCCAGGCCTACAACGATAAATTTAACTAACACTGACACATTGTGTCATGGTGTGACAAAAGTAAGTCTACGGATTTACAACGCTAAAATTAGTTCAATTCTCTGTTATGAATACAGAAAATTGGTCGATGTAGCTTACCTCTCAAATAAACAAACTAACACATTATGGTTCTTTAGAAAACACACTTTTAGTTTGAAAGTGTTTTAATAACACAATAAAATATATATCATTAATGGAGGAACGATAGATATAGTTTATTATCTTTATAAAAATACAGAACTTTTTTGTAATGATAATAATAAAATACAGTAAATGGCGAGTGACGTAAAGATTTTATATTCTTGAAAAGCGGGAAACAAATTATTCATTAGAGTCGTGCAGAGTGTGCGTCGATTGTTTGAGGAAGCACATTTTTCATTATTTCATGGCTTTTATATCACCACTTTAAGCGGTTGTGTGCCCTGAAACGCGATTATAAGCCGTTAATAAGACTCAAATATACAGCCGAATGAGTGACTAGATGTGCGAGATCTCAGCAGTAACTCACGTTCAATGTTAGATTACATCCCTATGGTTGCCTGGAGAGTCTCTTCAGCATCTTGTGAAGCAACAACTTGGAGGGAAAAAAACACACGCTTCACTGGTGTTAAGCAAAGAGATAGTAGTGCGCGTACTTACAATCTAACAACTCGACCATACGACACTCCAGAAATGTGATGTAATAAGGGAAGAGAGCCTACTTCAATAATGATATACTAAGAATGTCAAACACGCGCAGCCATATGTAAGCATCGGTGGATTTCATCTTTTATACTTATAAAGTTTCTAGGGAACTGTGTTATATTTGTATTTTCTATCCATCACAAGGACACTAATGCTGCCTTCGGGTGTCCCTAGTTTTGAATTAATGACGATTTGTTTCTTTTCACGCAGTCCATGCTATGGTACTGACTGTCACTCTTATAATGCACCAAGAGATTAAAGTGAGAACAATATTTTGTGGTATCGTACGGATTCGAATTGGATTTCCAATTATGATAATCCTAGCTATACTTCAGGGCTAATCTGCATATCCTGGAGAATAAAATATAAACATAAAATCTTTTCAATTTTTCATAGAAATCTGCCTGCTTATCGTACTAAACGTGAGCTACAGTATTTTGCGAGCTTCCGAACCTTTTGTAGGAAAATGATTTCTAATTAGAGCTACGCGTACTTCTAGTCTTATATAATAAACCACCTAGGATTTACTTCAATTTGTTAGGATAGATAATTATATATTTTTAATGTGTAAAAACTGTTCTTGTCGATTGCTTACCTTAACAAAAACATTTAGTACGCAAAATTAATAAATAATAATTTAAGCACACATTTATTAAGTTATATGTTTCCGTTTTAGGTGACTCAAACAAGTCTAAACGCAGACAACCATCTCCCAAAGAAATACAAATAAAATACCAAACTTTTATGAATCTTGGAGAACTAGATAGCACTGAGAAACTAGATGTAAGTTTGTAGCTTTCGGAAATAATATTTTAAAATTCCTGTTATTTGTTTGTCGGTGAGAGCTGACAAACCGCTCGTGTAAAGTTTCTGTGTGTTTTCTTACAGGAAAGTCACACCTCGCTATTTACTGAGACTACCGAAGGGAAGCGAACCCCTGAACTGATTTTAGAGTTGCAAATCCGTAGACTTACCCCAGTACCAGATGGGGGATCCATGTAAACCCTAGTGTAGGTAAACTTCTCGCTTTAGTTTTGATGCAAATCCTTATTGTTAATCGTTAGTGTCAGTGTGAAATTAACCCCACGTGTTTTCTGTGAAACATTTTCAAATCATTTTTGTTTGTTTGTTGATAATACGTTGCACAAGGGATACTTGTTGATAATACGTTGCACAAGGGATAATTTATGCCAATGTATCTAACCTCCTATTCGTACGCACCTTGTTTAACGGTAAAGAAAATGCCGTTTCTCGATTTTGAATGCATACAGTTCCACGAAACTGACAATCTGCCTTTGTGCTTTCACTGAATTTTCAAACAACGTGCGCAGCGTTTCTTTTATCTACTAACTCTGAAATTTCTCTTAGCATTCATCAAAATGTTTTTGTTACATAGAAACCCTGCTGACTTCTCATCGCAATTCGAGACAATCATTAAACGTACCGAGAAGTGACAACTTTCTTTATGTCACAACGTTTTAACTTTTTCGCAAGTTTTATGTCGTTCCCTTTTACATCATAAAAATGACATTTACACTGATAACGTAAAATACAGTGGTTGAAGATGTATTCGCTTGATGAAATCCCTCATTCTTTGGTGTCAATTAGGTGCATGCAAAGTAGATATGGAGCTTGAGTAACGCTTATGTCAGTGAGATATTTAAATAGGTTTAGTTAATGGAACTCGTGTAAGGTTAACGTTTTTCTGTATAAAATGTGAATTACCAGTTCAGATAACAGAACTCAAGTAAGCTAACGTTTCAGTTAATCGAATTCAAGCAAACTTAAGGTTTTGATCAGTAAGATATACAAATAGGTTTAATTAATGAAACTCGAGTAATGCTTAAGTTTTAGTCAATTAGATATATATATTGGCTAAGTTAATAAAGCTTAAGTTAGTCTGACGTTTATGTCAGCAGTATATATAATTGGGCTTTGTTAAAAGAAAGCAACGAAAGATTCTGTCAGTAAAATGTATAAGTGAGCTTAATTAATGGAGCTTAAGTGAGGTTTACGTTTCTGTTTGTTACATAGAAACGTTTATATATTAAATTATAGGTGAATATATCTGTGCATTACGTACGTATAACAGTCTCTTATGTTTCTGAAATCATAATTTATTTTTCGAGCTATTAAACCTATTTAAAAGGTCACATAGAATCTTAATTTAATGTCATTAGTTCGACTATTTTCTGTCTTTATAATTAGAACCTCCATTACCAGATAGTGTAATTAATATTAGCCACATTTTCCTCGAAAACAGTAAACAGTACGAAACAATAAGCTCATGTGAACAAAAGTTTGGTCGAGATAGTAAACCAGAACAAAATTAGGAAAGGAACGAAAAGGACACAGACGTCACGTCTCGTGCTATTGGTGAACAAGTTTCTCGGTATTTTCTTAGCTAAACTCTTACCTTTCACAACAAATTATTTTTAAAGTTAAATTTTCGAAAAACTTCCCATTACTCGTATTTGAAAAGAAAGTTTCTTTCTTATTACAAATTTTTTTAAAACGTCTCAAGATTTTTATTCAACTTATTTTTTTTTCACTTATGCTCAAAATACAACAGACATGATCCATTCATCGGCCATTGTCACTCAATTAGACAGATGTGTATTTTAAGGATGTTACAAAAGGCGAGATTTTGAAATAAGAGTCTGCGCGATGAAGTGTCTTAGAATAAAGGCTCTCGTGAGACAGAAAAGGTTCTATCAATTATTACCTGAAAGTTGGATTGATTTTTCTTGAAAGCGTGTATTCTCCCAAAAATTCCAAAAGACATTCTAACATGCACAGGTTATATACTTCATGTAACATTATTCTAAAGCCCTTGTTACATATTTAATTCAATATAACTCTATAATTTACGTTAAGGCTTGGCATGGCCAAGCGTGCTAAGACCTGCGACTCGAAATCTGAGGGAAGCGGGTTCGCATCCCCGTCGCGCTAAACATGCTCGCCCCTTTCCGCCGTGGGGTCGTTATAATGTTACGGTCAATCCTACTATTCGTTGGTAAAAGAGTAGCCCAAGAGTTGGCGGTGGGTGGTGATGACTAGCTGCCTTATCCCTAGTCTTACACTGCTATATCAGGAACGGCTAGCGCAGATAGCCCTCGTGTAGCTTTGCGCGAAATAAAAAACAACAACAATAATTTCACTTTCTATAATAATATTTAAAATCGCAAAAGTTCTACTCAAAGGAGTGTTATGATTCTAATTCCGAATTTTATAGCATAACCTTAACCACCCTATGTCAAATAGCTATATTTGACTTTACTATGGTACACACAGCACATTAAACTAAAAACTTTCACATGACATTAATTTTACTTCATTTCATAATTTCTTTCTGCGAATGTATATCTTAATTATATTTTTTATTCAAGTTCATGAATTAATTTAGTTTTACAAAATGTATGAATACTGTCTCTATCCACGCCATTACAAATTATTTTGTACAAACGCCAGTGTTTGGCTGTTTGCAATATTCATATTTGTTTGTTTTTTTTTAATTTTGCGCGAAGCTACTCGAGGACTATCTCCGCTAGCTGTCCCTAATTTTGCAGCGTGAAACTAGAGGGAAGGCAGCTAGTCATCACTACCCACCGCGAACTCTTGGGCTACTCTTATACCAATGAATAACGGATTGACCTTTACATTATTGTGTCTCCACGGCTAAAAGAGCGAGCATGTTTAGTAAAACTGGGATTCGAACCCGAGATCCTCATATCACGAATCAATTGCCTTAATCACCTAGCCATGCAAAACCATTTACATTTTGTATCCTAAAGCTTTTCACTTAGCTCAGACATGTTTGTTGCTTTGGTTTTGCCTTCTGTTTATTGCGCTAAATAGAGTACCAGATTTTAGCGCTTGCCAACAGAAATATATGTTTAATCAGCTTGGAAATCTAAATTAGTCCAAAATTCATATACCATAATAACAATATAAGGAACAAAAAACTCTTGATGGTTGTACTTATTGTAAAAAGATATAAAATATTTCAAATACAATAAGCAATTATGTTTTAACAAAATTATACTGACGAAAAAAAATGTGATACAAAATTAAAAGAGAAATCAATTTTGTGCTGTTTAAATTTACACAAATTTAACAATGAAATTAGTGGAAGAAAATTACAAAGTCAACAGAATTTGAAAGAATTTCAAATGATTGTTTGTTTGTTTGTTTTGGAACTTCGCACAAGCCACTCGAGGGCTATCTGTGCTAGCCCTCCCTAATTTAGCAGTGTAGGACTAGAGGGAAGGCAGCTAGTCATCACCACCCACCGCCAACTCTTGAGCTACTCTTTTACCAACGAATAGTTGGATTGACCGTCACATTATAACACCACTATGGCTGAAAGAGCGAGCATGTTTAGCGCGACTGGGATGCGAAGCCGCAACCCTCGGATTACGAGTCGTTGATGTTGTTTTGAATTAAGCACAAAGCTACACAGTGGGCTATCTGTGCTCTGCCCACCACGGGTATCGAAACCCGGATTTTAGCGTGTAAGTCCCCCCACATTCTGAGCCACAGGAAGGCTCACAGAAAGAACCGGCTTGTCAGGTGTTTTATTCTGATATAATATTTAAATATCAGACACAGTACGCATCCACAGCTTAGAATATTGCATAATGTTGACGCTTCAGATTCAAAATTTAAATTGGACGTCAACAATACCTTCTTTGTATGAGTAAACAAGCACAATATATACACATGATGTTGTGACTTGTAAATTATGGTGTAAAAATTAATTAATACAATCGTTAAGGGAAAATGTATACACATAATAAGTCTGTTTAGTGAAAATCTAACCAATCGTGAGAGTATCAAGCAGTGAATGTTCTTTATCAGTCGTTCCATGTAAAACGATTTCTAAGAGGTATAAGCCAATTAATTTCAAATACCACATTAACCCATGAAGAATGTGGGCTTATTTTGGACTTTTTTAACTTAGAGCATAAACATGAACTTTCAGATTTTCACTGTTCAGAAAATAGCCCAGAATGATTGGTTTGTTTTGAATTTCGTGCAAAGCTACTCGAAGGCTATCTGTAGTACTAATATACTGGTGTCAGACGCGCAAGGATTTTGTAATTATAATCTTTTCTCCTGACGCAGAATGGTCCATTACAGAAAAAAAGGAATATTTTATTTGTAGAACCCCTTACCCTGTGAATACGGATCCGCCTTCGAAAGGATTTGGACTTATTTTGTTTATGTTTTATGTTATTTAATAAACAGTTTCTATTCTACATGTTTTTGACTATCATGTTTCAATGGAACAGCATAGATTACCAAGATTATGGTTTACTTTATCTTAACAAATTTCATGACTGTTTCATGACCCCTGTAATTTACTGGGGTCTCTAAGTTATTACAAGTTAGCTTTGAGATGTATGGTATTAGTAAACATAATCTGTATTCAAAAACTGAGCATAGTCAGAACCGAAACTTTGTGTTACTGACTCTAAATATTTAATGATGTATTATCGTGTAATATCTTCTTCTAACTATCTCTAACTAACAATAACGAGTTAAGAATACTTGTACTTATATACCACAATGACGAGTTAAGAATACCTGTACTTATATACCACAACGATGAGATAAAAATACCTGTACTTATATACCACAATGATGAGTTAAGAATACCTGTACTTATATACCACAATGATGAGTTAAGAATACCTGTACTTATATACCACAATGATGAGTTAAGAATACGTGAACTTATATGCCACAATGATGAGTTAAGAATACCTGTACTTATATACCACAATGATGAGTTAAGAATACCTGTACTTATATACCATAATGATGAGTTAAGAATACCTGTACTCATATACCACAATGATGAGTTAAGAATACCTGTACTCATATACCACAATGATGAGTTAAGAATACCTGTACTTATATACCACAATGATGAGATAAGAATACCTGTACTTATATACCACAATGATGAATTAAGAATACCTGTACTTATATACCATAATGATGAGTTAAGAATACCTGTACTCATATACCACAATGATGAGTTAAGAATACCTGTACTTATATACCACATTGATGAGTTAAGAATACCTGTACTTATATGCCACAATGATGAGTTAAGAATACCTGTACTTATATACCACAATGATGAGTTAAGAATACCTGTACTTATATACCACAATGATGAATTAAGAATACCTGTACTTATATACCACAATGATGAATTAAGAATACCTGTACTTATATGCCACAATGATGAGTTAAGAATACCTGTACTTATATACCACAATGATGAGTTAGGAATACCTGTACTTATATACCACAATGATGAGTTAAGAATACCTGTACTGATATACCACAATGATGAGTTAAGAATACCTGTACTTATATACCACAATGATGAGTTAAGAATACCTGTACTTATATACCACAATGATGAGTTAAGAATACCTGTACTCATATACCACAATAATGAGTTAAGAATACCTGTACTTATATACCATAATGATGAGTTAAGAATACCTGTACTTATATACCACAATGATGAATTAAGAATACCTGTACTTATATACCACAATGATGAGTTAAGAATACCTGTACTTATATACCATAATGATGAGTTAAGAATACCTGTACTTATATACCACAATGATGAATTAAGAATATCTGTACTCATATACAACAATGATGAGTTAAGAATACGTGAACTTATATGCAACAGTTATTGTTTTCAAAAAGATTCAATTACATCTGTGGATGTTTCTTGGAAGACGTAATAACTCCTGTGTTTATACAACAGTATCTGTTTCTAAACAGACTTAAGGTTAAGTACATTTGCTTTTATACAACAATTAATGTTTTTCAGAAGACTTAAGAACACTTGATTTTTTATCACAACGAATGTTTCTATGAAGATTTACTTCAGCTGAGTTCATAATACAGGGACGTTTCTTAAGATGAAAGACATTTCGTTAACACTGCAACTTAGTAAATGTTTTTTCGAGGGTATCAGGGCAACAGTGGGCGTTTCTGGGAAGACATAGAACACCTGCATTTATACCACCGTAAATATTCCTATGGAGACTTAAGAACAATTGTTTTATACCACCGTAAATATTCCTATGGAGACTTAAGAACAATTGTTTTATACCACCGTAAATATTCCTATGGAGACTTAAGAACAATTGTTTTACACCACCGTAAATATTCCTATGGAGACTTGAGAACAATTGTTTTATACCACCGTAAATATTCCTATGGAGACTTAAGAACAATTGTTTTATACCACCGTAAATATTCCTATGGAGACTTAAGAACAATTGTTTTATACCACCGTAAATATTCCTATGGAGACTTAAGAACAATTGTTTTACACCACCGTAAATATTCCTATGGAGACTTGAGAACAATTGTTTTATACCACCGTAAATATTCCTATGGAGACTTAAGAACAATTGTTTTATACCACCGTAAATATTCCTATGGAGACTTGAGAACAATTGTTTTATACCACCGTAAATATTCCTATGGAGACTTGAGAACAATTGTTTTATACCACCGTAAATATTCCTATGGAGACTTGAGAACAATTGTTTTATACCACCGTAAATATTCCTATGGAGACTTAAGAACAATTGTTTTATACCACAGTAAATATTCCTATGGAGACTTAAGAACAATTGTTTTATACCACCGTAAATATTCCTATGGAGACTTAAGAACAATTGTTTTATACCACAGTAAGTATTCCTATGTAGACTTAAGAACAATTGTTTTATACCACCGTAAATATTCCTATGGAGACTTGAGAACAATTGTTTTATACCACCGTAAATATTCCTATGGAGACTTAAGAACAATTGTTTTATACCACCGTAAATATTCCTATGGAGACTTAAGAACAATTGTTTTATACCACCGTAAATATTCCTATGGAGACTTAAGAACAATTGTTTTATACCACCGTAAATATTCCTATGGAAACTTAAGAACAATTGTTTGATACCACCGTAAATATTCCTATGGAGACTTAAGAACAATTGTTTTATACCACCGTAAATATTCCTATGGAGACTTAAGAACAATTGTTTTATACCACCGTAAATATTCCTATGGAGACTTAAGAACAATTGTTTTATACCACCGTAAATATTCCTATGGAGACTTAAGAACAATTGTTTTATACCACCGTAAATATTCCTATGGAGACTTAAGAACAATTGTTTTATACCACCGTAAATATTCCTATGGAGACTTAAGAACTATTGTTTTATACCACCGTAAATATTCCTATGGAGACTTAAGAACTATTGTTTTATACCACCGTAAATATTCCTATGGAGACTTAAGAACTATTGTTTTATACCACCGTAAATATTCCTATGGAGACTTAAGAACAATTGTTTTATACCACAGTAAATATTTTCGCCTGAAAGACATTTCATTTGTTTTGTTTTTTCGGTCTTTACTTTACCTTAAACAGTTTAGTTTTACTTTCGTGTGCTGATTTAATTTTTTTCTTAAGACTTTACGTGGTAGAACATTCGATCCCACGATGACATTTCAATTTTTTAATAAAAGAGTTTTTTTATAATTTCAGTCGTAAGTTAAATAATTTTTAGCAGAAAATTGTTATTGGTTTCACAGTTTTCATGTGTATTTCGAAGATACATCGTCTCAATTATCTATATCTCTCTAATTTCTCCCACGTTCTCTTGTAGCGTCGGTGACTCATGTTATTAGAAACCACATGCAAAAAAATGGGAGTTATACGAGATTAGATCCACAGATATGTGGTTTTGATTGGTGTCAAAATAATTTAATTATATTAAATACAGCAAATCATAATACTGTTTCCCCAGAGAACAAATGTCTCGTATTGCAAGTTCAAGTATCCAGTGCTATATTAGAGTAACCTAAAAGTAAGGATTGTAACTTATATTCTAAGGGTTAAAAAAAGTTTCCATAAGAAATTTGAATAAATAAAATAACACGTTACAATTACGGTAACGTTGCATAACTATAACCCTAATTGAGTTTAATCATAAAACTAGATTTGATCGTCATCAAATGTGCTGTTATTTAAATGATATCCTTTACCAGTTATAACATATTGTTATTCATAAAGCGAAGAGAGATTCACAAAAACAAATTACACTCCGAAAAACGGGTGAAATTCCGACACTTTTGAAAGTAGTGCGATCATTTTATGATAATTAAATATAATAACGTTTATAAGTACATAAAACATCTTTTCAGTTTTGAAGTAATAAACTAGGCGCGTAGGTAGCTTGTCAAAATAGCCCATCACTCTCTGCTAGACGTTTATTCTAAGACAGAGTAGGGATATTTTAACCCTCTTACGACGTCATATGCACGACGAAAAAATGGGGAGCGATAGATATTTTTCAGGGGGGATAGCACCTCCACAACAATGAACCTTCATCTGCTCAGTTCATAACGTTAATTAATGAACAGTATTGTCAGTTTAAGTTATTAATCAGCCGAATAGTTGTACTTCGCTGCGACTCATACAACAAATTTGCGTTCCACAAAAAAGCAGAAAATATTTTTTTTAGAACAATAAGGGGACGCAAACCTCGGAAATTCAGCTATACAGCATGTTGATCACTGAGCCCCATTCGCCCCTCGAGATGAAAACTCGGTGTCAGGAGTGTGACTCAACATTTCGTGTTTCCTTTTGTGAGACACAGAGTGACGTGATTTAAGACACGTGAAAAATGTAGTGAAGTGTGGACATTTTACACGAAAAATTGTTTTCCATTTGTAATAATGTCTGCATAGTAACAAAAAATTAACTCCCCAGTGAAACAGCGATATGTCTGTGTAATTACAACTCTAGAAAACAGGAATCGATACCCGTGGTGGGCAGAGCACAGATAACGAATTATGTAGCTTTGCGCTTAATTTAAAAACGAACAAACAAAAATTAGTTCCAAATCATCTGCTTTAAACTTATACTTCTAGCTATTATCTTCACAGAATCGTGCCCCGCTAGTACAGCTGAAAGTCTACGGGTTTACAACGCCTAAAATCAGGCGTTCGATTCCCCTCGGTGGGCTCAGCTACAAGAAAACACACACACACACTTCACAGAATTCGTCACTTTCATAGTTTAGGCACTTCAATCCTCGCTGTATTCATAATTCATACCTAATTTTCTCTTCAAGTTTAAAATGAAAGCCTTTGAAAAGTAACCTACAAAAATGTATACTCCAGAAAGTATTTCACTTACATTTTAAAAGTGGTTATTCTAGCCCTCTAAAGTATATCAGAACCTAAATCTCGAAATTTCTGAAAATGTAAAGACAGAACTTTTCAAACTATTTTAGTGGTTTTGTTAAGTAGCACATTAGAGAAATAAACGTGTGTCAAGGATGAATATTACGTTGTCAAAGTTGCATTGGTGCAGTAACCCACGCAAACTCACACAAGAACAAGTTTGTTTGTTTTGGAATTTCGTACAAAGCTACTCGAGGGCTATCTGTACTAGCCGTCCCTAATTTAGCAGTGTAAGACCAGAGGGAAGGCAGCTAGTCATCACCACCCACCGCCAACTCTTGGGCTACTCTTTTACCAACAAAGAGTGGGATTGACCGTAACATTATACACCCCCACGGCTGGGAGGGTGAGTATGTTTAGCGCAATTCGGGCGCGAACCCGCGACCCTCGGATTACGAGTCGCACGCCTTACGCGCTTGGCCATGCCAGCCCCACAAGAACAATGACTTTCAAATGTGTCACTACTCATTCAACGTGTTGAAAGTTGATTTGATTCGGTTTTTTTTAAATCACATCAGCTTAATAATAGGGAAAGTTGGTTGTTTAGTTGTTATAGAATTAAGCACAAAGCAACACAATGAGCTATCTGTGCTCTGCCCACCACGGGTATCGAAACCCGGATTTTAGCGTGTAAGTCCGCAGACATACCGCTAAGTCACTGGGGGGCAATAGGGAAAGAACTTTAAAGGAGACTTTATCCATAAAGATTTGTTTTTAATATATGATGTACAAACTAAGTATAGTAAATCTGGGTTGTTTTAAATTAATTCACTGAACACTTGGAGTGTACTCTAAACTTAGGGATACATTATATATGACGTTATTTAAAGAGGCTTGAAAATAACAAATCTCTTTCTGGTTTAAGCATGAAATAACGCTACAGTGCACAACAATTTTTTGAAAAGTTTTTGCTGATTGTGACAGGTATCCGGTGGGTATGCACAAATATGGTTTCAGTTTTGCTTCATTACGTAGGAACTCTCAGAAATAGACAGTCAACTGTTTACAGGCAATATCTTATTTAATTGCGTTTATGTTTCTAATACGCTAAGTTCAACACAATAAAATGTGTTTTGCTCCTGATTTTCGTTTGTATTCAATGTCCAGTTCACGTTACAGTGTCCAACAGTAGTCAACAAGCATTGACGGATTCCAGTTGCCCCGATATCGTTTATCCATTGTAGTAAAACTGAAGATTTCGATGAAACGGTACGTGATGGGAAAATTTGGATGTGATTTTTGTGGTGAGCAGCCAAAAATTTATAAGGAACACCCAACAGTGTTGAAAAAAACAACTTTGTTGTGCACTGTTATAGGTGCAATGTATCTGCAGTAATTTAACTTATTATATTCCCTTAAGTTCAGCCCGGCCAAAATGGAGTATAACCTCTTAGAAAAATGATTTTTTATAAATGAGGTTTACCATTTAAACGAGGTCGTCCGTTTGAAGAATTTGTTGTTGTAACTATTATTGTTGTATTCATGAACAAATGTAGAACATCATACAAACTGTGGTTTGGGTCACTAAAGGAGACAATACACCGTGTCATAATGTATTGTTTTGTTCAGGAAAACAAGGCGCCAAGAGACTTTTTAGAAAGAAAGGAGAACATTAATAAACATAAGACGTCAAGTTAACAATATTCCTAGACCTGGCATGGCCTAGCGCGTTAAGGCGTGCGCTTCGTAATCTGAGGGTCGCGGGTTTGCGCCCGAGTCGCGCCAAAAATGCTCGCCCTCCCAGCCGTGGGGGTGTATAATGTGACGGTCAATCCCACTATTCGTTGGTAAAAGAGTAGCCCAAGAGTTGGTGGTGGGTGGTGGTGACTAGCTGCCTTCTCTGTAGTCTTACACTGCTAAATTAGGGACGGCTAGCACAGATAGCCCTCGAGTAGCTTTGTGCGAAATTCCAAAAACAAACAAACAAAAACAATATTCCTACCACCACACAAAAAACAATATTCCTACCACCACACAACATGTGACACTAAAATAACATTTTATCACATTATCACATGATTTCTTAGTTTACCTACATCGATAACATGGAATCATGTAAAACATGTTTTGTTATAAAGAAAAGGTAAGACATGTTTGTATCGAAGATAGGTAAAATACCAAATTAAATCTTTTATAAAGAAATGTAAAGAATTCCAGAAAGTAAAATATATTTCAAGAAGATAGTTATGTGACCAAGTACGCCAAGTTAGGTTCACGTGAGCTCGCTCCTTAAGGTGTTTCACAAAATTTCCCAATACAACAACAAACAATAACGTTAAGTAATTAAATATATTTCATAGTTGTTCTCTAGTATATTGAATAAAATATAACACTATTTTCTTAACGTCACGTTTGAATTAAGTTTCATTACGGTTACGAATTTTGTTTTAGTACCTCGACGTCAATGACATTTGTACTTCTGTTTACTTTCATACACTTAAGACCGAGTTTCCAGTTCATAAAATAGGCTCATTTGCAATGTTCTGGTTACACTAACCATTTATTATTCACTTGAACAAACCAAAGTTAATTAATTTGTCCATATAGTAGAGAACAGTAGCTGGGACGTGTAAGCAAACCATTACTTTAAGACTTAAGTCCAAAACTGAACTAAAGATAGCTTTTCTAAAAGGAATCAACATCAGTATTTGATCAGCCATTAAAATCCATTGTTTTCCACCAGCTATTTATTCCATTAGCTGGGAAACGCTCCTATTAATTATAAGCATTAGAAATATATTTTCAGTCTGTTAAAAGTGTGAAAGAATATCTCGCAGTTCACTTCAATGTCAAATACTGATTAAGAGATGCTTACCAAAAGGTTTTTCCTTCGAGGCTGGTTCTTGTTTTAACCAACTGGCTGTCATTGCATTATACAAACAGCAGATCCACCAGAAATGATACATAACCATCGACATTATTTGATGATGGTTAAGAGAAGCTTAAATTCTTCCTGGAGCTCCCATGCTAGAAGTAATTCATCAGGAGGGCTAGCATGCTAGTCGTAATTTATCAGGAAGGTTAGCATGCTAGTCGTAATTTATCAGGAGGTCTAGCATGCTAGTCGTAATTTATCAGAGACCTAAAGAGTTAAGAAGTTATGTCGCAGCGATCCTAATGGATCGACAGCCACAGGATAACTAAGAAGTTGTTGTTGAACAGGTATCTCTTATGCGCATGTGTAGCTCACACAGTCATTCACTGTTATAAGTGGGTTTAATAATATTGATCTCAAAAGCTGTCAACAGAGGGCGGCAAAAGACGAAATTAAAATTCTGTAACAAAGGATTACTATTTCTCTCTACTGGACAGACAAATAAACACCAACTGAATGAATAAAGTTGGTATTCTCTGTAACGTCTCAGCTACCGTTTTTACGAAATAACTAGTAAAGGACAAGTGACATGTGTGATTTAGTTTGTTCTTGCAAAACCCCCTTAACAAATTCAAGGTCTCATGAAGATAGAGATGCCTCTAAGCTGAATCAATACCTCATTAAGACCGACAGCGAAACCAGTATTTTCTCTAACAATTTGATGTTTACCAGTTTACTTCATCGAGACTCACCTCTCCTGTAATCGATGTTATAATTTATTTATTTATTCATTATCTCGTGTATTTCAAATTTTGAAATTTTTCAACATGTTATGTGACAACAACAGGAGATTTAATGAGGTAGAGAAACGGTAATTATATTTTGACAATGGTTGGTGTTATATAAATATATATATATACAGTGTGTGATAACACCAAATTGTTTGTTTGTTTTCAGAATTGTGCGCAAAGCTGCACGAAGAATATCTACGCTATCAGTGATGTCGAGAAACCCACTTGTTGAGAATTTTATATGCAAAAACGGCTCGTTTGGGTTGAGAAAATATTTCAAATAGAAGAGCGAACAACGTTTCGACCTTCTTCAGTCATCGTCAGGTTCACAAAGAAAGAGGTAACTGACCGGAAGCTGACCACATGTTTGGAAGGGGTTGTGTAACTGAGTGTCGCAATGTAGAGGGCGGGGTTAGATGTTTGAATATATAATTTTATCTATAATATTAATATAGGTATAATGACTTTCCTTTATATTGGTTTATTTTGGGTTTAAGTTCTTGTATAAGTAAGGCTTCTTTAATTTTGCGTTTGTTTATGTTTGTTTCTTTATTTAGTATTTTAGTGTTTTCTATAGTTATGTTGTGTTCATTTGACTTGCAGTGTTCGAAAACGTAAGAAGGTGACTTTTTATGTTCTCTGAATCTGGTTTCCATTTATCTACTTGTTTCTCCAATATAGAAGTCGTGGCATTTATCACATTGTATTTTATAAATAATGTTGGTGTGGTGTTTGTCAGTGTAGTTCTTACATAGTATAGAGGTCTATACCACAATAAAGACAAACTTCATGTTCAACAACCAAAACTATATACAAACAAATGGCCTAAGCATGGGCAACCCAGTATCACCAGTTCTAGCCAATATTTTTATGACACAAATTGAAACACAAGCAATTAATACAGCATTACATTCACCACTATACTGGTACAGATATGTAGATGACACGGTTGCGGGATTCAAATCTACAGAACACATACTTAATTTTTTCACTCACATTAACTCTATACATCCTAACATTAACTTCACATGTGAACAGGAAGAAAGCAATCGAATATCATTTCTTAACCTCAAAATTATAAGAACCGACACATAATTTAAAACAGAAATCCATCAAAAAATCACCCATTCTGGACTATACATTCCTTGGGACTCAGCACATGAAACAAAACAAAAACTCAACATACTAAGAAACCAGATAAACACAGCCATAAAACTATGCTCACCAGATAAAATTAACGATGAATTAGACAAAATAAAACAATACTTCATCAACATCAATAAGTTTCCTCCACAAACCTTAGAAAACATTATACGCACACACCTAGACAGAAAGCAAAATCAACCAACAAAAGTGAATATATCTCACGAATCAAAAAATCACGAAACCATATACTGCTGTATACCATATATTCCTGACATCAACAAACAAATAACCAACATTTGGCAAAAACTGGTAACAATATATGACATTCCAGTTAATACTAAATTTATTCAAAAACCAGGGACAAAACTGAGGTCTATACTATGTAAGAACTGTAATGACAAACACCAAACCAACATTATTTATAAAATACAATGTGATAACTGCCACGACTTCTATATTGGAGAAACAAGTAGAACAATGGAAATCAGATTCAAAGAACATAAAAAGTCACCTTCACACATTTTCGAACGTTGCATGTCAAATGAACACAACATAACTATAGAAAACACTAAAATACTAAATAAAGAAACAAACATAAACAAACGCAAAATTAAGGAAGCCTTACTTATA
Organism: Carcinoscorpius rotundicauda; assembly: GCA_011833715.1. NCBI lineage: Eukaryota > Metazoa > Arthropoda > Merostomata > Xiphosura > Limulidae > Carcinoscorpius > Carcinoscorpius rotundicauda. The sequence goes on along the minus strand of CM022391.1, from coordinate 7,071,935 downwards.
CAACAACTTAAACCCAAAATAAACCAATATAAAGGAAAGTCATTATACCTATATTAATATTATAGATAAAATTATATATTCAAACATCTAACCCCGCCCTCTACATTGCGACACTCAGTTACACAACCCCTTCCAAACATGTGGTCAGCTTCCGGTCAGTTACCTCTTTCTTTGTGAACCTGACGATGACTGAAGAAGGTCGAAACGTTGTTCGCTCTTCTATTTGAAATATTTTCGCAACCCAAACGAGCCGTTTTTGCATATAAAAATATCTATGCTAGTTGTCCATACTTTAGCAGTGTAAGAGTAAAGAGAAAGCAGTTAGTCATCACAACCCACCGCCAACTCTTGGACTGCTCTTTCACAAAAAAATAATGGGATTGACGTTAACATTATAACATCCCCGCGGCAGAAATGGGGTTATGTTTTTCGGAACGAGGTTTCGAATTCGCGACACTCAAATTGTGAATCAAGTGCCCTAACCACCTGAGCACATTGGATCCACCAAAACTGTATCGTATTTGGTACGATTATGTAACGTCAGTGAAATCACAACACATTTATATTCTCACACCATAGCTGTGGTTCAAGCTTGAGGATTTAGAATTTCGAATATTGTAATAGCCCTTTTGTACAGAATGGATTAGAGACCAAAGAAATATGAATCAGTATGGGCCACCAGGGATGTTTAGAAAGAGACCTATAACAAGTCGTACCACAGCGATGGTAAAGAAAGCTAAGCTTCTTACAATAGGAGAGCACCCAGAACCACAGAATTCAATAACAAAAGACATTCACTTCCCCTGGAAATAGAACACAACATAATCAAAAAAGTATTTTCATGTGGAAATCCCACACAAACCAAGTGTTCACGAGTTCCATGCACAAAATAACGAATATGTGTGCTATTTCACTTGGAGATATACAGCTAAATTCACACAAAGTAGCACCTATAGATTTCGGTGCAATCTGGTTGTTGAAATCGATGCCTCTAAAAATTCATTTTCTTGAACTAGATGGATTGTGGAAAGTTTGCAGGGAGAAGTGATGTACTTTGGAAATGAAGACTGTACTTTGGAACCTTTTCCTATGAATACTATAAACAGAACAACCGAGTGTTGCAACATAGGTTTTTAATGTAGTGCTGATACTCCAAACTTTTGATGTAATGTATCAAATTCTCCAGTACTCTAACCTATTAACTTGTTTTTCACATTGCATATTCTCTGAGGAAAAGTGACTGTTTTTTAAAGCATAAATATATATATAGCTGTGTATACATGAACAAAGGCGAATCCTATTTTTAGTTATTTCATTAAAAATACGTTTCGTAAGGTTGACGATCTGATTTCGAATTTCATGTGACAGTTTCGCTTGTTTTTTTTATTATAAACTGATTAGATAAACGGAATACAATGTTTTAAGTTTGTTTCCTCTATTTCGCTTGACTCTAGAAGCTACAATATTATTAAAATAGGATATTATGTTTTCCAGAATTAGATTAATCTTCTGATAGTGATAAAGACTTGTTTTATAAACATAGTAATATATTCATAATGATATTGTTAAATATGCTACAGCTCATTGCTGAGTCACTAATACTTTTCCAAAGTTAGTCACCATGAAATATAATTTTAGACATAATCATTTTAATATTTATCAAAAACAAGGCGGTCACAACGAAAGTAATGGAAAAAACGTTAAAAACAAAATATCATAAACCTATCATTAAAGTCAGCTGGTCATCATCATTCCATAAATATAGTTTTGTTGAAGTCAACTGATCTTCATCATACCATAAATAGTTTTGTTGAAGTCAACTGATCTTCATCATACCATAAATACTGTTTTGTTGAAGTCAGCTGATCTTCATCATACCATAAATACTGTTTTGTTGAGGCCAACTGATCTTCATCATATGATAAATACTGTTTTGTTGAAGTCAACTGATGTTCATCATATGATAAATACTGTTTTGTTGAAGTCAGCTGATGTTCATCATATGATAAATACTGTTTTGTTGAAGTCAGTTGATCTTCATCATACCATAAATAGTTTTGTTGAAGTCAACTGATCTTCATCATATCAAAAATACTGTTTTGTTGAAGTCAGCTGATCTTCATCATACCATAAATACTGTTTTGTTGAAGTCAACTAATCTTCATCATATGATAAATACTGTTTTGTTGAAGTCAACTGATCTTCATCATACCATAAATACTGTTTTGTTGAAGTCAACTGATCTTCATCATATGATAAATACTGTTTTGTTGAAGTCAGCTGATCTTCATCATATGATAAATACTGTTTTGTTGAAGTCAGTTGATCTTCATCATACCATAAATAGTTTTGTTGAAGTCAACTGATCTTCATCATATCATAAATACTGTTTTGTTGAAGTCAATTGATGTTCATCATATTATAAATACTGTTTTGTTGTGGTCAGCTGATCTTCATCATACCATAAATACTGTTTTGTTGAAGTCAGCTGATCTTCATCATACCATAAATAGTTTTGTTGAAGTCAACTGATCTTCATCATACCATAAATACTGTTTTGTTGTGGTCAGCTGATCTTCATCATACCATAAATACTGTTTTGTTGAAGTCAGCTGATCTTCATCATACCATAAATATAGTTTTGTTGAAGTCAACTAATCTTCATCATATGATAAATACTGTTTTGTTGAAGTCAACTGATCTTCATCATACCATAAATACTGTTTTGTTGAAGTCAACAGATGTTCATCATATGATAAATACTGTTTTGTTGAAGTCAGCTGATCTTCATCATAAGATAAATACTGTTTTGTTGAAGTCAGTTGATCTTCATCATACCATAAATAGTTTTGTTGAAGTCAACTGATCTTCATCATATCATAAATACTGTTTTGTTGAAGTAAGCTGATCTTCATCATACCATAAATATAGTTTTGTTGAAGTCAACTAATCTTCATCATATGATAAATACTGTTTTGTTGAAGTCAACTGATCTTCATCATACCATAAATACTGTTTTGTTGAAGTCAACTGATGTTCATCATATGATAAATACTGTTTTGTTGAAGTCAGCTGATCTTCATCATATGATAAATACTGTTTTGTTGAAGTCAGTTGATCTTCATCATACCATAAATAATTTTGTTGAAGTCAACTGATCTTCATCATATCATAAATACTGTTTTGTTGAAGTCAGCTAATCTTCATCATACCATAAATACTGTTTTGTTGAAGTCAACTAATCTTCATCATATGATAAATACTGTTTTGTTGAAGTCAGCTGACCTTCATCATATCATAAATACTGTTTTGTTGAAGTCAGCTGATCTTCATCATATGATAAATACTGTTTTGTTGAAGTCAGCTGACCTTCATCATACCATAAATAGTTTTGTTGAAGTCAGCTGATCTTCATCATACCATAAATAGTTTTGTTGAAGTCAACTGATCTTCATCATACCATAAATACTGTTTTGTTGTGGTCAGCTGATCTTCATCATACCATAAATACTGTTTTGTTGAAGTCAGCTGATCTTCATCATATGATAAATACTGTTTTGTTGAAGTCAGCTGATCTTCATCATACCATAAATACTGTTTTGTTGTGGTCAGCTGATCTTCATCATACCATAAATACTGTTTTGTTGAAGTCAGCTGATCTTCATCATACCATAAATACTGTTTTGTTGAAGTCAGCTAATCTTCATCATACCATAAATACTGTTTTGTTGAAGTCAATTGATCTTCATCATACCATAAATACTGTTTTGTTGAAGTCAGCTGACCTTCATCATATCATAAATACTGTTTTGTTGAAGTCAGCTGATCTTCATCATACCATAAATACTGTTTTGTTGAAGTCAGCTGATCTTCATCATACCATAAATACTGTTTTGTTGAAGTCAGCTGATTTTCATCATACCATAAATATAGTTTTGTTGAAGTCAACTGATCTTCATCATATGATAAATACTGTTTTGTTGAAGTCAACTGATCTTCATCATACCATAAATACTGTTTTATTGAGGTCAACTGATGTTCATCATATGATAAATACTGTTTTGTTGAAGTCAGCTGATCTTCATCATATGATAAATACTGTTTTGTTGAAGTCAGTTGATCTTCATCATACCATAAATAGTTTTGTTGAAGTCAACTGATCTTCATCATATCATAAATACTGTTTTGTTGAAGTCAGCTAATCTTCATCATACCATAAATACTGTTTTGTTGAAGTCAACTAATCTTCATCATATGATAAATACTGTTTTGTTGAAGTCAGCTGACCTTCATCATATCATAAATACTGTTTTGTTGAAGTCAGCTGATCTTCATCATATGATAAATACTGTTTTGTTGAAGTCAGCTGACCTTCATCATACCATAAATAGTTTTGTTGATGTCAGCTGATCTTCATCATACCATAAATAGTTTTGTTGAAGTCAACTGATCTTCATCATACCATAAATACTGTTTTGTTGTGGTCAGCTGATCTTCATCATACCATAAATACTGTTTTGTTGAAATTAGCTGATCTTCATCATACCATAAATACTGTTTTGTTGAAGTCAACTGATGTTCATCATATGATAAATACTGTTTTGTTGAAGTCAGCTGATCTTCATCATACCATAAATACTGTTTTTTTGAAGTCAGCTGATCTTCATCATACCATAAATACTGTTTTGTTGAAGTCAGCTGATCTTCATCATACCATAAATATAGTTTTGTTGAAGTCAACTGATCTTCATCATATGATAAATACTGTTTTGTTGAAGTCAACTGATGTTCATCATATGATAAATACTGTTTTGTTGAAGTCAGTTGATCTTCATCATGCCATAAATAGTTTTGTTGAAGTCAACTGATCTTCATCATATCATAAATACTGTTTTGTTGAAGTCAGCTGATCTTCATCATACCATAAATACTGTTTTGTTGTGGTCAGCTGATCTTCATCATACCATAAATACTGTTTTGTTGAAGTCAGCTGATCTTCATCATATGATAAATACTGTTTTGTTGAAGTCAGCTGACCTTCATCATATCATAAATACTGTTTTGTTGAAGTCAGCTGATCTTCATCATATGATAAATACTGTTTTGTTGAAGTCAGCTGACCTTCATCATATGATAAATACTGTTTTGTTGAAGTCAGCTGACCTTCATCATACCATAAATAGTTTTGTTGAAGTCAGCTGATCTTCATCATACCATAAATAGTTTTGTTGAAGTCAACTGATCTTCATCATACCATAAATACTGTTTTGTTGTGGTCAGCTGATCTTCATCATACCATAAATACTGTTTTGTTGAATTTAGCTGATCTTCATCATACCATAAATACTGTTTTGTTGAAGTCAACTGATCTTCATCATATCATAAATACTGTTTTGTTGAAGTCAGCTGATCTTCATCATATGATAAATACTGTTTTGTTGAAGTTAGCTGATCTTCATCATACCATAAATACTGTTTTGTTAAAATCAACTAAGCTATATTAGATCAAGCATTATATGATGCTAAGATAAACTTGTCATCATCAGACTAAGTGTCGTATTTTGTTAAGATGATGCGATATTCGTCAGAGGACTTAGGACTATTGATATTCATCGGATTAAATTACACACTTTTATTACTTCTTTCACACGTGTTTTATAACTCAAAACGCGTAGCAAAATCAAAAAGCGATTTATTTCTCTGCTTAAGCTTATTGCAAACTGTCATGTAGAACACCGTTATGGTTTTTTTCTCCTGATGTCGCAGTTATTAGAACGTTATCCAGAAAACGTACGTTTTCTTGAAGAGTTTAGTAACGTGTATCTAGACATTTATCTTTTTGCAACTTTCTGTAAACAGTATTCAATCTTGAGAATATTGTAAAGTGACCAAGCGAATTTGTATTTCACTCTAATCAAATCCGGGTTTCTGATAAAACCTGAGTCGTGAACCTCACTCTCTCTGATCAACACTGAAGAAGATAAAGTGTATCTTCTTACGCAGCTCGGTTTCTTAAAGACCACTTTGTGTTTCTAGCGTGGATTTAGGGACTGGTTACGTTGTAAACATTTACTCTACGCTTGATAGATTTGGTGTAACGTAACACTTTCCAAGTGCTCCACGTGGCATATCGTTGTCTCGTGCAGTTTAAGGGCGGATAGAATGACGCTGAGGAATATTAAACTATTCTGGGTCTTAAAATCCCGTATTTTATTTTTAAAGACACATTACACGATGGCGCTTCAACCTTCGTTCAGTTTCAAGAGATCTTTGAATAAATTTTCGAATGATTACATTCAAAGATTTTTTCCAATAATCATACATGATTATTACTTCAAGATATATCATACAGTCTTTGCAATTGAGTCTAACATGTTGAGATTTAGCAACATTTAAAATTCATGAAGCAGCATTTGAAACTAATGACCTTTAAAATGCTAGAAGAAAGCATCGAATAAGACTGGAAATGCTGTTTATTTCTTATGACTGTTTATTGCGTTTGAAATATTTATTATAAAATAAACATTTATTTCATTAACAACCATATTTTCATGAGTTAAGGCCCGGCATGGCCAGGGTTTTAAGGCACTCGACTCGTAATCCGAGGGTGGCGGGTTCAAATCCCCATCACACCAAACGTATTCGCCCTTTCAGCCGTAGGGACGTTATAATGTGACGGTCAACCCCACTATTCGGTGATAAAATAGTAGCCCAAGAGTTAGCGTTGAGTGGTGATGACTAGCTGCCTTCCCTTCATTCTTACACTGTTAAGTTAGGGATAGTTAGCGTAGATAGCCCTCGAGTAGCTTTAGCGCAAAATTTAAAACAAACAAATCATTTCAACACCTTATTATATTCTACTTTATTTATACTTTAAGTAATTTTCCTCAAAGAAAAGGTTGTGACACACAATAAGTTTCAAAGAACAAAATGATATAGAAAATCTTCAACCAGTTATATTCAAAAGTGTCAGGAAAAAGCAAAAAATAAGATGTCAGGCTACTTTCAAAAACAATGTTAATGTTTTTCAGGTATTGATGTAACATATTTAGTCAAAGTTTCCTTTGAAATTTTATTCTAGATGTCTGTAATACACTCCCATAAAGTTTCTTTGGAGGTAACTTTCGATTTTTCATGTTTTTGATCCATAAAATTCCAGATATGCTCAACTCAGTTAATAGTGGACCACTATTGCATGGACCACTGCATTGTTTGAATGATGCAAAAGCTTTTTCTCAGCTAAGTAATTTCTGAGTATTTGGGGTCATTATATTCATGGCAGTAGAATCCTTTAACAATAATACACAAACCGCTGGGTGTACCATGTCGGACAAATATCTGATGGTACTTACGCAGTTCAATTATTTTAAGTATTCTACAAATATCTCCTGTTGATTCAGGAGAAAAACACCCCAAACATTTAGAATATCCTCCCTCCCATGTTTCATTGTAGGTTCTATGCACTGATGTATGTATATTTCATCTATCTTTTGCCGGACGTATAACCTACGCTTTGAAAGAAATATTTCAAACTTGGACTCATCCGTCATTGACACCATTTCCCAACCATCAGAAGTTTTTTTTTTGTACTTGTAAGTTAATTTCCGTCTCTTCACTAAACTTTGAAGTTAAACTAAAAGTTTTCTTAACTATTACATGACCAAAGATTCCATTTCTTGTTGAGTCTTCTTGGTGCTGTTGGTCTGGACACTTCTATCATTTCGTACCTGGTTGGTTATCTCATGCTTGAGATCTGTGACAATCTTCCTTCTGTCTCGAAGGCTGCATAAATGAGACACTTCAGGTCAGTATCATTGAGTTAAGGTGTTTAACCTCTTCTTTACCAATTTTAGTCTCACAATTTCGAGTGTGCTTTAAGGGTGTTTGGGGGCCAATTTGACGAAGATTTCAACCGGCATCAAGTAAAGTTTTAAACAAACGTTCCACTTTACTTTTGTGCGACGGTATAACAAACAAACTTACCACATAGTGTAAAACATTGTTTCTATGAAGATCACTTTGTGCTGTTTATCTGAGTTCTTCTAGCACATACAAGTATCATACGTTAGCTTTCTACTAGCTTTTTTCTAAGTAATTAAAAAGTTAGCCCGGCATGACCAAGCGCGTTAAGGCGTGCGACTCGTAGTCTGAGAATTGCGGGTTCGCATCCCCGTCGCGGCAGACGTGCTCGTTCTTTCAGTAGCGGTGGCGCTATAATGTGACGGTCAATTCCACTATTTGTTGGTAAAAGAGTAGCCCAAGAGTTGGCGGTGGGTGGTGATGACTAGCTGCCTTCCCTTCAGTCTTACACTGTTAAGTTACGGATGGTTAGCGTAGATAGCCCTCGAGTAGCTTTAGCGCAAAATTTAGCGCTAAATTAGGGACGGCTAGCACAGATAACTCTCAAGTAGCTTTGTGCGAAATTCAAAACAAACAAACAATTAAGAAGTTGCTTTGGACACAATTATATTTCAGGCTATAACTTTGATAAGTATTTCATTCAAAGACAACCTTTATGAAATACCCTCGATGTCCTAATACATATGCACAGTACTGTACATAGCTTCATTTTCTTTTGATGAATACTTTATCATCTCAGATTGGATTGTTTCTTTAACTATACAACTCATACTATTCTGTTTATTTTTCTGTATAACCTATACTATTTTGTTTAATTTCCTATTTAACCCAGACCTTTCTCTTCACTTTCTGACATAACCCGTACTATTCTGTTTATTTTCTAATATATCCCACACTATTTTGTTCATTTTCATGTGTATTTTAATGTTATAATTTTCTACTTCTTTGATGAGTATTTTAAAATATTCTAATTTTTCATTTCTTTTAAAGAAACTTTGAAAGACAGATAATCCTATTATTTTAGCGCCTTCTAATATACTGTCTCTTTTGCTTAATATTTTAATTACTTTTACTATTTTGTTAAATTTTGCGACTATACTTACGTAGTTCTAATTTTTTATTGAATATCATAATGCATCCTATTTTATAAGACACCATATTAATTCTTATGAAAATCTACATATTTTCAATTATTACTTTTCCATCTCTCGATTTTTTTAGCTTCATCATGTGTGAAAAATATCATACGAAATACCGTATAATATAATAACTAGAATACTTACAAATGTAACCATTATTACAAAAGGAAGGATATGAAAGAAAAACAAAGAACAAACTATTAAAAATTGTAAATATCCTCATGGCGAAACGACAGCGTATCTTATAAATAGCAACGTAACTGTCGTCTTACTCTTTATAATAAACGCTCACGTTTTGTGTTTGACAGGGAATAAGACGGTGTTGGAATGTTGTAACACATCCTGTCAACTTAGGGAAACATGGAAAGAAAAAACGATTTGAAGTGGTGTAGCTTTGACAAAACTTAATGTATGGAACGTAACTAATTCCTGTAGTGGAAGAATGATGTATTATTACTGTTACTCTGTACGATTACTGATTCTCTTCGACTTCAAATACTTGTTTTTGTCCATGTGAGATAGATGGATAGAAAAGTAGATAAGATAGACAGAAAGAAAGATAATCCGTGATGACGACAAAAATCCACTTGTAAAGGATATTATATATGTAAATATATATAAGGAAGAAAGATTATCTGTTCGTTTATGTTATTTCGCGCAAAACGACACGAGGGCTATCTTCGTTAGCCGTCCCTAATTTAGCAGCTTAAGGCTGGAAGGAAGGCAGTCAATCAACACTCTCCACCACCAACTCTTGGGTTGCTCTTTTACTAACGAATAGTAGGATTGACTGTTACATTATAACGCCCTTACGGGTGAAAGGTCATGTATGTTGCGACCCTTATATTGAGAGTGGAGCGCCGGACCTTCCAAGTTAGCTAGATATTCTTTATATTATGATTACATCAAATAAGAAACTAAAATGTTGTTGTGGGACCGTTAACTTATTTAATTAACCTGGTATTATTATATTTATCTTATTTTCTTTCTCTGGTTTGTGTGTTTGTTTTCTCAAATTCGCGCAAAGCCACACGAAGGGTATCTGCTCTAGCCGTCTCTAATTTAGTAGTGTAAGACTAGAGGGAAGCCAGCTAGTCATCACCGCCTATCGTTAACTCATGGGCTATTCTTTTACCAACGAATAGTGGGATTGACCGTCACATTATAACGTCCTCACAGCTGAAAGAACGAGCATGTTTCGGAAATTCGAACCTATGACTTTCAGATTACGAGTCAAGTGATTTAACCAAATGGCCTTGCCGCACTTTTCTTCTTATTGATGACACTTTCTTCGTTAAGTACTTTATATTTAAGTGTTTTATAAAAAGGAAGCACTTAGCTTTCTAAACGAAATTAAAGTAGTTACCCTAAACGTTAACGAAATCTAAACACATGAACTACATCAAAATAAAGTAAAGCAGAATGACCCGTTTATTATAAACTCGTGAACATGAATACCAAGTCTGTTTAAAAGCGCTGTTATTGTGTTTTCAAGTAACAAATAAATACAGTGCATTACGATGAGAGCCAAATGGGTTTTATTTATTGCTAAGCATAGATACACAGAATGAGCTATCCATGTTAAGTCAACGCGGGTATCGAAACCAAATACTAGAACTGCAGACCTCCATCTTGAATGCGAGCCAATGAAGATCGCTGAATGAGTTCAAAACCTATCAACACAAATAAATCGATGCCACATATGAAAAACAGTCTAATAAGAAATAAATAATGGAACTTATGAGGAACACAAAGTTGTTTATTTTTAACGGAAAGGAACGCAGATAAATGTTTTGAAATTCTGCAAAATGTAAAGAACTTACGTCAGTCAGAAATAAATAAACTTCTTTGCTACAAATAGAGAAGTAACAACAGAAATACCGAGCATGTTAAACAATGAATACATGGTATTCAATGGCGGAAAATACTCTTCGATTAATCAATAATTGGAGATTAGTGTATTCTCAAGACGGCTTGCGTGGGTATTAAAACTTTAATACAAATAAAATACAAAACAACAAATGAGTTTCTTGTTATCACGAATTCCAGATCAGTAATTTTATTGTCCTGTTTCTTCAGTGTATGGACCTAAAGCGGAAACTCAGGTTTTGTTCAAAGCTACATTTTGTTTTAGGTAATGAAGAAGTGAAAACTGTATAATTCGGAAACTCTCATGTGTATTCTTTCTAATCTAAATAAACAATGTAGTTTTTTGAAAGTTTCGTAATCCTTTATAAACCTTGTTTCCTTTCGAACGCATCCATCGCGAAGCTTCAAACATTATCAAATAAACAATGTAAAAAAAATGGAATTTAATCAAAAATATTTGTAATTGTACCAAAGAAACAAGGTGATACGATGTATAAATATTGCAGTCTAATACGGAAGTTTAAAATCTTGGACCCTGTTTGAAATAACTGTTAAAGTGAACAGGTGGTACATGGCACACGCAAAAGTTAAAGTGTAATTTCATTTCTATTTTGGTCCAGCATGGCCAAGCGTGTTCAGGCGTGCGACTTGTAATCTGAGGGTTGGAGGTTCGATCCCCGTCGAGCCACTCATGCTCACTCTCCCAGCCGTGGGGGCGTTATAATATGACCGTTAATCCCACTATTAAGTGGTAAAAGACTAGGCCAATAGTTGGCGGTGGGTGGTGATAACTAGCTGCTTTCCCTCTAGTCTTACACTACTAAATTAGGGACGGCTAGCACAGATAGCCCTCGAGTAGCTTTGTGCGAAATTTCAAGAAACAAACAAACCATGTCTATTTATCATAAATAAGTTTAAGATATTATTATAGAAAACGGAATATGTCGTAAAGTGTACTAAGGTATCACATTTGTTTTGTTTTTATACTACCAAACTGTGAGACATAGCCCGTAATTTAACCAATTTGCTCAGTTGCCATTTTATCTCCTGAGTTTCAAAACAAGCCATGATTTTGATCGGTCTCTTTTCACATGTAGGTACCGGTTCTACACATTTTCTGCGTGTCTGATATTGCTGTCCTGTTGCCATGTGAACTCTTACACATTAATTTTACTCTTAAGGGAACGACATGATTGATAAAAACCTTCTAGTACCTGTCACCAATCAGTAAATAGATATCCGGGACCCTTAACTGAAATGAATCTCACATTTATATTGGTTTCAGGGCATGCTCGAGCCCTAAGTGTAAGATGGCCGTGACAATCTGTCCCTTTTTCCCATCAAAGCCACCTATTACTGGTTGTTTCTAAACAATTCGAATGTCATTACAGTAAGTTTCTTCAGCTTTTCTCCATTTTAGCAATGTTTGTCATCAGCGAGGCACCAAATCAGGTCACTTCATTTTAATGTGTATAGCATTATAACTTTTATAGCTTATTGTGCTCGCGTTTAGTGAGGTATACAATTGGTATTACTTGTATTTTACAATCTGTACTGTTGGTTATACGTGTTGTTGTTTCTGAATATCATCGAATATGAGAGCTATTTCACTTTTTAACTCCATATAAGACGTAAATAGACGTGTTCTCTTAAAATGCGTAGCAACAGTCTTTACATTTTTGAATTTTAAAAAAATATTTTTTATCGCTACAAGTTATTTTATATCAAAATCGCTTGCTTACGAGGTGTACCATCGCCATCTCTTGGTAATCTGGAGCACCTGACTTATATTTATGTGAGCTCAAAAGCTTATAAAACGGAAATTTTCGATTTTGTCCTAAGACGGGCACAGCGGCGCAGAAGCCCTTTCGTAAAACAAACAGAGATTTGTAATTAATAACTAATAATAACTATAATTAATTAGTCATTAAGGTTAACAAGTATTATCAAATTATAGATTTTTGCTTTGTTATTCCAAAACACTTTGTTAGTTGACTCCTCATATCAATAAATAAAAGGTTAGTATTCACTTTTACGTTGTAACTAATTTAAACAATACAAACAGTCTAAAAGGTAAATGCAATTTTTGCGATGTTTTAATCTTTAAGTATTTGTAGCTTCACATTTGAAACAGTAATAGAAATGTGATCCTTCGTAAAATTTTAACCTCAATTATTTTTACATTTTTCAGAAATTTTGAATACACTAAGTATAATAATATATAACATATAAATGTACTAAAAATATACAGAGCTTTCAATCTGACCCTAAACTTTGAAATACTCATGCCATAAGTAACTGATAAAGCGGTTTCGAAATATGCAGTAGGAATAACCCATTCTTTAGTTTTATACTTAAAAACGATTCTTTATTTTAATTTAGCGTAAATCTGCACGAGGACTATCTACACCAACCGTCCTCCCCAATTTAGCGGTGCAAGACAAGAGGGAAGACAGCTAGTCATCACCACCCACGGCCAATTCTTGGGCTACTCTTTTACCAACGAATAATGGGATTGACTGTCACTTTGTAACGCTCCCACGGCTGAAGTGACGAGTATGTGACGGGGACTCGAACCCACGACCCTCAGATTACGAGTCGAGCACACTAACCAATTGCCCATGCAGGGCCGCTTAAAAACGAACAAATAATAACAACACACTAGAGTCAACATTTGATATTAGAAAAAAGAACTAATAGAAAACGTTTGTTTTGTATGATGACTTTCTTGTTTAATTGTAAATGTAACATTTTAACGTTGTATCTTAATATGATTAAAGGAAACTGTTATTGAAACTTCCCTAACTACTCGTGATTATTTTAAAACGTACTTTGAGCTCCCTTATTATTGGGTGGTTTTATATCGTGTTTTCAAATATAATAAATTCCAGCTTCTTACTCTATATTTTATTCTGCATAAGTGACAGGTGTTTCTTTGTTTTTGTTTTTGTTTTTGAATTTCGCACAGCGACACAAATGCTCTCTGCGCTACCCGTCACTAATTTAGCAGTGTAAGATTAAAATAAAGGCAACTAGTCATGACCACCCACATCCATCTCTTAGGCTACTCTTTTACCAACGAATAGTGGGATTGATCGTACTTCATAACGCCCCCAAGGCTGAAAGGGTGAACATGTGAAAGACATTTCAACCCGCGACCCTCAGATTACGAGTCGAGCACCTTAACCACCTGGCAATGTCGGGTCAGCAACAAATAAAAATGAGGTCTTTTGTACTATACGTTGTAGACAATGAGAGTTATGTAACACAATTAGTGAAGCAACAGGGATAACTGGTATTTGAAATACGTCTAACAAGTAAAGTATTTGTCTATACAAGTCGTCGTTGATTTGTTTCTGTACTCTCTTGATTTTAATTTTGCTGTGAAAGTAGGGAAACTGCAATGTTAATAGAAGATAAAGTGAAGCAGATGACAATGAAAACTAAATGATTTACAAACTGCTCGATGCATTAGTTTTCATTTTCAGTAACTCATGTTGACGAGTTTCAAAGGAAATAATAGAAGCCTTTGTCATCAGTAACTCTCACATTTTGTTCAGAGTACAACTGAACTGAGATTTAAGCTCAGATGCCGTAGTCAGCAAGAGAAGAGAGGGTTTAGTAATTCTTTTGTAATAAATCACGAACAGATGTGTTTGACTTCAATCTAACAAAATCCTTTGGATCAGCTCTAATAAGAATCAACCGTCCTTCATTGAAATTTGTTAACATTCTTCTGCTTGTAACGAAATGTTAAAAAGTTCACAGCGGTAAATCGGAAGACCCAAGAAGCTAAAAATCGCGAGCACAACACAAGTCGCCCATTGTGTAGTTTTGTGCCAAGCAAAACCAAAACCAGATCTTCATTTTCATCGCTCTGCACCTCCTAGTGGCTTACTAGTGAGTATCATGGATTATGACGATAAAACTGGATTTTGATACCCGTGATGAACAAATTTCAGACAGCCCATTGTGCAACTTAATGTCTAACAACAACCAACCAACCAATGACGGTGGGATTAACCTTACATTTTTTTTTCCATTTATTTCTTTATCTGTGTATAGTTTTAGACTGTTTTTACATTATTTAAGGCCCAGGATAGCTAGGTGGTTAAGACGCTCGACTCGTAATCTGAGAGTCGCGGGTTCGAGTTCCTGTCGCACAAAACATGCTTGCTCTTTCAGCTGTAAAGGCGTCATAATGTCACGGTCAATCCATTATTCATTGGTAAAAGGGTAGCCCAAGAGTTGGCGGTGGGTGGTGATGACTAGCTGCCTTTCCTTTAGTGTGACACTGCTAAATAATTAACGGCCGACGCAAATATTCGTCTTGTAGATTTGCGCGAAATTCAAAAAACAAACAAATAGATCCGTTTTCATACTATTTAGCAACCATGAAAAAAACGTACATCTTGGATTAAATAAGAATCGAAAAAAGTATTTGGTTCGTTTGTTTGTTTTAAATTTTGCACAAAACTACACTAAGGTTAGTTGCGCTAATTGTCCCAACTCATTAAATACTTTCTCTTCTATCAAGGAGTAGCGAGATTGTTTCGTTATTTTATAACGGACAACGGCTGAAAGGGTTGAACATGTTTGATGCGACCGGTATTCGAACACCCAATCTCTCCGATTTTAAGTCAAGTGCCCTCACCATTTGGTCACGCTGGATTGGGTTAGTTTCTTTTAAAACCAAAGCGAAATTTGTACATTTGCTGTGTCTTTAGCGGAGAACTGAAACCCGTAATTTAGCACTGTAAGGAAGAAACTGAATAATAGCCCCCAAAAAAAACAACTGATTGGTTAGGAGGATAGATAAATATCTAATTACAGCAAAGAAAGAGTAGAATTATTGATGTAGTAATCATGTTTAAGTTATGTTACCTATTCATTCACCACTCAATTCCGTAAGGAACACAGGGCCGTAATCACTTGTGGATTCTTTAACAGGTTTTTAAGTGAGTAGGTTGTTAGCCCACTGCACCGAGCCGTCCCTAATTTAGTGGTGTAAGACAAAAGCGATGGCAGCTAGTCATCACCACCCACCGCCAACTCTTGGGCTACTCTTGTACCAACGAACAGTGGGACTGACCGTCACATAACGCCCCCACGGCTGGGAGGGCGAGCATGTTTGGCGCAACCCGGGTGCGAACCCGCAACCCTCGGATCACGAGTCGCACGCCTTAACGCGCTTGGCCATGCCAGGTCATGTTACCTATGACAGCAAGAAAGATGTAAGTACTTTAAAATTATTTTAAATTTTCTTTCTGTAACTAATAATACTTTCCAGATAAAGTTTCTACACGTAAGAAAAAAAACCCAGTGACTTGTAAACTGTACTTTATCCGCTGTATTTATTTTATAAACTACTTTGCGCCTTGAGTTTATATCACTACACATTCAGTAATTTTTCATTATTCTTTGTTTCAGTATAATAACATTCACCTCAGGCTGGGAATGTAAACGCTATCTTTCCAGTTTAATCTAAAAGTATCAATTCTCTGCATTTTCTAGTAATCTGTGATCGCTTTCTTATTTCAAAATGAAATTTTACCAGTGACTTAGTTTATACCTGTCAGCAGTCAGTGTGCCATCAGCTTTGTGTGTATATTTCTAATACTCTTAGGTTAACATCATTTATAAATAATTTGGGCTTTATATCTTAACTATTTTGACTATCGACACTACTAGTTTTCACGTACTCTTGAGAATTTCGATAAATCTCTTTTGAAACATTAAATCTGTCTTCAGTTTGTATAATCAAGAGACCTTTACTTTACCACCTAAAGCCTTGATTTTAAAATATTTCTAAACACTGTTACGTAACATTTCTCTCTTAGAATTAATAAATACGTTATCACACCACTGCCAGAAAGAGTATGACTGTTTATACTTTGATAAGCCTTATATTCGTGTTTCACTATTTAAATAACTGGTGGCCAGCCAATCACGGTGTAGCCTCTCAATTATCACGTGACTGTACTGTGGTATATTTAATTTTCAAACACTGAAGGAGAGAGAATGACATAATAAATAATAATGATATTTTAAATAAATTGTCACTTTGAATTCTTACTATTATTTCGAATAAAGTAACCTGATTTATCTTTCTATGAAATGTATCAGAGGTCAGAATTTTATGAACAGCTGTTACTTGTTATAAACTAAACCGTTAAAAACTTAATAAGAGATAATATAGTTTCACAAAATTTTTCAGTACGTCAGACTGGCGAGTAAG
Source organism: Carcinoscorpius rotundicauda (assembly GCA_011833715.1). Taxonomy (NCBI): domain Eukaryota; kingdom Metazoa; phylum Arthropoda; class Merostomata; order Xiphosura; family Limulidae; genus Carcinoscorpius; species Carcinoscorpius rotundicauda. Next base: position 7,054,829 of record CM022391.1, on the reverse strand, counting down.
AAATGATCATCAGTATACCTCTGCTACCAAACACAGAAAAATGTGGGTTTGGCTGTATTTATTCACGTGTTATGAGTGCTAATAGTAGTGTTAAGTATCGTGTGGACGTTTCTGTGTTGTTGAATAAAATTTTTACGTGGCTTTATTTGCGTTTATTTACATTTGACCACTGCAATGACCACTGAAATATCCACTGAAAACAAGCTCCACTTTATTTTCAACGAGAATCACTCTGCACCCAGTGGCACTATGTGGACTGACCCCACTAGAAACCGGGTTTCGACAAACCTAGTGGACAGAGCACGGAGAAACACTGTGTAACTTGGTGTTTAATTTTAAACAAAGATAATTACTGAAATGTTGGAACTATTTTATTTTTCTTTCCCCTACTGTTGTAACAAAATAAACAGTCTCTAGAGAGTCTAGAAGAGAAATATCAAGCTTATTGATATAAATTATTAAGTGTCAAAGTATATTTCTCAACTTCCTATAGACACTTTCCTCTCACCTTGTTGGGAGACACATTAGTTAATGTGCTTTCGCCATCTATTGGCAGGACGATAGAGTAGGCTGACGCTAGTGTGTTTTTTTAAATTTCTCATCTCCTGAGACGTTCAGCGAAGCTTGAGGACTTATAAACCTAAATTTCGAAACCTAATTTCAGAAGTGACCAGGTGATTTAGGTAATATCAACCACACACCAGTTTACCTTACTAAGAACTGTGGTTTCATGCGATATTAACCACACACCAGTTTACCTTACTAAGAACTGTGGTTTTGTGTGATATCAACCACACACCAGTTTACCTTACTAAGAACTGTGGTTTCAGGTGATATCAACCACACACCAGTTTACCTTACTAAAAACTGTGGTTTCAGGTGATATCAACCACACATTATTTAGTTTCTCTAGAACTGTGGCTAATATCAACCACACATTAATTTACTTTCTCGAAATGCTGTTTCAGGTACAATGAACCACATATTAACAAATTAATATACTTTCTTGAGAACTGTGGTTTCAAGTAATATCAACCACAAATTGAGTTACTCGACCTCGTAATGAGTCTAGCTGAACAAATACAAGTAACTCTCAAACTGGATCTATCAGGAAAAAAATCCATAGCTTTGCGAACTAAACAAAGCGTGCATAATAAAATGGTGCCTGATTAAGGTAAGATTGACCAAACTGAGTTCTACAAGTTAATGCAAGAGATAAAAAACAAGAGGTAAAAAAAACAAACCACGACACCGAGATACTGTGGCACCAAACAGAAAGAACCTCGAAGTCACTTTCAACAGTTTCTAAGAACAATATGGGAAAAAAGATTTATTCCACATTAAGCAAAACAATACACATTGTACTGTCTGAGTAATACCCACAGCAGGTACTGAACTGTCTGAGTAATACCCACAGCAGGTATTGAACTGTCTGAGTGATACCCACAGCAGGTACTGTACTGTCTGAGCAATACTCACAGCAGGTACTGTATTGTCTGAGTGATACCCACAGCAGGTACTGTACTGTCTGAGCAATACTCACAGCAGGTACTGTACTGTCTGAGTGATACCCACAGCAGGTACTGTACTGTCTGAGCGATACCCACAGCAGGTACTGAACTGTCTGAGTAATACCCACAGCAGGTACTGTACTGTCTGAGCGATACCCACAGCTGGTACTGTACTGTCTGAGTGATACCCACAGCAGGTACTGTACTGTCTGAGTGATACCCACAGCAGGTACTGTACTGTCTGAGCAATACTCACAGTAGGTACTGTACTGTCTGAGTGATACCCACAGCAGGTACTGTACTGTCTGAGCGATACCCACAGCTGGTACTGTACTGTCTGAGTGATACCCACAGCAGGTACTGTACTGTCTGAGCGATACCAACAGCTGGTACTGTACTGTCTGAGCAATACTCACAGTAGGTACTGTACTGTCTGAGTGATACCCACAGCAGGTACTGTACTGTCTGAGTGATACCCACAGCAGGTACTGAACTGTCTGAGTAATACCCACAGCAGGTACTGTACTGTCTGAGCGATACCCACAGCTGGTACTGTACTGTCTGAGTGATACCCACAGCAGGTACTGTACTGTCGGAGCAATACTCACAGCAGGTACTGAAATCTTAATTTCATCCTTTTAAGCCTTCAGACTTACCACTGAGCACGATGACGAAAATAAGAGGTGAGTTTGAAATTTTATTAACTATAGAAATATAAAAAATACACCTTTGATGTAAATTAAAATGTAATTAGGAAGATAAGGAGTTCGTTCGTGTCCTGTGTAATGTTACATCTAGCTTGACCTTGCTCGTGTGCGTGTTGTATTGTCGTAACTGACCAAAATAGAATGTGCGTTTCCTGAGGTCATATCCTGTAGTTCATATCAGTACTACATGTATTGCGTCACGTCTAACCAGAACTTATTCGTGTGTTTTACATTACATTTTACTAGTTCCACAGGATGCTAGCAATTAGTGAATATATATATATATGTCTGAGTGTGTGTATATAGGTATATATAAACACGCATACATCTAAGTGTCATAATATTTTCACAAAATGGTGTTGAAATGGTTAAATCGAACAGGTTGGTCATCAGCGAGGCCTCGGCTCATTCAGAGAGCAAGAGATTAGAAGCTGTTTGAAAGCGATAAGTGTCCGAACATCAGAGGAAAGTAAAGAAAGTCTTCAAAAGATTACCGTAAGAACCCTAAACGTTTCTGACCGCTAATGATTTGTTATCGGGAGTCATAAAGATGTTCTGCTTTCCACACATTAGCTTATGACGTAAGAAAAAAACATAGTGATAAGGAAAAACTTTGTAACCAATAACAAAACCGAAAATATAATATAATATAATATAATATATTCTCATTGAGTTTTTGTTGTTGTTTTTTACGTATACAATATTATAGCTATGCAGTACCTTATCATAAAAATTACCTCTGGCCGCAATTTGACTCGAAATATTTTCTTTACTTTAATATTGGAGCCCAAAAACGCGTTTTATAATAAGTTGTTGTTGTTGTTTTGAATTAAGCACAAAGCTACACAATGGGCTATCTGTGCTCTGCCCACCACGGGTATCGAAACCCGGATTTTAGCGTGTAAGTCCGCAGACATACCTCTGAGCCACTGGGGAGCTTTATAATAAGAAACATAAAGAGTTACAGAGGCTTCGGTAATAGCTGAATGTGAATCTATAAAAATCGAACAGTATTGTCTGGTTGCTTACTCAACTAACGTATTTGTAGATGATCCGTATTGTCAGGTAGCTAAGGCTCTCGACTCGTCACTCCAAACATGCTCGACCTTTCAACCGTGGGGGCGTTATAATGTGACAGTCAATCCCAATATTTGTTTGTAAGAGAGAAACCCAAGACGTGACGGTAGGTTGTGATGACTAGCTGCCTTTTCTCTAGTCTTTCACTGCTAAATTAGAGACGGCTAGCGTAGATAGTCCTCGTGTAGCTTTGGGCGAAATAAAAAACAAACAAAAAAATACTCCGGAGGGCTTAGATGGACGTTCACTAAAACTGCTACAGAGGTTAATTTGGTCAGTGCGAAGAAACATACACATTTTTATTTTTGCGGTTTTTATACGCGGTTTTTTTTTAGGATTTTTCATCGTTTCTTCTTCCCTTATTGATGAATCTCCACCAAATCTGGTGTGATAATTTTCAATGTCCATGTGGACATGCATGCAAGTCTGCAATGTTATATTTTGTTTTTATTATATTTATGGGCGTTTTTCTGTTCTGTGTTGCTTTTTCTTTGTACAGTTACATATGAGGGAATCTACTTTTCTTGTCCTGAGATAACCATTCATTAATCTTGAATTTATGTAACTTCCCTTGAAGGGACGTGCACTCCAAAGAGTATATTCAAATATACAGAAAACAAAACCAAAATATCTTAAGTACAATAAGTAAAACTACCTTCCTCACAACATAAAAAATCAGAATTATAACACTTAACACAAAATAAAATTAAATAAATTTGCCATCGCACCAGTGACATATAAACCAAACAAAAACTTCACAAATTATACAACAATGACATATAAACAAAACAAAAACATTACAAATTATACACCAGTGACAAATAAACAAAACAAAAACATCACAAAGTATACAATTTTACAAGAAAATTAAAACACGTACATTTTTAAAGGAAAATGTTTTCAATAATTCTTTCCAAAAATAACGAGGTCTCGACATGACCCGATGGTTAAGACACTCGACTTACAATCTGAGGGTCCCAAGTATGAATACCCGTCACACCAAACATGCTCGCTCTTTCAGCCGTGAAAACGTTATAATGTGACGGTTAGTTCCATATTCGTTGGTAAAAGACTAGCCCATTTTTGAAATTCAAAACAAATCAAATCAAATTATTAATCGTGAGATAGATACTTATGGTCAGTTGCTTTTTATCTTCACCATAAACTTTAGACCAGCGATGAAATACGGACTAAATTATACAGACCGTAATTTATGTTCATAAACACAGTTAATACATCTCACGCCTTTGTCTCAAGATAACGTTTTCAAACACAACACACATGGTGTAATTTAACTTTAACATAGCGCGGAGTGACACAATGTTTAAGTCTTTATTCAACTTGGAGAAAATAGTCCTGTTCCATAAAAAATAACATATGGTTATTTCCTTGCTTTGGCACAGATAGCCTAGCTGCTTTTTGCCATAAAACACTAAATCAACCCACCAACTATTTCCTTGTTTCATGTAGCAAAAAAAAAATTTTCTCTACCCACATATTGGTTTGATTGTTTTGAATATCGCGCAAAGCTACACAAGGGCTATCTGCGCTAGCCGTCCCTAATTTAGCAGTGTAAGACTAGAGGGAAGGCAGCTAGTCATCACCACCCACCGCCAACTCTTGGCCTAGTTTTTTACCAACGAGTAGTGGGAGTTGTTGTCACATTATAACGCCTCTACGGCTTAAAAGGCAAGAATGTTTGGTGTGATGGGGGATTCGAAGTCACGACTCTCAGATTACGAGTCGAGTAACTGGCGAGCCTACAGTACGAGGTGGGGTCTACAATAAGGAACTCAAGAAATTTGGGAACCAAAAATTTTTATAATGTTCTAATGTGCACGTGAGCAGACTATCTTGAACAATGCTTAATACCTAGTTCTTGGTCAAACATTGTCATCTAAGTCCGACAATTTTATTACAAGCTCACATAATTTTCGTAAACGTTAGGGAAAAAAATCCTCTCAAAAATCAACACTTTAAACCCTCGCTAGTAAATGACATTATGTGCATTCACGTATGGCATGGCCAAGCGCGTAAGGCGTGCGACTCGTAATCCGAGGGTCGCGCCAAACATGCTCGCCCTCCCAGCGTGGGGGTGTATAATGTGACGGTTAATCCCATTATTCGTTGGTAAAAGAGTAGCCCAAGAGTTGGCGGTGGGTGGTGATGACTTGCTGCCTTCCCTCTAGTCTTACGCTGCTAAATTAGGGACGGCTAGCACAAATAGCCCTCGAGTAGCTTTGTGCGAAATTCCAAAACAAACAAAGCATTCATGTAAAAATATTTCTTCGTGAAATTTTTCTCCACACATAAATATCTCTCATTATGTTCATTCATATAAAAATATTTCACAATGAAAATTTTCTCCACACATAGAAGTCTCTCATTATGTCCTTCCTTTCAAGAATATTTCATGATAAAAGTTTTCTCCAAATATAAATATTTTTCATTATGTTCATTTATACAAAAATATTTTATTACGAAAGTTTTCTCCACACATAAATTTAGCAGTGTAAGACTAGAAGGAAGGCAGCTTGCCATCATTACACATCGCCAACTCTTGGGCTGCTCTTTTACCAACAAATGATGGGATTGGTTGTCACATTATAACGCCTCTACGGTTGAAAGGTCGAGCATGTTTCGTGTGACGGCGATCCTCGGATTACGAATCGAGTACCTTAACCAACTGGCCATGCCAGGCCTAACACGCATATTGTCATCACTTTTCTTGATAATGTCTTAGAATACACAATAGACCTTTCACTTAAACACTATAATTTGTATGTTTTGTTTTTGCTTTTCAGAAAATTTTAATCTTCTAAAAATAACAGAAGTTCCCAACATCAGCGACAAAATAACCAACATTTGGGGAAAAAAAAACTCATAACAAAACCCAACGTTCCAGTAAACGCAAAATTTATTCAAAAACCAGGTACAAAACTAAAATCCATATTATGTAAAAACTACACTGACAAACACGACACCAAAATAATTTATAAAATACAACTTCCATGACTTCTACATTGGAGAAACGAGGAGAAAAATGGAAACTAGATTATAGCACACAAAAAAACACCTTCATACGTTTTTAAACACTAGAAGTCAAATAAACACAACATAACCATAGAAAACACTCAGGCACTAAGTGGGGAAACAAATGTAAAATCAAAGAAGCCATATTTATACAGCAACTAAAATCAAAATTAAGCCAAAATAAAGAAACACCATCATAAGAGGTCTGTTCAAAAAATACGCGAACTGTTTGAATTGCGCGGCTCCAGTTGGTTTCAGGGGAATCTGCTTGGTTTCGCTAGGTTTGCAGAGATCGGCTGATTACGACGCCATTTCCCGATTACAGATATCTTTATTTGTGTATTAGCTACGCGGTTTTAAATGAAGTGCGATATTTTCGTTTGGCGGATTTCAGAATGAATGACCTGAAGGAGCAACGACTTGCTGTGAAATTTTGTGTTAAACTTGGAAAATCTGCCACTGAAACTTTATTAATTATTAATCGTGAGATACATACTTATGGTCAGTTGCTTTTTATCTTCACTATAAACTTTAGTCCAGCGATGAAATACGAACCTAATTATACAGACCGTAATTTATGTTCATAAACACAGTTAATACATCTCACGCCTTTGTCTCAAGATAACGTTTTCAAACACAACACACATGGTGTAATTTATCTTTAACATAGCGCGGAGTGACATAATGTTTAGGTCTTAATTCGACAAACAGCCCTGTCCCATAAAAAGTAACTTATGGTTACTTCTTTGTTTCATGCAGCAAAAGCCTTCTCTCTAGTCTTACACTGCTAGATTAGGAGCAGCTAGCGCAGATAGCCCTCGAAATTGAAACAAACTAAACATTGGTTAAAGCGAATTTAGGCTGTTAATAAAAGGTTTTCATAGTAACTAAAAACAACATCTTCTAACAATTGTCATTAACAGTTGCCAAATCATACTGTTAAGTGTTAATAACTGTTATTCGTCGCAGCATTCTTGTATTCTTCGTGTTATGATTAATGTATTCATGGATTTTCAAGGTATATTGGTTTTAGTATTTACTGCAGTGTAGGTTATGCATGGCATCTGAAACATAAGTGAAAGATTTAGTTATTTCTGAATAAACTGTAGAAAATTGTCTTTTATTTTGCGTTTACTTCTGTTTGTGAGTATTAAATTTGGAATTTTTTTATTTTAGCACAATATATCATATATTAATGGAGAAATGTGACGAGGTAATTTTTCGTGTAAAAAATCGTTACACGAAATAGCATCAATTATTGGTCCCTTGAAAAAGAAACAGCACGTGCGAGTATTTTCTTAAGGTATTCACCAGCAACTGACCACCAAAGTCTCACTGTGTTCAATACTTTTTTAGTTTTTTTTTAATAAGTACTTATTTTTAACTTTTCGTTTTAGGTCCCCTTCTAGTACAGCGGTAAGTATACCGAATTACATCGCTAAAGTCAGGGGTTCGTGCCTTGTTGTAGACTCAATAGCTGGCCCGATGTGGTTTTACTATGATGATGTTTTATGACGCAAAGCAACGAAGAAAACACACAAATACAGTTCGTGGTCTCATGAGAAATTTAATAAGAAGGCTGTATTCTCCAGTTCACATCGAGTACGTTGTACAGACTGAAACCCAGGTATAACTTTTTTTCATCAAATCACAGAGTTAATATCCTTAATGCTCGACATTTGTAATTACTTTGACGGCTCTCAATGAATGTTTTCTGAGAACTTTATGTCAGGTTATATTAATTTCGTATAAACAACATTGTATAGTTCTGGATCATTGTTTGCTATGCAATACTTTTCCGAGAAATCCGTATGATTAATTATGTTGTCAGGTGCTCAAAAGATTGAAGTTTATGTTATAAGGTCGATAACTCGTGCTACAATTTATCTTTACTGACAACTGTGAAACTTTTCTTTTTAACAGCGAACACAGATTTCAGGAAAATATATTATCCTGCTATCATAAATAATAAAAAAAAAATTTCCTTCTCCTGTTGCCACAACTTTCTTAAACTTTGTGAACTGTCTCAAATTTACTTTGTGTCCTTGTTTTCGGATATTCGTGCAAAGTTACACAAGGGATACGTTTTACGAGTCAAGATTTTTTCTCTTAGATGATAGAGAGATGGAAGGAAACTAGACAACAACATTTTCAGCTATCTCTAACTGAATCTTGGGATGTCATTGTTACTCTTATAACTCACCCACGAAAACACGAACCATGAATATACGGAGATGATTTAGAATGCCAAGTGTTCAATCCTGTCAGGAGTCCAATAACAGCAGTATTATTTCCGCTCGATGTCTAGTACTTTAAAAGCCAACTGTAAGTGTGACAATTCCAGCGAAAGTATGTATGTTTTTTTTTAGCTGTTGTTTGTAAGGAAATGAATCATTGTGTACACGTTGGTTAAACGGTTGAGATACAGATCTGACCTTTTGTAGTTTTAATTTACTGACCAGAGCAGCAATCTTTGTCAGGTCTTTAAATGAAACAACAGATTTGACTGTCTCTTGCATAGCACGTTTATAGCTAGCAGCAAAAAAGCTCGTTCAGTAGCTTTAGGTCTCGAACATTGAATAGTTTGATCCGCCAACATTTCCAATAAACAACGTTTATCAAAGTCGTGCTTTTGCGTTGTCGACTGACTTTTCCACTTAAGGGAACTTCATTCCGTTTTGTAACTTTTAACGAGCCAATAATGTTTGCAGAAGTTGGTACATAGCACACACTGTATTTGTACATAATAAACATAAAGTTTCCTAAAAAAAACTGAACAAGTTAGAAAATTTAGAATGGAAAATAAATTATTTGAATTTTAAAAACAAATCTAATATTGATGTCATGTTTCTCATCTGTCTGATTTGAAAGTCTTGCCCTAATCAGTGTACAATATTTCTTTCTATGTTCATGCATGTTTGTTATTTTACCACAAATTTGTCGTATTAATGACTCCTATCACAAGTCTCAGGGTAATGTGTGTAACATGTGCTCCCTTTCATGTCTCTACAGATAGGGTGTGTTTTCACACATTTGTTTCAGTAATGATTTGCATTACGAGTGTCAGGAGGTTTGATATATGGTGTGTTGTCTCGTATTCATTTGTAGATCTGGAGTTTTTACACAGACTTACTGTTTTAAGAAATTAGCTCAAGATATTTGATGTACCATGTGCTGCGTCGTATATTTCAGTACATCTGAGGTGTTCCACAGATATGATGTATTAATAAGCAAATACAAGATACCAAATACTGACTAATGATTTTCATAAACAGAATGTTTCAAATATTCGACTTGGGCACATCACTAATAGCCCGTTATGTTTGTTTTTTTTCTGATTATCATCAAAAGTAACAAATCAACAAAACAGCTCAGGATAAACTCTTACTAAGCGGACTGACGCACATGACTTCTTAATACTTATAAGAGAAACTGGAAAATCATCACCCTTTGACTACTTTAACTTTATTAAAGTAATATTACACATCTGAATGTGTAAAATAAATTTACAAATACTAAGGAAAAAATCGTTTCACCAACGCAATCAATCAATTTATTTTCAATAGGGCCCGGCATGGCCAAGCTTGTAAATTCGTTCGACTCGTAATCTGAGGGTCGCGGGTTCGCATCCCGGTCGCGCCAAACATGCTCGCCCTTTCAGCCGTGGGGCGTTATAATGTGACGGTCAATCCCACCATTCGTTGATAAAAGAGTAGCCCAAGAGTTGCTGGTGGGTGGTGATGACTAGCTGCCTTTCCTCTAGTCTTACACTACTAAATTAGGGACGGCTGGCACAGATAGCCCTCTAGTAGCTACGTGCGAAATTAAAAAAAACAGACAAAGAAACACAAACAATTATTTTCAATAGAATAATCAAAAGTCGCCTCCTAAGACCATAAATATTTTCTAAACAGCATAATGTTTCCCTCTAGTTGTGCTCAGATCCTTGCAACACCAGAACTCAGTTGAAATAAAAATTGATGTGAGTTTAAAAAAATGTTCAATTTAAATTTTATATTCTTGCGGTTAACCAAAGATAACGCATGAACTTAATGAAAAAAAAGTAGCTTTTGCATTTACTGCTTTTTTTCTTTGAAAGTCATAGTCGAAATTAAGAGAAAAACAGACGCTTTAATGAGAAAGTATTCTAAAGTTCATATTCTTAGCTATCGATCAGAAAATTTTACAAAGCTTTTAGTATTCGATAAACCTCCAAGAATATGCAGAAAAAGTAAAATAAAATTGCATTAAAATGTAAATATTCTATGATCTCGAATCCATTACCTGATGTATGTGCCCGAAACGAACAGATTAGCTTGTTATTTGTAAATCGAAAATTTAAATTTACTAGACTGCTTTAAGGAGTAAGAGGCCCTTCTGCAAAGCTTTTGCACACGTGTAATCTCTTCGAAATAGGCATGCACCTGATTCACGGACTTTAAGAGCATTTCTCTATAAGATTAGGAAACAAACGGCCACTGTACTGGGTCTGCTAGCACTAAAGTATCATCATGTCACATTATATGTTGGATTATTTTTTTATGTTAATCACAAATTCACTTCACTAAAGCACTAAATAAATATTGCACGTAACAACTCGATTCCTTACAAGGATTTAAAAAAAAACATTACAAATATTGAGTTGTGTGTTTTTCTTATAGCAAAGCCACATCGGGCTATCTTCTGCGTCAACCGAGAGAAAGCGAACTCCTGATTTTAGCGTTGTAAATCTGTAGACTTACCGCTGTACTAGTGTGGGGCCAGATAATGAGATATGTAATGGGACGATCAGGTGTGAATAGCTATATTATCTTATTATTTGATCTGTATCTTACATTATATTTTCGTTTTAACATTTCGCGTAAAGCTACACGAGGGCTATCTGCGCTGGCAGTTCCTAATTTGGCAGTGTAAGACCAGAGGGAAGGCAGTTAGTCATCACCACCTGCTGCCAACTCTTAGGCTACTCTTTTACCAACGAATAGTGGGAATGACCGTCACATTATACACCCCCACGCTGGGAGGGCGAGCATGTTTACCGCGACCCTCTGGTTACAAACTGAGGGTCCTAACCACCTGGCCATGCCGATCATGTCTATGTAATAGTAATAAATAGTATTAAATATTTTTTAACTTGTTTCAAATTGTCAGTTGAGTTTTTTGGAAAACTTTCAAAGTTTCCCCGAATATTTCATCAATTTTTATAGCTTAGTACACTTCACTAACTCCCGCCTTTCCTCTTTGTACATTTCACCAACTTCCGCCTTTCCTCTTAGTACACTTCAATAACTCCTGTCTTTTCTCTTTGTACACTTCACAAACTCTCGCCTTTCCTCTTAGTTCACTTCACTAACTCCTGCCTTTCCTCTTAGTACACATCACTATCTCTCGCCTTTCCTCTTAGTACACTTCACTAACTCCCGTCTTTCCTCTTAGTACACTTCAATAACTTCCGCCTTTCCTCTTAGTACACTTCAATAACTCTTGTCTTTTCTCTTTGTACACTTCACAAACTCTCGCCTTTCTTCTAAGTTCACTTGGTTGGTGTCAGTTGGTTGGTATACTAACTATATTGTCAGTTGAATTCTATTTTTTATGTGTTTCCTTTCACCTAAAGTACAATGATTCATATATTCTGGACAGAAGATAGCTTATTGTTTTGAAGATTTGATTATTTTTAAAATGATAATTACTAAAATCCTTTTTTTAGCTACAATACATAATGTTTCTAATTTTTATTATCTGAGCTTCCTACACGTGCTTAATTCTTCTGTAATTACACTTGTAAAAAAGTCCATGTTTTTACCAATGGAATACGGCGTGTTTCTTCTCACATGTTGTCATTACGCATTGAAGGAATCCACTGACGACGTAATTCACTGTTTGGGAGTGAAAATTTTTTTTTTTCATTTTCTTCACTAAATGTAATAATTTGGTGTGAGATGCATTGAAAACACAGTTGAAGTTTTCTATCTTACAAGAAGACGTCAACCACAATTAAGAAACAGACCATCTAATCAGTAAGCCAACAGGTGAGAATTTTTTATCCAGTCAATGTAGCTAATTTGAGCAAGAAACAAAAAGTCTTTTAAAGTTGTAAATATATACATGTGTGACGTAATTAACCATAATCCTACAAATGGATTTGGTATGTTTGAAATACGTCCGCGTATGTATCAGGTATCATTTTCAGTGACCTCTTCATCTTAGTTTTAAGTGTTTCTGAATTTTGTTAATAAACTCGAGTGTTTTTCCTCTGGTGGTTATTGTCAGCTGTATTTATATTTTGTCTAAAATTGACGCTTGTCTTGTCACAGAAATAACATTTAACATCCGTTTCTTGAAGTTATTACAAAGTACATGAAAATCGATAGTTAGGCTGAATCCACGATGGACTAGTAATTGTTTTAGACAGATTAAATAGGATTATAAAGATTATATGCTGGATCTTATGAACGTAATGTTTTGGTAAACACGTTAAGTTCTACTGTTTTAAACCATTTTCTTTGTGTATGATTTAATCTCATTAATATAAAAATATGTATATATATATATATATATATATATTTATATATGCAGCAAAATTTGCAGATCAATTATTTCAAAATTGTAACCGACACTGAATTATTCATTATTTTACAAGCTCGACACTTTTTAATTACTCATTGGAATAAAAGTTTACTTTGGTAGTAATTCAACAAAATATAATTTTCATACGGCAGTAGTGAGAGGCTGTAGATTAAAAGGCCATTTTCCAGGATGAAATGGAGAAGCAAGAAAAAGTAGCTACGTATCTTTCCAGCACAGAATAGCTCGAGAACTAACGTTCAGTGTCTTTTCCAAGAGTATATCTTGCCGAACTAAAGCGAGGTAGCAAACAACACACCAGGTAGACGTACAGATAGGACCTGATAATAAGCTGCAATGTTGAGATACGATTTGTTGTTCTCACTAGGATCAGATTTTTTTTATCTGTACTGGTTCCAAACAATCCCCCATAGTGCAGTGCATCACTCCTAGCTTGTAGAATAATGTGACCAGCACGTTCTGGATATTATCCCCTTTGGTACTAAAACTAAAACTGAGAGTCTGATTATGTTTAGGAACAAAAATAAAACATAAAAAATAGGCGACTTTTGGACGCTAGATGGACATTTTATTTAGAAAATCGTAGTGAACTGTGATGTTATTTTCAAGTTTATATTTCTCTGGGAGTAAAGTGCAGTAATACGTTTCTTGAAGTAAACTTTTGAGATAAGTTTGCTTCTTAAGCGAATGGCGAACAGTGCTGTAAAATATATTTCCAACCTTTGAAAATTACGAACTTATATGGTCCATTTAAACGTTAATTGAAATTAACTCTGTCACACATCACCTCTGTATGAATTAAAACTACAACAAACAGAAGGAAAACCTAGATTAAGTATATTTATAAAATAATACAAAACAACTGATATAGATTAGCCGTTATTACGAGTAAGGATTCCCTGTCGCATAGTGCAGCATTCCTCATAGTAGCTTGGAAATCCCTTAACTACGAAATTGCAGTTTTTCGGATATTAGAAAGAAAGTCGATAAATCAGTGGAATGTTAAAGGAACTTGTAAAACAACGAAAAATTCCTAGTTAATCCAACCCTCCCGTATTTTCATAGACAAGTTAAAACAAAACAAGAATCGTGTAAGCCATTCAGAAAGTCATCAAATACGTGTGACTTGCAAGGGGAAATTAGTTTATAAATAGAAACTAACGTTCTAGGTTCGCACTTCTAGTCCTTTCCTCTAAGCCTACTTTCCATTTCCATTTTGCTTTGTATATCACTAAACTATATACCCGATAAAGCAAACACTTTTCAAATACCTATCGTAATTGGTCATTTGTAGATACGGTTCCAGTAATTTTTCATAACGATCACGCGTTTCCAATAAAAATTATAAGATAATTTGCCTGAATGGATGGCCCTTTATACGTCTGTAAAATGTAAACCTATCAATCATGAGTCTGATTAAAAATCCTTTTCATAAAGAGAGACTTATGAATGAGAGGCAGTCGTCGTGTCGTTTTAAAGAGACACTCGTGAAGAAAATGAGTGTCTTGTTGTATGCAAATTCGCATTTGAAATCAGTATTTTTACAGAATATAAAATATCATATGAAAACATTTTTGTTACAAAAAAGGGCGAAATACGAGGAAAACTGGAAATCCTCCTAGCCGTTTGTTGTTGTTTTGAATTAAGCACAAAGCTACACAATAGGCTATCTGTGCTCTGCCCACCACAGGTATCGAAACCCGTATTTTAGCGTGTAAGTCCGCAGACACACCGCTGAGCCACTGGGGGAGTACGTAGTTCTTTGAATACGAGTATACTAGTTGCTTTATATCCACAGAAATAGAAAAATCGGCGGACCTTATTTTCTTAAACAAAACCAAATTGGATTTTTCATTTTTCTGTTGTGGTCAAACATCGAACCGTAGATTAAGTCTGTAAAACTCGTTGAATAAACAAGTGTTATATCGACTAAAATCAAATCGATTACATGTTACCGTGATTTATTGTTTTTGTTTTGTTGGTGTTTTGAAAAATAAATCTATATAATGGATTTATCTGTATTCTGTCATCTGTGAGTATCGAAACCCAATATTTAGCAGAATAAACTTACAGACGTAGCGTGAAGAGTTTGGTTTTCAAAAGCGCATTCCTTCTAAGACAAATTTTCACAGATGTTAAGACTAAAACGTGTTTTTTTTACCAGAAACAGCATTCGAGACTTTTATAAAAAACAGAACTAATCTCAGTGATTAATGTTTCATTTCCAGTGGTTCTTAGGAAAGTTATTTCTTGTGGATTTTCAAACAGAGTAGATTAGAAAATTGATAGGAAAAGAACGAAGATTTAAAACTGTGCGCGCAGCTGACGTAATTCACAGTGATAACTTTTATCATAGTTGAAGCTTAACCAACCAACAATCTATAATTATTGATCTGATCATCAACCAACAATCTGTAATTATTGTATCAATCATCAACCAACAATCTGTAATTATTGTATAGTTCATCAACCAACAATCTGTAATTATTGTATAGTTCATCAACCAACAATCTGTAATTTTTGTTTAGATCATCAACCAACAATCTGTAATTTTTGTTTAGATCATCAACCAACAATCTGTAATTATTGTTTAGATCATCAACCAACAATCTGTAATTATTGCTTAGACCATTAAATATAACTTGACTGACCAGTCTCAGACTATAGTTTATATTAGAGTTCAACTAATCAGTAATCTGACACAATTATTTTTACCACAAGTTCAACTAGATAGCAGACAATCTGGAACTAATTCTTATATGAGCTATTGGAGTTTAAATAACCAATAATCTCAAACTATTGCTTTTACCACAGTTCAAGCTTGAATAAAATAACAGTGTTAAATAACTTCTCTTTTGCCATAGCTTTCTTAACTCGTTCACACCATAACTGTGATTGCTCGCGCAATTTGATGATACAAACATCGTCTCAACTGCAGCTGTGTTTGTCTTATCCAAGCTGGAATAGAAAGTCCCGACAATGGGCGAAAGGTATTCTCAGCACTGGGATATGGCAGATATATTGTGGTTGACATATCATTACATTCGTCCTCATTTTCACTCATACCTTCTTAGAATTAACAACAATTAGAAGCTATTTGTAATTAAAATTAGAGTTAAATAAAGAACGGTCTACATCTTAAGTTTAACTAAAAATAATCTGAAGCTATATTTTTGACAAGGTCTAAGAGGTCTACTTTTAACTTACTAGAGATCTAAATAGACTACTGACGATGAAACTATCTTAAGAGAAATGTAAAATGACGAAAACTCACGAGAACATAATTTTAAAATAAATAAAGTAGTACTTTGTAACAGCTTTCAAGTAACAGTAGCCCCCCAGTGGCACAGTGGTATGTCTGCGGACTTACACACTAAAAACCGGGTTTCGATACCCGTGGTGGGCAGAGCACAGATAGCCCATTGTGTAGCTTTGTGCTTAATTCTAAACAAACTAAACTAAACAAGTAACAGTAAACAAAGTGTTGTAGTTTAGGTTTCACTATATCTCCAGTCTCTGATAAAGCACACTATCTAATCCAAGGTTTGGAGACAGTAAACGCAGTAAGAAAAACCCTGGTATATGAGACACGGAAAAAGAAATTGAAAGAGCGTATTATAATAAGAAAGAAGTATTATCGATTTTCTGGGGTCATAGTCATGGAAATGAATTTTGTTAGAGCTCGTAGTTTGGTGAAAATGACAGACTTTCCAACTTATCGGATTTTTATATTATTTCACATGAAATCAGCGGTTAAGAATTTAAACTAATACATTATACAAAAATAGCTCCCATAGAAATCAGTATAATAAATTACAATGCTAAAATACATCAGTGTATGAAAGGATTTAAATAGTGTTATTTCGTATATGGTGGCGCACAACATAAAAATGACTGTGTTAAAGAGATTGTAACATTGTGTGTTATTTCACTTTCGCTTATTTATTTAGCACTGTGGTTTATAACACGTTTTGATATTTATTGCGATTTCAATGATTTGATGTTTAGTCATATCATGTTTTGATTTACATTGTTCGTTGTATTGGTTTTCATTTCAACGTTCTGGGTTATCTATTTTTATAATTTTACAAATTTCCAGATGTACGTTACTCTATGTAGGGTAATATTTACTTATCTTAATATTTTGATTCATGGCATGTTTCATTGTATAGCAGTTTCTAGTTTTTGATTTATCTCATGCAACGTTTCGTTTATCCATTCCAACGTTGCGCTTTATCTTACTCTCGTCTAGATATTTAGTCATTTGAGGTCGTAATTTATCCTACAAACATGTCGTTAATTTATTCCAGTTTTGAATGAGTTATAACATCAGGTTTAGCATTGGCTGAAATTGCAAAAGTGGTGGGAAAACGGCCGACCCTTGGTCAGTTTCTATGGAGTTATGAAATTACAATCTTCTCAGGTCATCAGAACATGATCGGAGTGAGCGTGTAAAGCAACCACGTTTTAGGTTCAGCAGGTTAGGAGACTAAATATGTGACGTTATAATCCAGTATACGAAAAAAAAGCGCAAAGTGTGAGAGAAAGCGAGAGATTCGACCTTGGTTTGAGAAAGAAATATAAAAGACAGAAGTTCAACGAAAGAAATATGGAGACAGAGAGATGTGAGAAAAAAATTAGTAAACCGAGGGTGTGGCGAAGAAAGAAAGTTATGTCATGGCAGTAAGGAAAAATAAAACATGTTTCTAAATGTAAGTATTATTGGTTATCAGTGATATACTGTAATTTCTTAATATTACTTTAATATGAGTATATTAATGAGTTAATATGATAGGTATAAATATAACCTAAATAAAGTTTATGGACATAAGAAGGGAAAGCGAAGAATAAGCATAATCGGGTTGTAACATGGTTTTATATTGCTCGCGTTTTATTGGATTTTAAAGAAACGAAACAGGTAAAACCTTTCTAAAACACGACAAGTGAAACTAAATTCGAAGATGTTGTGGGTGGGGCAATGAAAAGTAATTATAAGCTGCTCCTTGGTGAGTCAATAATATGTTTGAGAAGTCCTTAAGTTAAGATTCGGGGTTTGATCCCTAATGTGATAAAAAAAAAGAAGCTGGTCTGTTTGCTAAAGCAAATGAATTATAAAATACCCTAAGACGACATTCGCTTTATAATAACCAGTAAGTAATTGAATGTTTATAAAGATAAAATACGTAGTAGTAGGTGAGAGGAAACGTAGTCGTCGTTGAGATAAAATGTTTTCCCACTTTCTTCATACATTTCTCTAACAGCCACGAACTATCTTTCATATTACATCCTTGTCTATAATTCGATTAGGTTGCTTTAATATATCCCGTGATAACTTCAAGGAAAAAAAATTATAATGGCAAAATCGCGAAGAGTTCGATAAATATAATTATTATTTTCTCGTGGAAATAAATCAAAAGAGTAACATTCGTAAAACTGATTTTCGAACAACTAGTGTATTGTTTAGCATAACAATTGGTTATTAATTTTTTTATTATTATACGATTTGTTGATAAAGTAATTTTAACCTTATTATTTTGGTGCAAAGTAAAATAAAAGCATAACGTTAATTTAATCATTTGATGTTCGACAGACCAAATTCTTTAATGTCCAAATTTGTCACTCGTCTATTTTTTATACCAGAAACTAGATCTCGGTGTGCTGTGTTTGTTTGTTTTTTGAATTTCGTGCAAAGCTACTCGAGGGCTATCTGTGCTAGCCGTCCCTGATTTAGCAGTGTAAGACTAGAGGGAAGGCAGCTAGTCATCGCCACCCACCGCCAACTCTTGGGCTACTCTTTTACCAACGAATAGTGGGATTGACTGTAACATTATAACGTCCTTACGGCTGGGAGAGTGAGCATGTTCGGCGCGGCGGGGATGCGAACCCGCGACTCTCAGATTACGAATCGAACGCTTTAACACGCTTGGCCATGCCAGGCCAATTTTTTTAAAAATATGCCTTAAGTAAGTTATTTAATTGTTTTGTTTGTTTCTCTTATAACGAAGCCACATCGGGCTATCTCCTGAGCCCACCGAGGGGAAACGAACTCCTGATTTTAGCGTTATAAATCCGGAGACATACCGCTGTGCTAGCGGGAGGCACTTAACAAACCGCATATTGTTTAGATTTTTGTGGTCTTTCCTGCAAACATTCTTTATGTCTCTCTCGTTTTGCTGGAACAAATAGTTGGCAATTATTATTTAATGAGTTGACCTCACTGATGAGTTCCTTGTGTGTGTTATTTAATAAAGTTTTTGCCTATGTTTAGAACGAGCTGAATTTTCTGACATGACGAACTTTATCAGTTTGTTTTTCATTCTAATAATCATTTTGTTGAAACAATAAATATAGCAGTATCCTTCTTAAAGTATTGTCACTATACGTTATTGTCAAAATATCTTTTGTCCGCAGTGTGTCTACAAGTCTTTGTACTGTATAAAAAATGTTTTACAAGCAAAGAAAACAGCTGATCGTATTGGTATTTTCACTGATCTTCGATTAGGACTCGCCCCCCAGTGGCTCAGAGATATGTCTGCGGACTTACACGCTAAAATCCGGATTTCGATACCCGTGGTGGGAAGAGCACAGATAGCCCATTGTGTAGCTTTGTGCTTAATTCAAAAACAACAACAACAACTTACCCCCCGCTAGTACAGCGGTATGTCTCCGGATTTACAACGCTAAAATCAGGGGTTCGATTCCACTCCGTGGGCTGAACAGATAGCCCTTTGTGGTTTTGCTATACGAAACACACACACACACACACTCGATTAGGACTCGAAAATGTCTTGGTAACAGTTTCTTATTATACACGCAATCTGTAAGTAGTTTATTTAAAATACGTTAAACTCTACTGAATAGAATAAGTCATTTCAGTGAGAATTAGCACTTTAATTTACTTTGTTTTTTAAATTTCTGTCGAATAAACGGAAATAAACACTGCTGATGTAGATCGAAGCTGAGTTTCATAAATCATTATTCAATACGAACAAACACAAACGATAGGATCTGACAGACGTAGATCAAAATTATGTTTTATGACTGATTGTTCAGCACGACCTAAGATAAAATATAACAACAGGTTTGGGTCGAATCTCAGGTGTTTATTCAATACGACAAAACAGAAATAATACAAATCAAAACTGGGTTCTTTAACTAATTAGTAAATATGACCAAGCATATGACAAATGTGTGTTTACAATTTCGCTCAAACCTACACGAGGGCTATCTGCGGTGGCCATCACTAATTTGGCAGCGTAAGACTGGAGGGAAGGCACCACCCCCCGCCAACTTTTGTGGCACTTTTATCAAAGAATAGTGGGATTGATTGATACATTATAACGTACTCAGAAGCATGTTTGGTGAGACGGGTATTCGAATCCGAGACTCTGAGGTTACAAGTCGAGCACCCTAACCACCTGGCCACGTCGAGCATGTACATGGGAGAGAGAGAGAAAAAGAAAGAGAATTCTTCTTTCTAAACCTACAGTTTCTTCTCATAAAAATGTAATATTTTTTACAAAACGTGCAAAGAAAAATGGTCATAACAAAAACTTCTACTGACAGTCACATGAATATTTTAAAGTAATTACTTATTCATAACAGTAACAAGAAGAGCGTCTTATTATTTAATATTTTTTCGTATAACAGATCAAAATCATAAAGTAATCTCTATAATTATAATACAGCATGAAATAATAGGACGTCTGTCTTCAAGGGAATCTCCATCATGGTTTCATAGTTAACATAACATGGACAGGTTAAGGGAAATCCGTGTCCTGATCATACTACTTGATGTGACAGGACGTCTGTCTTCAAGAGAATCTCCATCATGGCATCATAGTTAACATAACATGGACAGATTAAGGGAAATCCGTCTCCTGATCATACTTACTTGATGTGACAGGACATCGTTCGTGGAATTTCCTTTCTTGACCAAATTATAACTAAAACAACTTGCGTGGAATTCCATTCTTATTTTCCTTTAGGGGAATCTCTAATGTGATAGCACTGTTCTTATGACTTATTTCATCTAAAAAAAACTAATCGCACTGTTATTATTACTTATCACATATTTCAAAATAATTATCGTACTGTTATTACGACTTATCACATTTAAAACTGGTCGTACTTTTCTTATGACTTATCACATGTTAAAACCTGATCCTAGTGTTATTATGACTTATCACATGTTAAAACCTGATCGTTGTTTTATTACGACTTATCACATGTTAAAACCTGATCCTAGTGTTATTATGACTTATCACATGTTAAAACCTGATCCTAGTGTTATTATGACTTATCACATGTTAGAAACTGATCCTAGTGCTACTATGACTTATCACATGTTAAAACCTGGTCGTTGTTTTATTACGACTTATCACATGTTAAAAACTGATCCTAGTGTTATTATGACTTATCACATGTTAGAAACTGATCCTAGTGTTATTATGACTTATCACATGTTAAAACCTGATCGTTGTTTTATTATGATTCACTACATGTTAAAAACTGATCCTAGTGCTATTATGATTCACTGCATGTTAAAAACTGATCCAAGTGTTATTATGATTCACTGCATGAAAACTGATCCAAGTGTCATTATGATTCACTACATGTTAAAAACTGATCCAAGTGTTATTATGATTCACTACATGTTAAAAACTGATCCAATTGTTATTATGATTCACTACATGTTAAAAACTGATCCAAGTGTTATTATGATTCACTGCATGAAAACTGATCCAAGTGTCATTATGATTCACTACATGTTAAAAACTGATCCTAGTGTCATTATGATTCACTACATGTTAGAAACTGATCCAAGTGTTATTATGATTCACTACATGTTAAAAACTGATCCAAGTGTTATTATGATTCACTACATGTTAAAAACTGATCCAAGTGTTATTATGATTCACTACATGTTAAAAACCTGGAGGTAATGCTGATCCTGTTCATACCATTCACTCTCCGTAAAACTTTATCACACAGTTGAAACAACTGTGTCCTTTATCCTGATCATTGTACAGAAATTCTTTATCCTGATCATGCTACAGAAATCCTTTATCCTGATCATCGTACAGAAATTTTTTTATCCTGATCATGCTACAGAAATCCTTTATCCTGATCATGCTAAAGAAATCTTTTATCCTGATCACGCTACAGAATATGAGAAAAGCCCAGTCTGATTATATTACTGGATAAAACAGTTACGGCCAATAAATTTTAAAATGCTCAATCACGTGACCGTGCTTTAACCTGAACTAAATCTCCAGCGTTATACTCTCGTAGATTTGCCTCGTCAGGTTTCACAGTTAGATTTTAAGAGTTGTCAACATTATTTTTACCTAAAGTGATAAATTACTGAGAAGGGGTATTATGAGTGGTAAGTGAATTTTTGTATTGTGTCTTTTGCATTAGTAGTTTAAGACAACTATAAAGTTACAACTTTACACTTTAGAAAAACACAACACTGTTCCTATGAAAAAATCTGTAATTCAAACTAAAACGTCTGAGTCACAATATTCTACCATATAGCGAATCGTAAAAACAACAACTCTGAAAATGTAGGATATAG
The DNA here is from genome assembly GCA_011833715.1 of Carcinoscorpius rotundicauda. Taxonomy (NCBI): domain Eukaryota; kingdom Metazoa; phylum Arthropoda; class Merostomata; order Xiphosura; family Limulidae; genus Carcinoscorpius; species Carcinoscorpius rotundicauda. The sequence goes on along the minus strand of CM022391.1, from coordinate 7,032,333 downwards.
TCAGAATTAGTCATCTTATTACACCATACATAAGTTAATATGATCTTGATTCGTAATAAAAACCAAGATAAACAGCAACAAAATCTGGTATTACAGCTTCTACAAGTTAAGAACCGGAAGTAGGACTGCAGATTTTACAAAATGAGATACGGAAGTGTGACTGCAGCTTCTACAAGATGAGAAACGGAAGTAAGACTGCATCTTATGAGAAACGGAAGTGTGTCTTCAGCTTTTACAAGCTCAAAAACGGAAGTGTGACTGCAGCTTCTACAAGATGAGTACCGAAAATGTGACTGCTTCTTATTCAAAATGTGACTTCAGACATGTCATTTTCATGCAACAAACATCAGCGTTAATGGGTTTTAGTAGTCATTATTTACTTTGCACATTATATATACAGTTAACTTTAAAGTGTATGGAATGACAGTATTATGCATTAGAAACTTTCAACATTAGCATAGATTTCTGAGGCAAGATGAGTTATGGAAGTGTTGATTATTGGTAAATGGGCTACAAAGTACTTCATATTTCATGAAAGTGTGTTTATTATGGGATATGTTCATAGACATTTTAGGAGAGTCCTTTTAGCGTACTAGCTGACTCAACATTTAGATAACTTCGTTAAGTTCCGTCAGTTGTTTAATGACACATGTTTATACACATCAATCGAGTCAGAAGTGGCTAGCTCAGTGAGTTTCGAAGTTTTAAAATGGTTTCCTGAATCTATATTCTGGTTTTTCTTTATGCAATGCGCGTGTGTGAATCGGAACGTCGGCAGATAAAAATTAGAAAAACTGTTCAGAAAACGTAGGTTTGCAGATGTAGAAGAGAAAGCTCTGTGTTGATTTACCTGGACATTAAAACAAAAAAATTCTTCTTTTGTTCTGAAGATGTTGTTGCCAAAATATTCTATAACGAGCCCTTTTGAGATTTACAATGTAAGTAAGGATAATATTCCAAGAAATAATACGTATATTCCTGTTGTCCTATTAAAAGAATAGCATTTTGTGGTTTGGTTTGTTTTGAATTTCGCACAAAGCTACACGAGGACTATCTGCGCCAGCCGTCCCTAATTTAACAGTGTAAGACTAGTGGGATGGCAGCTAGTCATCAGCACCCACCGCTTACTGTTGGGCTACCCTTTTACTAACGAGTAGTGGGATTGACCTTGACGTTATAACACCACAATGACTGAAGGATCGAGCATGTTTGATGCGACGGGGATTCGAATCCTCAGCTAACAAGCCGTGTGCCTTAACCACCTGGCCATGCCGAGCCAACAGAATTTTAAGACGTTATCTGATGAGGTAAATCAGAGTCCATAGTAATAACAACACGTAACATAACTATATCTATTTTACAGATTTTGACTGAGGTATTATTATCACGTCAAACAACGAACAATCAAGCTTTACAACAAATAAATTATTTTAACATAGAGAGATTCCATGTCTTTCACAGAAGTTTTACACGCTCTTTAAAACAGTTAACAGTTTAGAGCACTCTATCAGGTCATCATTGAGCGTTTTAATTCAAATCTAGAAAGTGTTGGTAGGTGTTCGGGAAGCTTTTCTTCGTGATGAATTTGAGTCCAAATTATGAATCGATTACCAAGGTTGTGTAAGTTTTTAGTGACAAAAATAAATCGAGAAGCTTACACAAATAAATGTCGTTTAGATAACAGCTATCCCGTTTCTAGGACAACAACTGATTAAATCGCATGTTTATTGAGTACATGCTTTATCCATGTAAAGTATTACGTTTCGAATGTCACGCAATCTTAAAAAAAAGGTTGATTTCACACCTGTAGAAACGTGAATTCACATATTTATGAAAATAGTGATTTCATAACCGCTGAAGTACAAGGTGTGTGTTTCCTGTTTCTTATAGGGAAGAAATATTGGACTATCTGCTTAGTCCACCGAGGGGATTCAAACCCCTGATTTTAATGTTGTAAATCCATAGACTTACCGCTGTACTAGCGAAGGGGACAAAGTAAAAGATGCTAAAAATATATATTTAATTAGCCATACCTCACGCAAGTAAACGCATTCGGTTTGACGTTATCTGTTTCCGAAACATTTTGTTTGTAAATATAAAAAGGTGATCATACAATTTCATAATTCAAGTGATTATGTTCATTTTTTATGCATCATTTACCCGGTTTCCTACATTTAAATACATCTTGCTAACATGAATGTTTATTTGTTTTACTTTTAAATATTTAATGACATAAATTCTTACCCAATCAACAACGAGGTTTTTAATGATATAAATTCTTACCCAATCAACAACGAGATTTTTAATGATATAAATTCTTACCCAATCAACAACGAGGTTTTTAATGATATAAATTCTTACCCAATCAACAACGAGGTTTTTAATGATATAAATTCTTACCCAATCAACAACGAGGTTTTTAATGATATAAATTCTTACCCAATCAACAACGAGGTTTTTTTTCTTGTTGGACTCGTATCGCAATGTCACCTTTTTATTTAGAGCAAAAATATTAATTTTCACTTTTTGCAGTTTTATAAAACCTTTTAACTGTGTCAGTCGATAGAAAAAGAATTCAATATTTATATATTGGCCCAAAACGTTTGCTACATTCAAGAATAAAGGAGGAATATTTGAAAAATTACGGTCGGACTTTGTTTAATAAACTGTAGCACGCTCCCTTCATTTACCATCTGCTATCTTACAGAGTTTACTCTGCTTTAATCGGTACATTTTAAGACAAAGTGATTTGATCATTAAAGCTCTCTCTACGCTTCACCCTTATATTCTGTTTGTTCTAGAGCAAATTCATATTGGACTATCTGCTATGTCTGTAGCAGGGAATCAAACCCAGGATTTCAGCGCTGTATGTCCGTATTATTATCACTTTCCCATTAGGTATATCTTCTCCCTTATATTTTTTCCTTTTTGGTTTTTTTCTTTTGTAGTTGTGGTTATTCTAAACACTTTCAGTTTTTGGGCTAACATTCTATTTTGTAATTAAAGTTGCATGCCAACGCCATGAAATAGAGAACCTCAGTTTGAATTATTCTGTAAATGACAGTTACACTGAGTATACTTCAGTAATTTTCTTCCAATAGTATATACAGATGTTGTAGTCAGTTTTTGATATCGCAAGTCATAACTTTGCTTTTGTGCAAATGACACTGATGGATAACGTAATCTATCTAAGCCAGTTAATTATTCCTAATAATCAAATACCAAATAGAAGCGTTTTACAAGGTACCCTATATAAAGCTTTAGTCTTGTTCAGAAACATAAGAAAAGTTCAAAGATATTTACCAAAGAAATATGTTTTAATTCAAATTCAGTTTAAATTAAATTAAGAGTTTATAAACTGTCCGATGTTCGTCCAGTAATGGAAAATAGATGTATTTATCTTTACATTCAGTTATACCCTTGAAGGTATTGTGCTAATGCTGTATCTTAAAGAAGGAATGCGACGAGCATAAGTGATCTCACTAATGATCAAACATCAAATTGAAGTGAATATACAGACATATGTTAGCAAAGCTTCAGTTCGACTCTAGAAGACTTTGGTTCAATTATATTAATTATAGAATCGATCTATAACTCGATATATAACAGCATTTTAAACTTTCTTTTACTAAATAACTTTATTTTGGGAGTTTATATTCCTATCAATAAAAATAAATAGCATGATAATGGTATAATTATTTTATAACAAACAAGATCGACCATTTCTCGTTCATTGATATAATTTTAAGTTGGACCTCTCTGTGCTGTGTAGTAATTGTTTTAAAATTGTAATTAGAACCTTATGATTCAATGTTCATTACTCATCAGATCACCTATTGATATTTTATGTCAATAATAATGCTGGAGAAAACCGGTTCATGTCTGGAAGTAAAAAATCAATGTGAATCCTATGTAGAGTAAAATCAATTCAGCTACATATATTTTACGTTCAACCAATAAGGAACATGTTTACATAATATCCATGACTTTGACTTATTATATATCAGTCCTTGATTTACATGACAAAACACAGGAATGAGTCCCTTGATCTACACGATCGTAATAATGACTCAAAAGAAAAAACACACTTACGTGCCATTACCTCTATCTCAAATACAGAAGATTTTCAATAAACATTCCCCGAACTTCAGCTCAATAGAGAAGAATCATTTCAACTTCATGTTCTCAGGTTTCACACAAAAGAGAAGACCATTAAAATCACGAACTTTGATTGATAGGAAAGAATATTTCTGGCCCATCCAGACGCGCCATGTTTAAAGTTTACGTTCGGTGTTGAGATAAGTTATGTGGGTTACGTTTTGAGGGAATATATTTTAAAGGAAGTAAATGTATTATAACTATGCAACATAACATAAAAATGTGTTTTTATTGTACTAACTGGTGCAAATTATTTAATATAAATATGACGAAAAGTACTCTTTCCGGACTACCATTGTATCTTGTGAGCAGTTTGAAAGTGCTGGTACATCCTATGAGTTCTTTATAAAGTGTTGTTACATGACTGAAAAATATATCCAGGAAACACCAGCTTTAAAACTGATCTACAAATAGCATTGTGGGTCAGTACAGTTTCTATTTAAAAACATGGAACAAAAACTTTCGTTCAGTTCAAAGGTAGCTGTGTCACACGTGTCACTTTCGTCAGTGTGACCTAAACTTTTGTTCAGTTCAAAGGTAGCTGTGTCACACGTGTCACTTTGGTTAGTGTGACCTAAACTTTCGTTCAGTTCAAAGGTAGTCGTGTCACACGTGTCACTTTCGTCAGTGTGACCTAAACTTTCGTTCAGTTCAAAGGTAGTCGTGTCACACGTTTCACTTTCGTCAGTGTGACCTAAACTTTCGTTTAGTTCAAAGGTAGTCGTGTCACACGTGTCACTTTCGTCAGTGTGACCTAAACTTTTGTTTAGTTAAAATGTAGCCGTGTCACACGTGTCATTTTGGTTAGTGTGACCTAAACTTTTGTTTAGTTAAAATGTAGCCGTGTCACACGTGTCACTTTCGTCAGTGTGACCTAAACTTTTGTTCAGTTCAAAGGTAGTCGTGTCACACGTGTCACTTTCGTTAGTACAGCAGTAAGTCTACAGATTTACAATGGTTAAAATTAGGCGTTCGATTCCAGTCAGGGGACTCAGCGAATAAACCGATGTAGCTTTGCTTTCAGAAAACAAACTCTATTCACTAGAGTTTGAAACTTATTCACAGAATAATTATTACAATAGAAAGGTACTCCTCACTCGAACTGTTGGCCACATTGCTTATGTCTTTCAATCTAAATTTGAACTATATACCAGATTGATCGTCTCTTTCAGTCCGATAACTGAGGGGCTCACATACGTTCTCTACTGAAAGTCATAAAAAAATAGGTTAGTCATCACTTCTTAACAACTTGTGAAACCAAACATTCAAACGGAAAAACTTTTATATCATATAAGCTGTTATGTCTTAAGACATAAATGTTATTTCATTAAATCATTACGTCGTAATTATTTTTAATGTCATTAAACCATATTAATTTATTATAAAGCATTATTTTATTAATCTAGTAAGACAAATGGAAAAAAAATAAAGCACCTTGTACTGACGTTATGGGTCTGTGTGTGTTTTATTATGGAAAAATCACATCGGGCTGTTTGCTGAGTCCACCGAGGGGAATCGAGCCCCTAATTCTGATGTTTTGTTTCTAGAATAAAATTAAATGTTCCAATGTAGTTTAAGTCCACTGTTAATGTTATTGTGTTCCCTGAGTAAGGTGTGTTCTATTATTTGTTAATTAGTTATTGTTTATTGTATCCACTGTTATTACGTTCTGGTACTTTGACAATAAAATTGCTTTGAATTAATATATGTTTTAGAACTAACATTAAAATTCTAAGCTTTCCGAATTTTGTGATATACGTTATTCTGATTACGACTGGAAATACAGTTAATAAAAATGTACACGAATGACGCCAAATGCATTCTCATCTTTAAAAGTAAAAACCAGAAGTTAATTAGCTGCACTGACCGTTAGGTGGAGTCTGGGTTTCGCTTCAAATTAAAACCTTGCTCTGATAAGAAGTAACATTTAAAATCAACTTTTCTAGTGTTATTATATCGCATAATTTATTTAGCATTACCACACCAAAGTACATGCAGTACCTCAGAAGAACGTCTGCAGACGTACAGAGCTAGAAACCGGGTTTCGATTCCACTGGTGAGCAGATCACGAATTGTCGATAACTTTGCTTTGTTCTTAACTTCCAAAAAAACACACAATGGATTGTTTCAGAGTATCGACATATCCTAAGAGCTAGGCCCAACATGGCCAAGTGGTTAAGGCACTCGACTCGTAATCTAAAGGTCGCGGGTTCGAATCCCCGCCACACCGAACATGCTCGTTCTTTCAGCAGCGGTGGCGCTATAATAAATACCACTATTCGTTGGTAAAAGAGTAGTCCAAGAGTTGGCGGTGGGTGGTGATGACTGGCAGCCTTCCCTCTAGTCTTACACTGCTAAATTAGGGACGGCTAGCACAGATAGGCCTCGAGTGGCTTTGTGCAAAATTCAAAACAAACCACACCATAAGACCTGATAACTTTTAAACTCGTATGAGTTAGAAAAAAAACTTTTTATAGTTTTTCTTACTTTGATTTCACTGTTTTTTTAAACATTAGTGTAATGCAATTCTGAAGTGTTCATTCATTTTTCTTGTTTTCACATTAGAGAAGAAATATACTGTAATAATTTCAATAATGTGAATTTCCTTGATTAATAATTTCATATTTCCATAAAACATAAAAGTAAAGAACTTTACATCTGATACAGAATTATTCGGTTTTCTTCTTTCGTTACATTAAACAGTATCCAAGTAACAGACAACAAGTAAAGTTTTATTGTAGACACTGAGTCAATGCGACAGCTCTCTTATTTCTTTAGTTTGATATATTCTACTCTTTTAAGATAATAACATTAAAGCTTTTCCTATAAAGTGAATTTTCTCATTTTACTTTTTGAAAGCCTTACAATGTTTTATTTTTTTATCTGTTCTACCCTACTACAAACTTACATCGATCGTACTATCTGAGTAATTTCTTTGAAAAGAAAGAAACTTATTTTTATAAGTTAAAATTACGTTTCCTACACAAATACTGTGGCCACTCACTTGAATATTATACAAACATAGATCTAATAAAATGTTTCAAAAACCGGGCTGAAGAAAACATTTTGAACTTTCTCTTTAACTGTACATTATTAAACTGTTATGAAACCAAATAATGACAAAAACATTCTTGAAACTTTCTCTTTAACTGTACATTATTAAACTGTTATGAAACCAAATAATGACGAAAACCATTCTTGAAACTTTCTCTTTAACTGTACATTATTAAACTGTTATGAAACCAAATAAGACAAAAAACATTCTTGAAACTTTCTCTTTAACTGTACATTATTAAACTGTTATGAAACCAAATAATGACAAAAAACATTCTTGAAACTTTCTCTTTAACTGTACATTATTAAACTGTTATGAAACCAAATAATGACAAAAACATTCTTGAAACTTTCTCTTTAACTATACATTATTAAACTGTTATGAAACCAAATAATGACGAAAACCATTCTTGAAACTTTCTCTTTAACTGTACATTATTAAACTGTTATGAAACCAAATAAGACAAAAAACATTCTTGAAACTTTCTCTTTAACTGTACATTATTAAACTGTTATGAAACCAAATAATGACAAAAACATTCTTGAAACTTTCTCTTTAACTATACATTATTAAACTGTTATGAAACCAAATAATGACAAGAACATTCTTGAAACTTTCTCTTTAACTGTACATTATTAAACTGTTATGAAACCAAATAATGACAAAAAACATTCTGACACTTATTTTTGATAAAGGGATAGTATAAAACTTCGAGATCTCCACTTTAGTTTATTAGTTTACAAACATAGGTATAGTTTGTTGATATATTTTCAGTTTTCACTGAAGTAGTAGGTTCAAAGTTCAATGTCACAGGTCATGAGAACAAGTAACCGTAATAAACTTACTGTATAAACTTGATAATGATTGCACTAGTGATCGAAACGTTGCGGTAATGATTACACTAGTGATCGAAACGTTGCGGTAATGATTACACTCGTGATCGAAACGTTGTACCTGTTCTCAAAACTTATCTTAACTACTGTAAAAGCTGTAAATTACATTAAAGCATGACATTAAAATGTTCAAACAACACGAATTAGCCGCGATAGTAAAGCCTTGCGATTTGTTTCAATGACACAATCCAAAAGTTAACAAGTTTAATTGGCTAAGCATGGCCAGGTTGGTTTAGGCGTGCGACTCGTAATCTGAGGGTTGTGGGTTCGAATCCCTGTCACACCAAACATGTCCGCCCTTTCAGCCGTGAGGGCGTTATAACATGATTATCAATCACATTATTCGTTGGTAAAAAGTAACCCAAGAGTTAGCGGTTGGTTGATTAGCTGCCTTAACTCCAGGCTTATATTATAATAACTACTTTAGTTATGAATGTGTTTTAACCATTAAGCATTTGCAAACTTAAAGTTGATTTATTTACTGTGTGTATTTAAGCCTAGTTTTGTACAACACGTACTGGAGAATTATCTTTATGTTTCACGTAAACATAGCTTTCCAAATACATTAAATGTGAATTAGTAATAGATGTTCTATACGTGGTGTCAAAAGTTGTATTATTTAAGCCTAGTTTTGTACAACACGTACTGGAGAATTATCTTTATGTTCCACGTAAACATAGCTTTCCAAATACATTAAATGTGAATTTGTAATACATGTTCTATACGTGGTGTCAAAAGTTGTATGTATTTAAGCCTAGTTTTGTACAACACGTACTGGAGAATTATCTTTATGTTCCACGTAAACATAGCTTTCCAAATACATTAAAAGTGAATTAGTAATACATGTTCTATACGTGGTGTCAAAAGTTGTATGCTACTTATAAGGTCACAGAGATCAACGGGGCGTTACATTTATTGAAAATTGCGAATAATATTTAATAATTAAGACTAAATTTGAAGACTTAATCTTGTAATGTTACTGTTATAACATATATAATCTGTAGTATTGTATTACAATAAGTTTAGCTTATTTAAAAAGTCACCAAAACTCTGAATAAAATAATAATAAATGTAAGCTTTTAAAACAGCATTTCTTTGACGTTTGGTATTGTTATTTTTTATTCCTGCACGAAATAAAAATTTTCCTATCTAAAAATAGACTAGACTTTATACAACAACTTTGTCAAGTTTGGTACCCAGAGGTCTGATAAGATTACAAATTTTCAGAGCTTGTATAAAAGTAATCACCTTGACAGCGATTTCAAATTAACCGTTAACCACGTGCAGTCCCCTATCGTCAAACGAAAATGATTTCCCATTAAAAAAGTACCATTTCCACTTAATGTTTGTTATTAAAGCAGTCCACCGAACCAATATTTCTGGAGAAAAAAAAAAGGAACGTTTAAGATCAGAAATTTTATCTTCCAAGAGTGTGTAAGAGGCATGACTCCATTTCATCATCGTTTAGTCTTAGTAACGGTCCATGATTACAAACACGTGACAGTGGGAGGTTACAAACAAATTGGTGGGTTTTATTTACCGTTCCTTAACTTCAAGACACTGCTTTAAAGTTGAGTGAATAATTTTATCGTGTGCTACTCAGTCATAAATTTAGACTAAGAGATATGTAATAATTATGAAATTTTTCAGACCTACCGTAAGAATTTTCTTTTGTAACTGGTTTTTGACGAACATATGCCAGATCGATAAATGGCCAAAATAAACTGATTACAAATACTATAGATGGAAACGAGGTCATTAATTTGAAAATGGATTGGAAGTGAACTATTTTTAATTTCGCGAGCCAAGTATTGACTGTGACACGTGTAAACAGAGACACGTTTTGGTGAGCTCTAGCAACATCTACGATGTTCCTTCATACCACATTCTAGTGCTGGAGGAATACACAAGCTCAACTTATAAATACATAGGTTCATCGATCTGTGGTTCTTTTATAGAGTTGACTGCACAGATGGCGCTCTATAAAAATAAAAATATTCAGGGCCCAAGAGCACACATTCATCTAGCCAATTTCATTTCACTTCAAAAAGGAGACAATTTGAAAGAAGAAATTCAATATTTCTACTACCTTTGTTTTTCTTCCTGTGTACATAACACTTCCTTTATAATCGAATAAATAATACTTTAAGTAACCACACACTGGATTTATCGAATTGCGTGACTTATTAAAGTTCCAAAAAGTGTAGATTTTAAGAACAATTATTTAATATTAATCATGAACAGAACCAGGGTAAGGCTGTTTGAGAATAAAACTCAAACTTTAATAAATATGTAACTGTATAAAAAAAAACAAAAACTGTTTTGTTGTTTTGTTAAGGTTTATGATTATTTTAGTTCCTTACTAGTGTAACTACCAGCTACACGATCTTCACTGTAATTTATGTTATTACTCTTAGACTTGTAGTTACAATAAAGATTTGGTTTGTTTCGTTTGTTTTTGAATTTCGCACAAAGCGAGACGAGAGCTATCTGCGCTGGTCGTCCCTAATTTAGCAGTGTAAGACTTAAACAAAGACACCTAGTCATCACCATCCACCGCCAACTCTTGGGCTAGTCTTTTACCAACGAATAGTGGGATTTACTGTCACTTATAACGCCTCCACGGCTTAAAAGGCGAGAATGTTTGGTGTGAGGGGGATTCGAACCCGAGACCCTCGGATTACGAGTCGAGTACCTGGCGAGCCTACAGTACGAGGCGGACTCTACATTAAGGAACACAAAAAATATGGGAAAAAATATTATAATGTTCTAATGTTTACCTGAGCAGACCATCCTGAACAATGCTTAATAACTAGTTCTTGGTCAAACATTGTCATCTAAGTCCGACAATGTTTATTACAAGTTCACATAATTTTCGTAAACGTTAGGGAAGAAACTCTCAAAAATCGATACTGCAAAACCCTCGATAGTTAATAACAATATGTGCATTCATATAAAAATATCTCATTATGGGAGTATTTTTCACACATAGAGGTCTCTCATTATGTTCATCCTATAAAAAATATTTCATTATGAAAGTTTTCTCCACATATAAATATCTTTCATTATATTCAGGCCCGGCATGACCTAGCGCGTTAAGGCATGCGCTTCGTTAATCTGAGAATCGCGGGTTCGCGCCCGAATCGCGCCAAACATGCTCGCCCTCCCAGCCGTGTGGGCGTTATAATGTGAGGGTCAATCCCACTATTCGTTGGTAAAAATAGTAGCCCAAGAGTTGGCGGTGGGTGGTTATGACTAGCTGCCTTTCCTCTAGTCTTACACTGCAAAATTAGGGACGGCTAGCACAGATAGCCCTCGAGTAGCTTTGTGCGAATTTCCAAAACAAACAAAACAAAATATGTCCATTTATATAAAAAATATTTTATTATGAAAGTTTCCGTTCATATAAAGATACTCCATGAAAAAAGTTGTCTGAAGATATAAAACATATTTTATTATGGAAGTTGTCTTCACACATGAATGTCTTCCATTGTGAACGTTGTCCATTTTTATAAATATTTTTCATTGTGAAAATTCTATATTAATATAAAACACTATTTATTTCGTGCTAATACATTTCTTGCAATAATAGAAAAGGTTTGTCCATGAAAAGGCGTAATAAAATTTGAATTAGCAAATTAGAGGGAAAGCAGCTCATCCACTGCCATCTCTCGAGCCATCTTTGTTTGACTGAGTATTGAGATTTTGTTTTGACCATTACTGTTGTAGTAGGTAGTGCTGTAATGCTTTAGAATGCGAGTCCGAAGACTGATAATTCGAATTTAGGTGCCCCATAAATGCTCGGAATAAGGATGACAGTAAATACGAGCAATCCACTGGCTGAATACTGCTCATTACATGACAGTAAATTCGAGCAACCCACTGGCTGAATACTGCTCATTACATGACAGTACATACAAGCATCTCACTAGCTGAATAATGCTCGTTACATGACAGTAAATACAAGCATCTCACAAGCTGAATACTGCTCATTACATGACAGTAAATACAAGCAACCCACTAGCTGAATACTGTTTGTTACATGACAGTAAATACAAGCAAGCCCACTGGCTGAATACTGCTCATTACATGACAGTACATACAAGCATCTCACAAGCTGAATACTGCTCATTACATGACAGTACATACAAGCATCTCACAAGCTGAATACTGCTCGTTACATGACAGTAAATACGAGCAACTCACTAGCTGAATACTGCTCGTTACATGACAGTAAATACAAGTATCTCACAAGCTGAATACTCCTCGTTACATGACAGTAAATACGAGCAACCCACTAGCTGAATACTGCTCGTTACATGCCGTTTCCTTAATCTATTAATTCATAATAACAGAAGGATAATTATTTTTTGTTTAGCAAAGCCACATTGGGCTCTCTTCTTTGTGGGAGAATCGAACTCTTGGTTTTAATTGTAAGTCCACAAGCTTACCACTGTCTCACCGAGGGACGGAAAGTTTCAAACACCAGAATCACTAAAATGTTTAACATTTGCATCATTTTTATTAAAATCCACCTTTATTTATTCGTATCTTGGTGGTACATTCCACTTGCATTAGAAAAATTACGAGTTGTTTTGGTATAGGTTTCAGAATTTCGTAATTATTTCGTTTAAACGTATGTACTTGTACTTGCCATAGCAAAAGCAAGTCTTAAATTATCTAACTTTATCTTAGATCCAGTACTTAGACCCGGTTAATCTTCATGTGGTGTAGGTCGAAACAGCGAACATGTTTATTCAAATATTACCTATTAAAATCTGAACATCATTACCTCAGCGCTACAGGTTTGAACAATGTTAACTATTGTTAATTATGGACAACATACTCCAACTAAACTTTAAATGCATTTTGATGCGAGATATTTATGCACATCTAAGATTTAAACTGTAAAGTCCGTTCATTAATTGAGTTTAGTAAACGTCAGGAATTTGTATTAATGACGAAACTGCTAAGTACCTTTGTTGCCGTCCACAATTTTAAACAATTGACCAAAGGGAAGGCAGGTAATTAGAAGTTCCTTACCGACCACCACCCACCCTAAAGGACAAACTGCCAATCTTATAATATTCATATTTGTAAATACCCGTTTTTGTTATTATACACTGTACACATTATATCAAGCTATCCCTTGAGTAACGGCTGATTTTAGGTTCAGAAAATGAGAAAATATTTCAAACGCTTTTAATGTTATTTAATCAACAATGCATATTCCATTATTTTTAATTACTTCCTGCCGACAATTCACAAGCTTCTGAATTACACTTCTGTAAAATTCTTGGGGTTTGGAGGAAAATAATATAGAGAGGGTAGTTTGACATATTCATGTGTTTCAAGTTCTTTTCCATCAAGATAGTTCTGCAACTTTGGGATAGATGATAATCAGATGGAGCAAGGTCTGTAGAATAAGGAGGATGTGGAAGTTTTTCCCAATCTTTCCAGATGTGATCCTTGTTGTATGGGGCCGTGCATTATCCTGATGTAACACAACACCCTTTCGAATTATCAAAGCAGGCCTTTTTCCTTTCAGTGAAACATTCAAGCGTTCCAACTGTTGACGATAGAAGTCTGATGTAATAGTTACATTGAGTAGCAGTAACTCAAAGTGGATCACACCAGCAATATCCCACCAAACGGTTAACAAGACTTTCCTAGGATGAGGTCCATTTTGGGTTATGCTTTAGCCAGTTTACCTGGACTGAGCTATACCCTGCAGTGCTTAACGTTTTTATAATATATCCATTTTTCATCTGCAGTCTCTAACCTGTCCAAAAAAGGTGAGTTACGTTCACGAGAGTGCAGAGAAGTGGAAATGTTCATTATTGCTCCAAGGTTGGTTTCCGTTAAATCATGGGAGACCAATTATCCAAGTGTTGACACCTTTTCAAGCTGTTGCAGATGACGGTAAACTGTTGAATTGGTTGAATTAAACTTCTGTGCTAGTTCTTCAACTGTTACAACACAATCTTCATCAAGTGGAGTTAGCAGCAAGTCATCAATAAACTCAGGAGGATGACCTAAACTTGGCACATCACTTAAGCTGTGGTCACCTGATCTGAACTTCTGAAACCACCTTCAACGTTTTCATTCATTGAGACACTGCACCATAAACTCCTTGAATGTTTCGTATAGTTTCCACTGCACTATTACCTTTTTTAAACTCATAAAACATTATATGCCAAATGTGCTTTTCAGAAACATCCATCTTCATAAGGGTTTATTTCATTAATGATCAGAAAAAGTGGAGTTGGGTGTGTTTCTTTCATTTGTATGAACATTTTTACATACGTCCTACTACATATTTTACTCATTAAAGCCTTCTACATATTGTTTGTTTTTGAATTTCGCACAAAGCTACTCGAGGGCTATCTGTGCTAGCTGTCCTTAATATTGCAGTGTAAGACTAGAGGGAAGGCAGCTAGTCATCACCACCCACCGCCAACTCTTGGGCTACTCTTTTACCAACGAATAGTGGGAATGATCTTAATATTGTAACGCCCCCACGACTGAAAGGACGAGCATGTTTGGCGCGACCGGGATGCGAACCCGCGACCCTCTGATTACGAGTCGCGCGCCTTAACGCGCTTGGTCATGCCGGGCCTTCCTTCTACAAATACAGAATTATTGATGCACTTTCTCTGTTAAAATGTCGTACATTACTTACGGGATGACCTGATACATTGGTTATGTATACAAATAAAGGATATTTAAAATTGAGAATGAGCGAACATAAAAAAATGTTAAAAACAAAAATATTGAAAATTTTCTTTAGCCAAAATGTGAGTACTTGTCGTATCATCCAGTAGAGAAAAATAATTATTTTGACACAACCGAGTTATACGAGAAATAAAAATATTAGATAATTGACAAAATAATTGAACACAATAAGAATAATTATTATATCTTGAATAAGGGGGAAGACTTGGTAATCAACATGCAGCCAGAAGTCGTATCCTTTCTTATGTTCTGTTGTATATAAGTTGGGTAATAAGTCACGTGTCTAATTCTGTGTGGGAAAAATGGACATTAAGGGTATTTGTATTTTACGCTCCAAAGGATAACATGATTGATTTCTACACATATGTGGTTTATGTTTTGATACAGTTAATGATCGAAAAATACAGTTTTAAATTTGTGTTTTGAAAATTGTCCGTCGTTTCAGTATTTTAATATTTTCTTTAGAGTAACTCAAATTCTCAGTCCCAATCTTCGTTTCATTGGTTGTTTTGTGTTAAAAACAAAAATATTTATTAAAGAAGTGATGTACTGTAATTAGTAATGATAATGCATTGAGTAAAATTAATCGCTACTAACCGGTTATTATTTGGTCCATGATTTGGAATTGTTGTTTGTTTGTTTGTTTGTTTTGAATTTCGCACAAAACGGCTCGAGGGCTATCTGCGCAAGCCGTCCCTAATTTAGCAGTGTAAGACTAGAGCTAGTCATCACCACCCACCGCCAATTCTTCGGCTACTCTTTTACCAACGAATAGTAGGATTGACCGTCACATTATAACGCCCTATTGGCTGAAAGAATGAGCATGTTTGGTGCAACCGAGATTCAAACTCGCGACCCTCAGATTACGAGTATAACGCCTTAACTACCTGGCCATGTTGGGCCGATGTGGAATTGCGAACAGCAATACGTTACTTGGACTACTTACTGACAAACATGTAGGACAGGATTCCAGTGTATGACTGGTTTCCTCTGTCATATAAATAAACCAGTAAGTGTTAACGACAATTGCTATAATTCTATGCAACAGTGTTGCATAAAGTAATTTGAAATTCGTTTGTTTTGTAAACAGTTTCACTTCTATTTTTGTGAGAATATTCACTCTAGACTATGGTGACGTCAATGTGACTTTTATGTAGGCTACACTCTAGTTTCATTTACTGAACAGATGAAAAATACTAAAACATATTTATGTGTATACACTACGTCTGCTGTGGTTCAAAATAACTGATTCAAAGTTAATATCTTGACATGCTGTCAGAATCTTCGGATAAAAGTATTAAATTATGGTGATTGAAATAACTTTAAAACAACAATAATCACACAGTTTGACTTTCATTGTTGTTAATTTGTTTGATTTTGAATTTCGCGCAAAGCTACACGAAGGGTTACCTGAGCTAACCCTCTCTAATTTAGCAGTGCAAGATTAGAGGGAAGGCAGCTATTCATCACCACCAACCGCCAACTCTTAGGCTACTCTTTTACCAACGAATATTAAGATTGGCAATCATATTATAACGCTCCCATGGTTTGGGGTAGGTTTGGTGTGACGGGGATTCAAACCTGCGACTTTCCTGGTGGTCATGTCGGGATACAAGGTTCGTACTTTAATGTCAAGTAAATATTTGTTTATAGTCAAACAAAAGTTGTGTAATCGGCTATCTGTGCTTTGTCCACGAACGTTATCGAAAACTGGTGTTTATCTTGTACGTCCGCAGAAATACCGCTGCGCCACTTGGAGAAGAGAGGTAAGTATAAAAAGTGAATTAATAAATGATATTAATCTGAAAAGCAAAACTACTGGCAAAAGACCTTCAGTTATTTTCTGGGCAAATTTGATGACATAACCACAGTGAATAAATTTACAAAACCAATTCTGTGTTATTTTGAATGTCAGAAAGTATCCGACATACAAAATGTGCTTCATATTTCAAACCGACTTCTGAAGTTTACCTAAGTTTGTGTATAAAACAAACAGTCATTACGCATGTTCACTGTACGTAATGAATAGAACGCCAAGAATCAAGTTTTCTTTTCATTGTGAAGCCAGAACGTAGCTTTAAGTCAAAACCAAACACTATATATATAAAAACGGTTTTTCTCAACCTAAACGAGCCGTTTTTAAATATATATTTTTCTCTAAAAGTGGGTTTTCTCGACATCACTGAAAATCAAACACTGTTTTGTAAACTGTCACCAGTTATCCTGGATCGTTCACTATAACCATTCGAAACGTACTTCGTCATGTCCATGACATTTTATAAGCTAAATTCTATAGTTTGAAATATCCATAAAACTCGCTGAGCATCAGATCGTGCTTGACATAATTACCCGGATGATATATCTGTGTACACATCCAAAGTTCACAGACGTCTTTTAGTGGAAATACGCTCACGAAAAGTGACACAAAACCAACAAAGTTCCAGTTTAAATGTTCCTTAGAAACGGCTGGTAAGGGTATTAACATTTTTACTAATAAAGCAGAGAACAACGTTTCGACCTTCCTAGGTCATCTTCAGGTCGAAACGTTGTTCTCCACTTCATTAATAAAAGTGTTAACACCCATACCAGCCTTTCTGAGACAGACTTTTATTTCAAGTGAGTTTCTCGTCATCAAGAAAGTTCTGGTTTATTCTCACCAATGAGGGAGTTCAGCTAGGACTATGAGGGATGAGTCAGTTTTATTAGTAATATTAAATAAGAAATAAAAAAGCTGAAATTTTCAGAAGAAAGTAGTCACAGAGATATAATGACTATTGCAGCTTTGCTTGATATTTAAAATACCTTGGAGTTTCAAGTTTAATGTGTTTAGTACAACAGAGGTCAGGTTAAACAATGAATGAGTAAATCCAGTGGTACTAACTAGAATATCCAGGAGCTAAAATAATTTAAATTAATACATTAGATATTGAAGTAAGGCTTAGCATCAGGCGTGTTTACAGTAGCAGTAGAATGCAATGAAGGAAGCTAATGAATATTCAACAGATGATAAATATTTTTAGCAGATGTCTCCTGTAGTATCCTTACTTCAAATACCAGATTTCAAGATAATTCATTGAGAAAAACACGAGATATAATAAAATTTTCAACTTTGATTCAACTGTTTCATATTTTCAGTCGCGGCATAACGGCTGATAAAACTGTTTTGAGTTGTTTTTTTTGGGGTTTTTTTTTGGTAAACTATTAATTCTCTTTACTTTCAACACTGTAAATATATTATTATGAAACGTGGTGTAAAATGCATATCTAAAAACTCTCGTTGAAATATATTATGAAACAGTTAAAAGTACAAGAATGCTTTTATTTAAATTCATTCAAAGGACTTGAAATAAATGTTAATAGTTTAAGCTAAATGTACCCTGATTTGTGAAATATATTATTACTGGAAAAGTAAAAGTCAACTTATTTCATTGCTTTCATTACATTTATCCCGTAAACCAATCTCACGTGAAATAGGACAAAGATTACAATAATATCATTTCATTTCATTAACTAGTTCAGGCTTAATCAATTAATGTATGAAGATGAGTTTTCAGCGCCTTCTTTGTTCTTTTCTCACTATAACCAGTGCCATCTTGTGTGTATATTAGGAAACATGTTTATTTTTCAATTTTGATTTGTAACCTGTTATTCAGCTTATAAAATATGGTCAGTAAAAAGAAACAAAAAACAATGCTTTTTATGAATAACGTGTTCTTTCATGTTAAATGTGAAAATTTCAATGTAGCACGACAAAACATTATTAAAGACACCACCAGGGTACTAAATATTTTAAAGATTAATCTAAGACCAATAGACAAGAACATTTATCTCCTAGTGTATATACACTGCCAAGGGCTAAGCCCAAATCTCATGGACGATCGATCATGTCGATATTAAAATGCTTACACAACATACCTATCGAAGATAGGGTGGAGAATGTAATTCACCTCGCGCGATTGACGCTTGACGTCAAGATTACACGTAATGATATCGTCCAATAAGCACACCGGATTTGTATGACTGTAATGTATAGCATGTAATATTGATGAAAGTTTTTTTAAAAAAAAGATAAACATAAATGGTGAACAAAAACGCTCTTGTCGACCAATCATAATGACTCACAGACGCACGAATAAAATATGAGACACGAAATCTCCTTTTCTTTCTGCTATTCCTTATTTATGAAGAGAAGTAGCAATAAAAGTAACTGGGATTAAACGTCAGATAACAAAAACCAACCATGGATTAACTGTAAATCCATTTACATTTATTTAACTTTCATGGTTTAGTTAAATGTTTCTTTTCGTGTATAAAATATACATTTCAAGATATCTTAGTAGAATACAATCACATCATACGAAACAAATAAGATCTGAAAACCGTAACTCGTACATACAAGGAAGAGAAAAATTATTTGTAATTCTTGTAAAATATTGAATATTCGTATTTTTTCAGTAAACTATTATTTTGTATAAATGTTAACCAATCTTAATATATGATGAAAAGTTTACAGACTTTTCTAGTCCATGATAACCCTTAAAACAAAATTAATATGGGAAGTCATAACGTGCGTCATAAGTAGCTATTGTCTTCTGCAGCAGTTACAATTTTTTGTTGTAATTCATTTAACAATACAAAACTTATTGAGCTCGACATTAGTTAACCCAAATAAAAAAAACTACTTGAAACAGATTAAATACAATAAATAACAAATATTATCACTATCTGTAGTGTATCGTGACATCAAAGCAGCCTGCAGGACATATTGTGCATTATTAACACGTAAGATCGATTAACAATTTTCTATTTTCTGTAATTCAAACTGCGGTATTTCAAGCGAATAAATATTTTTAGCAGATGTCACCTGTAGTATCCTTACTTCAAATACCAGATTTCAAGATAATCCGTTGAGAAAAACACGAGATATAATAAAATTTTTAACTTTGATTCAACTGTTTCATATTTTCAGTCGCGGCATAACGGCTGATAAAACTGTTTTGAGTTTTTTTTTTCAAGAACATATTTTTAGTTCATCTTTTGATCGATTTGAGATCTACTTGCATCCGTGGTTATTTATGATTTCTTCTTGTTGTTTTTTTCTTCGCATCAGAGAATTTTTCAAAATCTGGTGATAGATTTTTAAAGTCAAAATTTAGGTGTTGAATTCGGTATGAATTTGAACAAAATATATTTAACAACAAACGATCACTCTTGATCAAAATTTATACTTAAGTCTACACAAAGGTAACATGAACTATTGGTCTAAAACTTTTACTACAATTTCATCTAAAATTAAAATTATGTCGTTTTTAGTTTTTTGTGATTTGGGCTACAGACAACTGAATTATATCAATATAACTATTGGATGAAAGCACTTGGTGATTCAGAAGTATTGGTTAGGAGACTAAACAAACTAAATTAGTAGTTTCTTGTTCTTATTTCCAAAATAAAAACATAACTGAACAGTTATTATTCATAATTCGTTGTCAACTTTAAAGCACACAATTTCTAAATTTTATGAAATCCTCCTAATTAAAAAGAATTTAACGTCACGTGATATCAACTTAAGCAATTGCTGTAAATAATGATGCTTGATATGATTGTACTGAATGCATGTCGGTGATGATAAGAAATTGTTAATATAGTTTCCATGGTGTTACCATAAGAGAAGTTATTTACATGTGGTCAGCTTCCGGTCAGTTACATCTCTCTTTCTTTGTGAACCTGGCGATGATCGAAGAAGTTCGAAAAGTTGTTCACTCCTCTACGTAAAAAAAATTTCTCAATCCAAACGAGCAGTTTTTACATGTATGTTTCTCTACAAGTGGGTTTTCCCGACATCGCTGAGTTATTTAAACTGTTTAAGAGAGGAGAAATACACCAAACACTTCAAAGGATCTGGTTGTTTTTTAAAGTATATATTGAGAAGGATTTAATGTCATATATTTCTTTTACATTTTATACGTTTATTTCAGTTTAATGCATATGACGTGTATTGTTAAATTTATAGAAGATTCTCGAGAGTAAGAATCAACTATATATGTTTAATGACAGCACTAGCCTATCTTCGAATATTGTCGCCAACTAAACTTTCGAGACTCTCGCCTTATGAGTATAAAAGCTGATCATCACAACACGCTGAGAGACAGAGAATATTGTTGGTCTGCTGAAGTCAGTTTACTATATACCTTGGAAGCTATGAATGTGATGAACTGTAACTAATTGGGAAACTATAAATAATTAACTAGTAACGTTCTTAGCTTTCGAGCATCACAGGCCCATTAACTTCAGTGAATTAACTACGGAAGTGAATATTTCTACGAAAATATTAGATATTCTGTCTTCCTTTGTAAAAAGTAAGCTTGTAAACCCCGTTAGACCAAACAAAAATACAGCTAGCTAGCATTCATGTCAAGAGAAGTTTACTTAAGTATCAACACAGAATAAATTCGCTTTTCGTGATCGTCGATAAAATGTTCAGTTTCAGAGCAAATAGAAGTCTAGTATTGTTTGTAAGTTTGTAAAATTCTTTTGCATAAACAGTTATTTGTAATAATCGTTATTATCAATTGCATTGTTATTCATATATTAAAATATGTTTGTGTTCAGAAAGAAACTTGCGTGTATCAAACTAACTGGCAATTATCATAAATCTGATATTTAATTAACTTCTAAATTCAGTTTAAAATGCCCGGTTATTTGAAATCCTAATTCTTAACGTTCGTAACATAATAAATCTTGGATTAATATTAATCTATGGATTAATACGTAACAAGGTCTCTTCCGAATATTAATCTGGTTGCGATCTACCCTATTAACTGAGCATGCGACTTAAAGGAATGAAGCCAAAACTGACGGTGAAAATGACAGCTACATTTATATCATTGATAAGAATTTTTATTACAAATATTCAACCATTCGTTAAGTAAGCCGCTCCTTCTATTTTACCAAACAACCATGCTTAAAATTGGATAAAAAATACCAGTAGGAGAGTGTATAGCCTTAGCAACCACAAGTTTTCGCCATGGTTACAAAACTACCATAAAAAGCAGAAACATAATTACTTAACTGTCATGGAAATAAACTACTGTATCGGGGTTTTCAAAACATGGTAGTGTCGTCGTTGAAGTTTTCAAACGAAGTTTCAAGTTTTAACTTACAGAAAACTATCCTACTTTTGTTACATAGTTTTTACCCTATTCGACTGAATACATAAGAAGTTCTCTCTCATTTTTTAAGATGTTCTTTTTAAATCTACCATTCTTATCTGTATTGATCTGTAACAATAGTTCATGGCAACTACGTCTTTACGCTCCTTCAGTAAAAAGGTAAATTATTAAATTAGTTCTTTGGAAAAGATGATAGTTTGGCTGCCTCTGTAGGAAACTTCTATTATATTACATTCGGAACGAAGTTTGTTATGAACATGTTCATAAAATATAAAAATCTTCCAGTTCCACTGTATTGATTCAAACCACGAAACCAGAAACAAGAACTACGTGCCACATAGAAAAATTGTCAAAAAGTTTTTCTTCAAGACGGAACAGCGTCCAAGATCTGAATAGAGACAGCCATTAACGTCAGGGGCCGCACTAAATGATTGATTTGTTCCTATTTTCAGGTTCGTATTGATTCTTCTAGTCTGGTGCATATCGTTTGCAGTAGGGCGCGAGCAGAATTTAGGATACTAGAGTTTTATACAGTTTATGTTTGGCTCGTGACATGGTAAACGATAGAAATGAACCTTTATTTCTCATGGAAACATAGATATTTTGGCTATGTTTTAATTCACGAATGGTAACATGATAAAGTATATTCTTGATACCAGGTTCTTGTTGTGAATTGCTTTCCATCTGCTGTAGGCACTGTTTTTTTTTAAACTACAAAAGTTTAACCTGAATGTGTATATGTGAGTTACTTTATTTGTCCGTCTTGTCTTTTTAATTACATTCACTTCTTCTGAGTTGATTTTTTATAGAAGAATTTTGCAAACGTCTTTTATCTTCATCCAATTTCACAAAGGGGAAGATTTTTGTTGGCATATTGCAAATAATGGCTTCAAAATAAAATAACCTTAGATTATAAAGATAAACGAAAACGTCGTTTAATCGACTTTACATTCACACTTCAAGTTTATCCATAGTCTTTAATCTAAACTTATTCTCAGCTCTGCAACCAGCACAAGACAAATTCTCTGACAAAATATCAAGGAAAAACATTTCTACTCTTGGCCCGGCATGGCCACGTGGTTAAGGCACTCGCCTCGTAATCCGGGAGTCGCGGGTTCGAATCCCCGTCACACCAAACATGCTCGTCCTTTAAGCCATAAGGGCGTCATAAAGTGACAATCAATTTCGCTAGTCGCTGGTAAAATAGTAGCCCAAAAATTGACGGCAAATGATGATGACTAATTGTCTTCCCTCTAGTCTTACACTGTTAAATTAGGGACGGCTAGAGCAGATAACTCTCGTGTAGCTTTGCGGAAAATTCAAACCAAACCTTTACTCTTAATAACGATATTTTATAATGAAACAGTATCTTTATCTGTAAGACAGATTTAAAACCACGTATAACTCGTATTTTTGGATAAAATTAATTTCCGAGAGTTTAGTTTCAAATATTCAGCCAAGCTAAACAATGGTTATCTGCAAAAGCCATCCTTAATTTGTCTCGAGGGAAGGCAGCTAGTTAACACCTTCCACCTTCAACTCTTGTCCTACTTTTCACTGATAAATTTTGTTTTGTTTTGTTTTTAATTTCGCACTCGATAGCTCTCTGTGCTAGCCGTCCCTAATTTAGCAGTGTAAGACTAGAGGAAATGCAGCTAGTCATCCCCACCCACCGCCAATTCTTGGACTACTCTTTTACCAACGAATAGTGGGATTGACCGCACATTATAACGCCCTTACGGCTGAAAAGGCGAGAATGTTTGACTAGACCGGGATGCAAACCTGCGATCCTCAGATTACGAGTCGCACGCCTTAACACGCTTGGCCATGCCGGGCCTAAACACCAGTAAATAATTGAATTAACCGTTACAATATAAAGTCCACAGTTGAAAGACAGAGCATTTTACATTTCCTCCAAGTGTTATTCGAACCCAAGATCCTCAATTTGCAAGTCGAGCAGTCTAACATAAACTAACAGTATGGATGCGTCCATTGTACCTAATATTAGGCTTTCAAAATACTTGAATTCATTAGTCGGCTATTGTGCCAAAAATATAAACCCAAAATACCAAATACAGCTAAGTGGCACGTGAAGTGGATTTGTTAATGCGTTTAAGAAAAGAGACTGCTGAATATTTAACAACACTGAACGAGCACCATACTTACATATATATAAATACACAAACAACACACGTTCCATTGAGCGTCTTTGGAGCGCGAGGTAGGTCGTGAGCACTAAAATGCAGATGGCGCTGCAGAAAAAAAAGTGTTTGCCATATCCACTAATGCTCTTGAGGAAGAAGGAACATACGTCGAGGCTCTGCGTTGTTTTCAGATGAGAGAAAGTAGTAACTGGTGTTGACTCTTTTCATTTACACCAGACAAACGAACGTGTTGTCGGACCCACAGTAAACACAGTGAACACTGGCACATAGAGCAGGACGACGAGTGCACGTCAAAGACCACTTTTAACACAAGAGAATGATTATATGAATTTTCTCCATTCCGTTCGTTCTGTGTAATGCACCAACGATCTCAGAATGGCTGACGGGAGTTGAAATTATGGCCATTTCAGCCATAGAAAAAAAGGAAACCACGAGGCAGGAGAACGTAATAACTGATGAATGCTGAAGAGCTGTGGAACGAGACCTCGCTGTTCGGCAGCACAAGAGAACTGTTGTTCAGATGAACAAAACCTGTGACAAGTTTACAGGCAAAAAAAAAGGAGTGTTGTGTTGCCAATATGGTGCTCTGATGTTGTTGCAACTGACAGTGGAGCTAAAGACTATAGAGGACCAACGTGTAACTAACGGTTGTGTTAAGATATTGGACGGCAATTTGATATACAATTATACGAGAATGGAAGCAAATATTCAAGTTTGCGTTATAAAGCAAACTACAACTGTTAACCTAAAAAATAAGTGGGGTTTAAGACCTAATTACTCATGCTAACTGGGGCACCAGTACCCTGAACGGAAGTTGGGTAAATTTGTGATTAATGAAAGGTTGTCTTATGACATGAAAAGTTCTTGTTTTTTATATGTGATTATAAAACACAACCCGAAACGCCCACAAAAACATCAAAACACAAAACGTGAAACCATAATTTGGATCAATTTTCTTATGGACCCAACAAGCCTTCATGCCAAATTTGGTGAAGATCCATCAACACGGGCAAAGTCGTGGTTGAAAACTCCTAGAAAGAGTCACAAACACAGCAAAATTAAACATTGAAAGTTTGAATGTATATCCTTATGGACCTAATAAACCTCAGTATCAATTTTGGTGAAGATCTATCCACACTCTCTGAAGTATTTACACGGACACCTAACAGACAGTACTATTATATTTATATAAATGGCGTCCGTGTATCAGATCCGCATGTGACGTTTTCATGACGTCATATCTGCACCCTGAGAATGGTTTGTTAGCTTATTTTGAATTTTGCGCAAAGTTACAGGAGAGCTATCCGTGCTAGCCGTTCCTAATTTAGCAGTGTAAGACAAGAGAGAAGGCAACTAATCATAACTACCCACCGCCAACTTTTGGGCTGCTCCTTTATCAACGAACAGTGGGAATGACCGTCACATTATAACGCCCCCACGGCTGAAAGAACGAGGATGTTTGGTGTGGTGAACAATCGAATCCACGAAACCTCAGATAACTAGTGGAATGTTTAAGCCATCTGGCAATACCAGGCTCCTTGAGAATGGCAAAAAATGAAGTTCTCAGTGGCGAGAAATGGAAGCAAAAAGGGAAAATCTTGGCCCCTACTGCAGATATAGCTACACACAGTATAAAATTTTCCTGATTGTGGTGCTTGCATGTTGCTTAAAGAAGTTTTTGTATCATATAAGCAGAAGCTTCTTTGCGATGTGATTCGTACAAATTAATAAAATAAACGTTGTTTACGTTTCCTCAGATCAACTTTTATCTCCGCCTTATATCAGCGATCTTCAAGATTATTGCCATGTTGAATCAGTTTTATTGTTTTAAAAATCAGATATTTATATGTCAAGTCTCTTAACAGTTCGTCTTTGTTTAAACTGAATTATCCACACGCTGTATTTTGAAATGTTGTGGTCCAAGTACCATAAAATAATTGCTCTCAGCTTATTAGCAGTTGTGGTCAAAGTACAACAAAATCTTTGCTCTCAGTTTAGTACCAGTTGTGGTCCAAGTACCACAAAATAATTGCTCTCAGCTCAGTTAGCAGTTGTGATCAAAGTATCATGAAATAATTGCTGTTAGTTTAGTGACAGCAAAAGAAACCTTAGAAAACTTTAAATTATTTAAGTATCTGAATATAAATACATGATAACAGGGGTTTTATTCATATATAATGAACACTCTTACCTTAGTTATGACATCTTCCTCTACAATATTTACACAATGTTCAATTAGGCAATAACAATGAATTTCAAACCATAAATAAAAGCTGTAATGCGATTTACTGTTTTCTTTAAAAATTCCGTGTCATTACAATCTCTTCATGGAATATATTTGTTTGTTTGTTTGTTTTGGAATTTCCCACAAAGCCACCCGAGGGCTATCTGTGCTAGCCGTCCCTAATTTAGCAGTGTAAGACTAGAGGGAAGACAGCTAGTCATCACCACACACCGCTAACTCTTGGGCTACTCTTTTACCAACGAATAGTGGGATTGACCGTTACATTATAACGCCCCCACGGCTGGGAGGGCGAGCATGTTTGGCGCGACTCGGACGCGAACCCGTGACCCTCAGATCACAAAGCGCACGCCTTAACGCGCTAGGCCATGCCAGGCCCTCATGGAATATAACCTTTAAAAAAATGCAAAACGTGTAATATTAATACTTATTTGTATATTTTTTTAATTTTCTTTCCGGAATACGAAAAAAAAAATTAAATATTCGTGTTGTCCTTAACCAGGAACATCTGCTGATTTCTTTTTATACTTACAAATACTCAAAAGTTCTGAGCTCACTGGAGAAGCGTCCATGGTAAATACATGGAAACTATGCGACGGATTACGTATAAGGTAATTTACTCTCTGGGTCTTTTTAAAGGATTTAAAACGTGAAAAGGAATGGTCGTTAAAAGTTAAATTTAATACCACATTAATCTTCCAATATAGGCATCTTTCTGGAACGAATGGAAGAATTATTTTGTGCAGCATTTCCTCTAGAATATGTCAAAATAAAGTTCCGAAGACTGAACTCTTTATCAGACAGCGCGCGAGCCCATGTGTTGTTTCGTTTGGGTTGAAAACACTGCTTTTCTCGTGATCTTGATGGACGGTTTCTTTAGCACTTCGTTCTGTTGGTGCACGTGAAAAAAATGATAATCCAGAAGGCTTAATGATAACTAAAAATTGTAAAATTACTGTTTTTACATCCATTAAGTTTTACCAATTTGAACAAGTGAAAGTAGAGTAGATCGATTGTTTATCAGATGATTACCAATTTAGTACAGAAACATAACCAGCAACCAATTTAGAACAGACATATAACCCACAACCAAAATAGTACAGAAACATAACCCACAACCAATTTAGTATAGAAATAAACCAAAACCAATTTAGTACATGAATATAACCCACAACCAATTTAGTACAGAAACATTACCCACAAACAGTTTATTACAGGAATATAACCCAAACCAATTTAGTGCAGAAACATAACTTACAACCAATTTAGTACAGAAATATAACCCACAACCAATTTAGCACAGGAATATAACCCACAACCAATTTAGTACAGAAACATAGCCCATAACAAATTTAGTACAGAAATATAATCCACAACCAATTTAGTACAGGAATATAACCCACAACCAAATTGGTATAGAAACATAACCCACAACCAATTTAGTACAGAAATATAACCAACAACCAATTTGGTGCAAAAACATAACCAACAACTAACTTAGTACAGGAATATAACCCACAACCAATTTAGTACAGGAATATAACCCCCAACCAATTTAGTACAAGACAATAACCAACAACCAATTTCGTAAAGAAACATAACCCACAACTAATATAGTACAGGAGTATAACCCACAACCAATTTAGTACAGGAATATAACCCACAACCAAATTGGTATAGAAACATAACCCACAACCAATTTAGTACAAAAACATAACCTACAACCAATTTAGTACAGAAATATAACCAACAACCAATTTGGTACAGAAACATAACCCACAACCAGTTTAGTACAGGAATATAAACCACAACCATATTAGTACAGGAATATGACCAACAACCAATTTTGTACAGAAACATAACCAGCAACCAATTCAGTGCAGGAATATAACCAACAACCAATTTAGTACAGAAACATAACCCACAGCCAATTTATTATAGAAACATAACCCACAACCAATTTAGTACAGAAACATAACCCACAGCCAATTTAGTACAGAAACATAACCCACAACCAATTTAGTACAGAAATAAACCAAAACCAATTTAGTGCATGAATATAACCCAAACCAATTTAGTACAGAAACATTAACCACAAACAGTTTATTACAGGAATATAACCCAAACCAATTTAGTGCAGAAACATAACTCACAACCAATTTAGTACAGAAATATAACCCACAACCAATTTAGCACAGGAATATAACCCACAAACAATTTAGTACCGAAATATAACCAACAACCAATTTAGTACAAAAATATAAGCAGCAACCAATTTAGTAGAGAAAAATAATCCACAACCAATTTAGTACAGAAACATAACCCACAACTAATTTAATACAGAAACATAACCCACAACCAATTTAGTACAAAAACATAACCAACAACTAATTTAGTATAGAAACATAACCCACAACCAATTTAGTACAGGAATATAACCCACAACCAATTTAGTACTGTAATATAACCAACAACCAATTTAGTACAAAAACATAACCCACAACCAATTCAGTACAATAATATAACCAACAACAAATTTAGTATAGGAAAATAACCCACAACCAATTTAGTACAGGAATATAACTAATAACCAATTGAGTACAGAAACATAACCCACAACCAATTTAGTACAAAACTATAACCAATAATCAATTTAGTACAGAAACATAACCCAAAACTAATTTAGTACAGGAATATAACCCACAACCAATTCATTACAGGAATAAATTCAACAACAAATTTATTGCAGGAATATAACCCATAACCAATTCAGTACAGGAATATAACCCACTACCAATTAAGTACAGAAACCTAACCAACAACCAATTTAGTACAGGAATATAACCTGCAACAAATTTAGTATTGAAACATAACCCACAAGCAATTAAGTACAAAAACATAACCTACAACCAATTTAGTACAGAAATATAACCAACAACCAATTTGGTACAGAAACATAACCCACAACCAGTTTAGTACAGGAATATAAACCACAACCATATTAGTACAGGAATATGACCAACAATAAATTTTGTACAGAAACATAACCAGCAACCAATTCAGTGCAGGAATATAACCAACAACCAATTTAGTACAGAAACATAACCCACAGCCAATTTATTATAGAAACATAACCCACAACCAATTTAGTACAGAAACATAACCCACAGCCAATTTAGTACAGAAACATAACCCACAACCAATTTAGTACAGAAATAAACCAAAACCAATTTAGTGCATGAATATAACCCAAACCAATTTAGTGCAGAAACATAACTCACAACCAATTTAGTACAGAAATATAACCCACAACCAATTTAGCACAGGAATATAACCCACAAACAATTTAGTACAGAAATATAACCAACAACCAATTTAGTACAAAAATATAAGCAGCAACCAATTTAGTAGAGAAAAATAATCCACAACCAATTTAGTACAGAAACATAACCCACAACTAATTTAATACAGAAACATAACCCACAACCAATTTAGTACAAAAACATAACCAACAACTAATTTAGTATAGAAACATAACCCACAACCAATTTAGTACAGGAATATAACCCACAACCAATTTAGTACTGTAATATAACCAACAACCAATTTAGTACAAAAACATAACCCACAACCAATTCAGTACAATAATATAACCAACAACAAATTTAGTATAGGAAAATAACCCACAACCAATTTAGTACAGGAATATAACTAATAACCAATTGAGTACAGAAACATAACCCACAACCAATTTAGTACAAAACTATAACCAATAATCAATTTAGTACAGAAACATAACCCAAAACTAATTTAGTACAGGAATATAACCCACAACCAATTCATTACAGGAATAAATTCAACAACAAATTTATTGCAGGAATATAACCCATAACCAATTCAGTACAGGAATATAACCCACTACCAATTAAGTACAGAAACCTAACCAACAACCAATTTAGTACAGGAATATAACCTGCAACAAATTTAGTATTGAAACATAACCCACAAGCAATTAAGTACAGAAATATAATCAACAACCAAATTAGTACAGGAATATAACCAATAACCAATTTAGTACAGAAACGTAATCCACAACCAGTTCAGTACAGAAACATAACCCACAACCAATTTAGTACAGAAACATAACTCACGACCAATTAAGTACAAGAACATAACCAACAACCAATTTAGTACAGGAATATAACCCACAACCAATTTAGTTCAGGAATATAACCAACAACTATTTTAATACAGAAACATAACCAACAACTAATTTAGTACAGGAATATAACCTGCAACCAATTTAGTACAGGAATATAATCTACAACCATTTTAGTACAGAAACATAACCAACAACCAATTTAGTACAAGAATATAACCTGCAACCAATTTAGTACAGGAATATAATCCACAACCAATTAAGTACAGAAACCTAACCAACAACCAATTTAGTACAGAAATATAACCAACAACCAATTTAGTACAGGAATATAACCCCCACAACCAATTTATTATTGAAACACAACCCACAAGTATCTAAGTACAGAAATATTACCTGCAACCAATTTAGCACAGAAATATAACCAACAACCAATTTAGTACAGTAATGTAACCCACAATCAATTTAGTACAGGAATATAACCTCAACCAATTTAGTACAGAAGTGTAAACTGCAACCAATTTCGTACAATAATATAACCCACAATCAATTTAGTACAGGAATATAACCTCAACCAATTTAGTACAGAAGTGTAAACTGCAACCAATTTCGTACAATAATATAACCCACAACCAATTTAGTACAGAAATGTAACCAATAATTAATTTAGTTCAGAAACATAACGTACAAGCAATTATGTGCAGAAATATAACCAAAGACCGATTTAGTACAGTAACATAACCAACAATGAATCCAGTACAAAAATATAATCTGAAACCAATTTGATACAGAAATGTAACCCACAACCAATTTAGTACAAAAATGTAACCTGGAACCAATTTAGTATAAAAATATAACCTACAACCAATATAGTACAGAAAAATAACTAACAACTTGTTTTCTAAGTTCGATTATTTCAACTTTTGACAGCTAGTTTTGTTACAACACATTAGTGATTCTGTAAGTTAATGGAACACATTGTGTGAAACATTCGATAAATTTATAAAGAAAGATAAAAGTTAAATGTCTTAACTTCCCCCACTAACCCACAAAAATGTACGAGAAAACAGTAACAATATTACCCCTTACTAACCTGTGGTACAGTAACAATATTACCCCTTACTAACCTGTGGTACAGTCACAATATTACCCCTTACTAACCTTTGGTACAGTAACAATATTACCCCTTACTAACCTATGGTACAGTAACAATATTACCCCTTACTAACCTGTGGTACAGTAACAATATTACCCCTTACTAACCTATGGTACAGTAACAATATTACCCCTTACTAACCTGTGGTACAGTAACAATATTACCCCTTACAGTAACAATACTACCCCTTACTAACCTGTGGTACAGTAACAATATTACCCATCACTAACCTGGGTTTATACAAATAAATACTAGATTAGTGCACAACAATATTCCCCGTTTTGTTTGTTTGATTTGGAATTTCGCACAAAGCTACTCGAGGGCTATCTGCGCTAGCCGTCCCTAATTCAGCAGTGTAAGACTAGAGGGAAGGCAGCTTGTCATCAACACCCACCGCCAACTCTTGGGCTGCTCTTTTACCAACGAATAGTGGGATTGACCGTCATATTATACACCCCCACGACTGGGAGGGCGAGCATGTTTAGGGCGACGTGGGCGCGAACCCGCGACCCTCGGATTACGAGTCGCACGCCTTACGCTCTTTGCCATGCCGGGCCTGATATTACCCCTTACTAACCTATATTTACACCAATAAATACTAGATTAGTGCACCAACAATATTCTCCCATGCTTCGTTATATTTACACCAACAAATACGAGATTAACGCACTGATAATATGTATATATGTATATCAACAAGTACGAGGTTAGTGCATGAACAATACGAACACTTACCAACCTAAGGCAGCGAGCGCTTACTAAAACGATGGATAGTTTGCTATATCCGAAGGTCGTGGGTTCGAATCCTCACTACACCAAACATGCTCGTCCTTTCAGACGTGAGGGCATTATAACGTAGCTGTCAGTCCCACTATTCTTTTGTAAAAGAGTAGCCCCAAAGTTGCCTGTGGGTAGTTATGGCTAACTGCTTTCCTCTCTAGCCTCACACTGCTAAATTAACGATGGTCAGAACAAATAGCCCTCGTGTAGCTGTGATGGGAATTTAAAACAAACAGACAGACAAAGTACAGCTCTAGTCAATTCACGCCTCATAAAGTGAATTATTGAGATGTGTGAAGGTTTCTTTATGTTTATATATCAGCCACTACGCTCATAGTTTGCGTTCTGATTTCGATCAGAAATTCTTTTGAGTTTAAAAGGAATAACTTGTCACTGGTTTAAAACTGTTGTCCCGCCGTCACGTTCACTTTTTATAGCGACATATACTTTGGTACTACAATAGTGTAGAGTTCTTACAAGCGTTGTAGTTTTAACTCAAACCAGGAGTTGCTATTACGACTGAAACTTACCAAATCATGGAGGAAATTGTTAAATAAGTTGATAATACGTAAAATTTAACACTTACGTTTCGTTCAGAAACGAAATACGTTAAAGAATTAATCATTAAATTATGTTATTCACTTGGAACAACATACGAATGAAAATCCAGTAGCAATAAAGAAACAATCATACAAAAAGGAAATCCGTTAAAAGCAAACAACTCGTACCATGCATTCCCTACAAAATCAATATTAAATATATAAGAATAATGTTGGACCGACAGCGATACTATTTAGTTGTGTGCAAAAACATTCATTTTAGTTTGATTTTTACATTTATATTTAAACACCCAGTATAAAAAAATTTAAAGTACAACTTAAATGTATTTATTTGTTTTTTACCTCTTATATCATAAGATATTTCATTCAGTATTTTCAATCCTGTATATTTTTAAATCATTAATCATTGTTCTATTCATAACATCCCCTAGTATAGCGGTAAGTCTATGAATTTACAACGCTGAAATCAGGGGTTCGATTCCTGTCACTGAGCTCACCAGATAAACCGATGTGGCTTTGCTGTATGAAAACACAAACGCACACTCTATTCATAACAGTTATACGTGTGAATCTATATCAATCCTTGTTTCATAAGTATGTTGTTATTTTAATAGGTTAATAAATTTAAGCGTATTAATTATGTTATTTTTTATTCTATACGTAAATATATACGTTTATGTAGTTCGTGAATGTTTAATATGGTAATTTGGTGGAACAGCGGTTACTAATTAAGATTTAAAGTTATTTCCAGAATACACATCTGTAGAAGCAACAAGGAATTTCTTCCTAAAAT
This sequence comes from Carcinoscorpius rotundicauda, assembly GCA_011833715.1. Classification (NCBI taxonomy): domain Eukaryota; kingdom Metazoa; phylum Arthropoda; class Merostomata; order Xiphosura; family Limulidae; genus Carcinoscorpius; species Carcinoscorpius rotundicauda. Next base: position 6,998,468 of record CM022391.1, on the reverse strand, counting down.
CTTACCGTGATTAAAATGTGGGTATATAAAACTAAAACATAATCAAACAGTCCTATCCAACTCATTTTGTGTTCTTAAGTTACCACCTCGATATCTTAGACCGTTGATTTTTAAAATGTATAAAGTTCTATTTCTAGTTTAATTTATCATCATTTAATATAACCGAGTACCTCAATGTAAATCACAACTCAAATTTGAACTAGTATCACTTGTTGTTTTGGGAGTTCGAATCTCAATGTGCAAAACACGAACTGAAATCCTCGTAACCCCTAAATGCTCTCGTTTTTAGCCGTGGGAGCTTTATAACACGACAGTCACTCCTACTGTTCGTTGGTAAATTAGTAGCCCAAGAGTTGACGGTGGTTTGTGATGACTAGTTGTCTTCCCTCTAGTCTTATACTAAATTAGGGACGGCTAGTGCAGATAACCCTAGTATAGCTTTCTTTGAAATTCAAAACAAACTAGATTTCCAAGCTTGGCACCGATCGCTCATTACTATTTACTATTTTTTGTTATTACAAAAGACGATTAATTTATCAATATTCACATGCAAATCACTATCAACAAACCAAAACTTTTAGTAACGAAATTTTAAATTAACGATTTCTTCTAATTAATTTGAATTATTATTTCTTTCTTTTTTAATTTCGTACAAAGCTACCCGAGGGCTATTTGCGCTAACCGTCCCTAATTTCGCAGTATATGACTACAGTGAAGGTAGTTGGTCATCACTATGAACCACCAACTTTTGGGCTATTCTTTTACCGACGAATAGCGGGACTGGCCTTCAAATTGAAATGCTCCCACGGCTGAAAAGGCAAAGATGTATGGGTGTGAGAAGATTCAAACCTGTGAACTACGAGTCAAATGCATTAACCACCTCGCCATGCCGCTCCATGCGTGTCATCGGGTTGGGTTAAAACATAACGGTTGAATTTAAATAGTAATATGGAAATATGATATAAAAGTTTAAGTTAGGGCAGGGGAAAAAAGGGTTTTGGTTTAAATAGCAGTCGGAACTAATAGTTAGCTGAACAGATCGAATTTTAAAACTTCATTACCAAACATGCTTTCTCTCTCAGTCGTAGCAAAGTAATAATGTAGCTCTCAAACCTTCTAAAATAGTCCAAGAGTCGTTGATGGGGGTATTGACTACCTACTTTTATCTTGTCTATTACTTCTAAACTAGTGACACCTGGTGCAGGTAAACCTCCTGTAGCCTTTTATGAAAATCAAACATAATTTGTTATTATTTTAACCTATCGCGATATAAAAAATAACTTTTAAATTGGTACCACCAATTGGTTGCTGATCATGCCATAAAAAAAAAGAGACAAAATCCAGTAATCGTTTATTAATATCTGATTTAAATTTAGAGATTCAAGAAACTTCCTTTAGTGGTCAGATTTGTCAGTGTATCAACTTACAGTTTCATTCTCACGAATTAAATTTTGAGTCGAAAACGCGTCTTTTTTTTGCAACTGAAAAAAAAACAGAATTTGTTTTAAGTGTTCTGTGCTGTCAGAGTGAAGAAACGTAAATATTCAAAAAAATGTGAAAATTGTTGTAAAGGACAGATCACACCAGATAATATATCATTTCTGAACATCCATAAGGGTTGTGTGTTTTTATCTTACGACAAAGCCACAAAGGCCACTGAGAGGAATCGAACCCTGATTTTTGTAAATCCGGAGACATACCGCTGTACTAGCAGGGAACTGCATTAAGGGCTACGCTGTTCGTGTATAGACATAGGGGAGAAGCCCTTATTAGGATATGTCCATATTTAAAAAACCAACTCTAATCATTTTACATCAGTCCTAGCTTGATGTTCTGATTTGAAAAGCTACAGGCGTGTTTTCTTTGGACGTTAAAGTGTAAAGAAGAAAAATAAACAGTAGAAATGAACTGGTAATTACATAACATTTTCTTTAAAACAACAATGACATGAAAGCCCTAACACGGTATTAATTATGATGTGATTTTGGAGGAAAAATTATTTAAAATTATTTTTATTGCTAAACCAGAGTGAGGTCAAAAGCTGAAAGTATTTTATTGATATTAAAAACAAATACACTAATTTTTAGTGACACATGTAAACCATTAGTTATTATAGCGCCATCTAGTAGCTAACTTAAGTATGAACAATACAATACGCAGAGTTGTGTATGAAATAATTCATAAAACGAGAAAGCAACTTGAAGTAAAAATATTTCCTAAAGACAGCTAGTATGGGTATTAAAACTTTAATCAAAATAAAGTAGAGAACAACATTTCGACATTCTTAGGTAATAATCAGTGATGTCGAAAAAACCCACTTGTAGAGAAAAAGTTACATGTAAAAACGGCTTGTTTCGGTTGAGAAATTTTTTGTTGAGCGAACAACGTTTCGACCTTCTTCGGTCATCGTTAGGTTCACAAAATAATATAATGAGTAACAATAATAAAATAAATAATATAAAATTATATATTCAAACATCTAAGCCCGCCCTCTACATTCCGACACTCAGTTACACAACCCCTTCCAAACTTGTTGTCATCTTCCGGTCAGTTTCTTTTTCCTTTCTTTGTGAACCTGACGATGACCGAAGAAGGTCGAAACACTGTTCGCACCTTTACGTAAAAAAAAAAAAATCTCTCAACCCAAACGAGCCGTATTTATATATTTATTTTTTCTTCTTAGGTAATCTTCATGTAAACAAAGTGAGTATGCAAATGACCGTTTGCTGGGTATATACATGTCTCACGGACGAAAGTTTGAACGGGTCAGAAGTCGTAAGAGCGATGTAGTTAGATGTTAGGCTATTAATGGCTAATTTGTATGTATTCTGCGTCTTCACATAAGTCCTAACCACTGAAGCCTTTAAGATAGCTTAAGAACTTCATATACAAGTCGTTGTTGTTGTTTTGAATTAAGCACAAAGCTGCACAGTGGGCTATCTGTGCTCTGCCCACCACGGGTATCGAAACCCGGATTTTAATAACGACTAATTTCAATAACGACTAAATTAATTAAGAAATCTGGAACAAAACTAAAGTTTATGTAACGACTACACTGACAAACACAACACCAACGTTATTTATAAAATACAACGTAACAGCTGCCACGACTTTTATATTGAAAAAACAAGCAGAAAAATTGAAAGGTTGTTGTTTGTTTTTTTAATTAAGCACAAAGCTACACAATGGGCTATCTGTGCTCTGCCCACCACGGGTATCAAAACCCGGATTTCAGCGTTGTAAGTCCGCATACATACCACTGAGCCACAAGGAGACAAGCCCCCCAGTGGCTCAGCGGTATGTCTGCGGACTTACACGCTAAAATCCGGGTTTCGATACCCGTGGTGGGCAGAGCACAGATAGCCCATTGTGTAGCTTTGTGCTTAATTCTAAACAACCAACAACCAACAAGGAGACAAATGGAAACGATAGTCAAAGAACACAAAAAAACTCCTTCACACGTTTCTGAACACTGCAAATCAAACAAATACAACATAGCCATAGAAAAAAACCAACGTATTGAGTCGGGAACCAAATATGAACAAATCCCAAATCAAAGAAACCCTACTCATACAAGAACTAAATCTCAAATTAAATTGATATGAAGGAACATCTTTATACCTGTATTAATTAATAACATAACATGAAACTGTAGCGCCTTCTACAATATCATACTCGTTCACACTCTCGTCCCAAAGACGCCCCCATGAAAATGACTAAAGAGGGTCAAAACATTGTTCTTTATTTTATTTCAACTAAGTTGTACCCATACCATGCGTCTTGAGTTGCCTATTACATTTTTAATTAGAAAACTAATAGGACTTGGAACATTTGAAAATTATGTCAAAACAAACAAATTATGTAATATGTTGTATATTTTTGAAAGTAATATCGCATCTCACTTAAATACATATTGGATTATTATAACAGTACATATAGTTTATTTTTGTCTCAGCAGATGGCAACACACTCGCAAATAAAAACTTCCAGGCGTGATTTTTTTGTTTCGAATTAAACACAAAGCGACTCAAAGGGATATCTGCGCTCTGCACACCACGGGTATCGAAACCCGGTTTTTTTGCGCTGTTATTCCGCAGACATACCGCTGAGCCACTGGAAGCTCGTGATTTGAGACTGTTTATGTTAGTGCTTTGCACACATATGTTTACTTTGTTTTAGCGTTAATTTCAGAGAACCAAGTTTGTAAACTTATCACAGATCGACTGGAGTAACAAAGTATCTAATTTATACTTAAGTGTAACATTATAAGTAATTGGAACTTTCCGTCTGAATTGAATTTTAAGCTCATTAGACGAAATGAGCAAGTCAAACACCACGAGAATTCGAGTTTTGTAATAGTTAATTTTGAAATACTTTCAAGAGCATATTTCGTCGCCAGATGGCTCTATTCATCTCTGCGAATCGAATGACATGATTGATTGTTGTTATTTAAAGTGTTCGCAAAGTGCGAAAGTGCGAAAGACTGAGGATGTTCAGTGACGTCATTTTCAACCCTCGTATCTGTCGATCCGCAGTCCACAACCCTAACAACTAAGCCACATTTGGACTGAATAACATTATTAATTAAACAACTCTGATGGCCAGGTGGTTAAGGCACTCGACTCGTAATCCGAGGGGGCGTTATAATGCGACGGTCAATCCCACAATTCGTTGGTAAAAGAGTAGCCGAAGAGTTGGCGGTGATGACTAGCTGCCTTCACTCTTGTCTTACACTGCTAAATTAGCTACATCCCTCGTGTAGTTTTGCGCGAAATTCAGAAAACAAACAAACAAACAAGCCTGACATATCAACACCCAAGGTGCACTGGCTTCCACGAAATATGCGATCGAAGACATAATTCAACAAACTTGCTCAGAAGTTGTAATATTAAGTGAAACCTTACTATAGAAAACCAATTGATTTAAAATATCATATTACACAACCGTCAGAAAAGACAGATTAGATAAACACGTTAAAAACAAAACTTATCTGTCAGTTACAGAAACTCAAACCAGCAGCAACAACGAACTTATAATATTCTGTTAAATAATCGTTCTGTTGTCACAACAGCAGGAATGTATTGTTCACCCACAAAACAAAGAGACTTAATTTTAATTAACAACATCTTGTCCCACAATCAAAACATCATTTTAATGATGAGTTAAACTGTAAACACATCAACCTTGAATGCAACTCAAGAAAAGCAATTCATAAATGAACACAACACAGCCTTTCTGAATGACGACATACCAGGGATATGTCTAGCCTCGTACAATATGAGATAAAAACTAGTTAATTTAAAGTAGAGAAAGATGCAGACAGTGATAACTTACCAATATGGTGTGTCTTCGATCTCACCCCCTATAGCCCCTCGCTAGTACAGCGGTAAGTCTACGTATTTACAACGCTAAAATCGGGGACTCGATTGCCCTCGGTTGACTCGACAGATAGCCTAACGTGGCTTTGATATAAGAAAAACACACACACACCCTATAAAAATACAATGTGTAGAAAAGAAAAATTTGACTACAAAAGGCAAATTGGAAAGAATACCAAAAGAAATCGACCATTGACTACCAAACAAAATTATAACAAAGCTAAAAGTAAAATACATATCGATAATTACTGTCAAGTAATCACAAGATGCCTTTAAACCGCAGCAAATAAAATAATACCAAAACAACAACTATAAATAATAACACTTGAAAACCACACTAACAACTAATAACTTGTTTGTTTTTCACACAAAGCTACCCGAGGGCTATCTGTGCTAGCCGTCCCTAATTTAGCAGAGTAAGACTAGAGGGAAGGCAACTAGTCATCACCACCCACCGCCAACTCTTGGGCTACTCTTTTACCAACGAATAGTTGGATTGACCGTCACATTATAACGTCCCCACGGCTGGGAGGGCGAGCATGTTTGGCGCGACACGGGCGCGAACCCGCGACTCTCGGATTACGAGTCGCACGCCTTACGCGCTTGGCCATGCAAGGCCCTAAAGGGAAGAAGGTATGTGTGTGTGTGTGTGTGTGTTTTCTCATAGCAAAGCCACAGAGGATTGTCTGCTAAGCCCACCGAGGGGAATCGAACCCTTGATTTTAACGTTGTAAATCCGGAGACATACCGCTGTTCTCGCGGAGGGCTGTAAGAAAGAAAACAACTTTATACTGAATGACAGTGAACTGTTTTAAACATTCTTCAAAGTCAACTTAAATAACTGTCAAATGATCAACATAAACACAATTTCCGAACAAGAACTCACAGACACAATAACTAACACAAAAAATATAAATCTCCAGCGGAAGACGGTATCCAAGTCGTCCGAAATTATTTGAACATCTCACAACATTTTTTAATTTATAATTATATCAAAATTACCAGAAGGAGAAAATGGATTCAGAAAATTCCGACAAAATGCAGATTAATTTAATCAGATTAACAAAAGCAGTTGTTGATAGTTTATTGAACGAGAATTGGTTGTCGCCTGCTATTAAACTTTTCTGAAAACAAAATGTGTTGAGTTAATTTTGAAGAGACATCCTCTGGGAGTTTCACTCCAGCAGCTGGTGTCCCTCAAGGAGGGATAGTCAGTCCTATCCTATTCATCATGCACGTGAATAATACGCCTCTAAATGATCCAAATAATGGCTACTAATGGCAGTTTGCAGACGATGTAGCAATTTGGAGTGGTGCGCCAACACCAGCCACAAACATACAACCACAATTAAACACAATAAGTGAATATTGTCTAAAAATATAGAATCAAAACAAACACAACTGGTAGTATTCACAAAGTTAACTAAACAAAGTACAACCACAGATCCACATGAATGAAACACTCATTCAGTTTGATACATTTTAGGACTAACACTGAGCTTTAGGCTAACATGAGTAAATCACACGAATAATATTAAAACAAATATTCGGTGAAGAACAAACTATGCTTGGCGTCTAACTGGTAAAAATAATGGTGCGACTGCGGCCATCATTATAAAAATATATAAAACGTACATTAGACCCGTTATTAACTATGTAGCCCCTGCATGGATACACGAAAGTAAAAACCAACAAACAATGCAAAATACACTACTTACAACAACTTGTAAGATACCAAGAACAACATCATCAGAATTCGTACATAAATACGCACACGTGAAAACAATAACAGACAGACTCCTACATAGTACAATAAATTATTTTGAGAAAAACTGGAGACAAAAACGAAATAGACAAATACTCCACACATGATGAGGTAGCCTTACCACCTTTCAACAGTAAATTTATATTTTCAAAACAGAAAAGACCACCTATAAACTAGATTCCATATAAGTTTATGAGTTAACAAATAAACATTGAAAATATATTTTTTATGTGAATGTTTTATAGTTGATACCTGGCTAATGAGAATACAAATAATTATGGAATGACAAAGAGAAATCTTCTATTTGCACTCAGTGTATATGTAGATAGTACATTGGCAGTGCCCTGACAGTCATATTATAATGTCCCCATGGCTGAAAGAACTAATATGTTTGGTTCGACTATGATTCAAACCCGTGATCCTCAGATTACGAGTCGAACGCCTTGACCCACTTGACCATGCCGAGACCTTTTTCGTGAAGGAAGTAACAATATATCAGTTTACTTGTTTTATGTAGTTTCATTGTATCTATTGTGATACGTTTCTTTAATTGGATGTATTAAAGGCAATAGCGCTAAATTAAACAAATATACGAATGCCTGAAGAGACTAACGTTCTTCAGATATGCAATAGACTTAAATCGAAACGGTGTAGTCAATAAGAACATTTGGTGAAAAGTGAAAGAGATGAGACACTGTGGTAAGATTCGTAGTTTGTTATAAGGATTTTTAACTCTGCTAAAATTAAATCTAATAAATAAATGAATTACTATAAGAGTACGATTTAAGAGCAACATAATGGTTCTGTCTATTGTCTATTGTATGACCATGTAACTATTTCGTAGAGTGTAGATTGTTATGTTTTTAAAATCCGCTGGTATGTGTGGAGACAGCACTAATAGACGAGCATTGTTCGCTCCTCTACACAGTGATTTCTCTATCCATACCAGCCGTTTTTAAATAGATAATTTTCTTCACAAGTGGGTTTTTTTCATCACCACAGAGTTTAGATCAATCTTTACTAAAACTGGTATGAAGGTTCATTGGTTCGCGGAGAACTACATGCAATTTTTCAGTTTTTTTTAATTTTTTTGTCATTTGGATTTTATGGGCTTTTTTTTTTACTTTCCCTCTACCTCACTTGCTGCGGATGGATCTTCGTCAAATTTGGTGTGGAGGTTTATTTGATTCATAGAGAGATACATACAATTTTTTTTTCAGTTTTGCATTTTGCGCTTTGTAGTTTTTATCCACAAGAAGTGCACGAGGCCTGATCGAAAAGTTCTCGAACTTTTTTTTTACAGGTGCTAATACAGAGACAGTGTGTTTCACTGAGGTGTGTACAAACCAGCCATTTCTCCAGACCTTATATCTATGTTGCTAAAAACGTGTTCAAAGACAAACGTATCTCTCGCCTCTGGGTCCGGTGTAGCCGATTGTGTGTTAAGGCGTTCGAATCCCGGTTGCACCAAACATGCTCACCCTTTCAGCCGTGGAGGCGTTACAATGTGACGGTCAATTCCACTATTCGTTGGTAGAAGAGTAGCCCAAGAATTGGCGGCGGGTGGTGATGAATAGCTTCCTTCCTTATAGTCTTACACTACTAAATTACGGACGGCTAGCGCAGATAGCCCTCGTGTAGCTTTGCGCGAAATTAAAAAAACAAACAAACAAACTCTCGCCTCTGTCGAAATAAAAATGGACAAAAAAGAAGAAAAACGTGTTTGAATCGAGTTTCGTGTGAAAAATGGTAAAGGAGGAACATAAATTCTCAGAATGTTAAGAAGTTCCTTTGGTGATAACCAGTTAAGTAAGGCTGTCGGTTATCACTGGATGAGACGCTTGCAAGATGGCTGGGAATCGATCAAAGATGGCCCACATTCCTGGCAACCACCGACATCGTCCACTGATGAAAAGGTTGCTGAGGTAAAAGAAAAAAAATTCGAAGTGATCGATGACTAATTATTCGCGGAATTCCTGATGAACTGGACATTTACTGTCAGGCGACTTTAACTTAAAAACTCTTCATCTGTCAAGTGTCTACAAATGTCAACAGACGACCAGAAGTTTTACTGTCGACAAGTGTGCGAGAATCTGAAAAAGAAGGCTAAAAACTGGTCCTAATTTCACGAGCGTCATTATTACGGGTGATGATCCGTGGACATATGATTATGACCCTGAAACAATACTTCAATCATCCAAGTGTTAGTCTCTATCATCACCACGTCCAAAAAAGACATGCCAGTCTTGATCAAACGTGAAGACAATGTTTGTCGTGTTTTATGATGTTCGAGGTGTTGTTCATAAGGAAGTCGTACCTCGTGGCCCGACAGTCAACCAGGCCTTTTATAAAGAGGTCTTAAGTCACAAGAGGGAGTAAGAAGAAGAAACCGCTGACGGCTGTGGTAGGACAGTCACTGGTTTCTTCACCATGGCAACACGTCTTCACACACTGCTATGTCTGTTCAAGACTTTTTTGGCAGAAAAAAACCCAACTTTTCTGTGATACCACAGACCCGTATTCTCCTAATCTTGTCCCGTATGATGTTTTTCTGTTCCAAAAAAATCAAAATTAACTGAAAGAAAGGTTGGTGACTTTCCAACCATCCATGATAATGTGAAACGAAAACTTAATCGAATAAAACTTGAAGACTTCCATCATTACTACAGAAAATTGTAGGAACGCTAGAACAAGATATCAGATGGGAATAGCATATAATACTGATGTATGTACAATAGTACGCTAGAACAAGCGTATATCAGATGGGAATAGCATATAACACTGATGTATGTACAATAGTACGCTAGAACAAGCGTATATCAGATGGGAATAGCATATAACACTGATGTATGTACAATAGTACGCTAGAACAAGCGTATATCAGATGGGGATAGCATATAGCACTGATGTATGTACAATAGTACGCTAGAACAAGCGTATATCAGATGGGAATAGCATATAACACTGATGTATGTACATTAGTACGCTAGAACAAGCGTATATCAGATGGGAATAGCATATAACACTGATGTATGTACATTAGTACGCTAGAACAAGCGTATATCAGATGGGAATACCATATAACACTGATGTATGTACATTAGTTTTTGGAATAAAAGTGAAGTCTTAGAAGTTTCTAATCACACCTCGTATAATTTTACAGTATTTGTTATTATTTCATCCTACGTGCAGTAACAAATGTGCGTTTATTATAATGACATATGCGCATTATTACACGTGATAAGGAATGTAATTACAATATAAGTACAACGAAACAACGTACCCTCGTTCTTGATGTATGTTATGGTACAATATGAATTTAAACAGTTGTGTATATTAAACCCTGATGAAGCTACACAGGCAAAACGTTGGATAAAATAAGAAAAAAAATATATAGACATTTTTACCAGAATGTTTCCAATACACATTTTGAAAGACTACAATGGAAGATAAAATATTTCATTGCATAACATTGTTAAAACTATAATTCTACAACAGTGTTGCTTTCATAGGTAATTGTAAGTTTTACGTTAACACAAATTATACCAGCTTTATGCTTGTTTGTTTATTTTTTGAAATTTCACACAAAGCTACACGAGGGCTATCTGTGCCGTCCCTAATTTAGTAGTGTAAGACTAGAGGAAATGCAGTTAGTCATCACCAGCCATCGCCAACTTTTGGGCTACTCTTTTACCAACGAATAATGGGATTGACCGTAACATTATCGTCGCCACGGCTGAAAGTGCAAGCATGTTTGGTGCGACCTGGATTCGAACCCGCAACCCTCGGATTACCAGTATACCGCATTAACACGCTTGACCTTTGTGAAACACCTGTAACAATACTGACTGATAAAATAAAATGAAAAATTGTGTTTCTTGCTTCCCTACAAATGTTAGTTTAATTGATATGAACAATCAAGCAAGTGCTGTAATCTAAAAAAAGAAATCGAAACTACAAGTATTGCATGTAGTTTCCTCATGACGTGTGTGAATTATCTTAATCGTGAAACACTGTTTTTCCCTTATGTTTCAGCACTTTGTACAATATAACTGTGAAATAACAAACAGAATTTATTAGATATAACTTTAACAAATATAGAACCGCAATATTCAAAATACGCACTAAATTCATGGTCCCTTTTTTAAAAATGTACCTCCTCGAATATTATCCCTTGTTTCTATTGTTCTGTGTAACTAACAAACGTAGAATAATAATATTGGAAGCGTGAATCCTTGTATCACGTATTTCTAATTTTACAATAAGGATCTGACGGAGTCAGAACAATGGACGAAACGGAGCACACTCGAGAAAGTCTGATTACTAAAGAGATAACACAATCGGCTCACATATAAACACTGTTGTTTTACTTTATTAGTTCCATAAAACAAAGAAATTGAATTATAGTTGAGAAGGTCGATTAAACTGTGGTGTTACAAATTCAATTGCTGGGACCCAGAGATGAAATATTCAGGTTGTTAAGCTAAAAATGTCCATGCCAAGTCTGTTGCGTTTCTCAAAAGCAGTCTCGTGTAGTTTTCCTTCTGTAATTTCTTTGTAAGCCATCTGCTGTAGATTCAACTTACAATACCACTAGTGTGATGGAAACGTAATGACACATTTATATAATCCATTGTCTGTAATTTGGTTACGTCACATAGAGAACGTATTCTTTTAGGCCTGAACACTCTTGAAAATGCTTTGCCATTAATCGCTCCAGACAGCACAATTATAGGTTTATATAACTATTATTTGTCCTGTTTGTTGTAGATATAGACTAAAAGAGAACCATGCAGAATTATTTGGAATACACGTATGAGCGTGGGCTCACTTCTTTAGACGCATTTTGTTGCTTAATTGTAAGATAGGCTATGACTTGATTAGAAATAATGAATGTGAGAATTTCATATGTCTAAATGTGCAGTGTGGGGGAGTTATAATGTGACAGTCAATGCTACTATTCCTTTGTAAAAGAGTATTCCAATAGTCGGCGGTGGGTGATGATGACTAGCTGCCACCCCTCCAGTTTTACACTGCTAAATTAGAGACGGCTAGCGCAGATAGCCCTCGTGTAGCTTTGCGTTAAATTGAAAAAAAAAACCGTCCAAATTAAAACTAATAAGAAGGTCTTTTTTTCTTTTGCTATTAGCAAGAGGAACTCCAGATGCTCCCTGGATAAACTGCTCCCCAGTTGGTTCTTGATAAATTTCCACATTAAGAAGTATCTCTCACCGGTAATTTGTGTGAAAAAGAGATTAAATAGAAACTTGTAGTCTAGACCAGTCACATTAAATATACATCGGTCAAGGAGTTGTGTCGAGCTCCATATATCTTTGCTCCGCCTTAGATGTTTCTTTTGCTAGCTTGACCACGTATTTTTCTAGTGCTAATCTCTTCACATAGCTTCAGTGCAAAATTAATAGATTGATTTTCTTTTCCACAATGTCTCTTTCATTAAACTTGAGCGAATATTCAATTGATTCGAAACCTCGTGACCTCACGTGAGAAAAGTTTCTACTCTCTAGACAAACAAAATCAGCATACACTGTTTCACTAAAGAGAAACTGGCGGTGCTCGCCCTCGTTAATCGTGCGAATGATTACAATGTGATATTAGCTGTAGGTTCCGAAACTATCATATAGTTTTCATCGTGAGTGTACTCAGTTTTTTTATCTTCTGTATCTTCTTCTCCGACAAAATGACCCGTACTTTAAGTCCACTATTTTCTGTATATCCCAGCTTATCCCACGCTCTCTCTACCAATTTATCTTCAAATTTCTTAACAAGATCAAAATGTCTATCACTCGTTTTGCGCTCTTCCTGTGTTCCAGCGACCATAGCCTCTTAAAGCATCCCTTCTGCTGACTTTGAGGTATTTTGACAGTGGCAAAGTCAGTTCAAATATGCTAATTAAAACGTGAAGTTTCTCGTATTTAAATAGAGATTCCTAATAACTATCATCTTCACGCGCACGTCATGTTTGGATCCCTGGCTCTTTTGAATCCTTATTAATGTGACAGTAAAATCAACCGATGAAGCAGGACCCGGTATTGAAAAACGATCCATGTAGTTTTCACAGTGATGTATCCTTAGACCACCAGCGATTTTCACCATTACAGAAACTTCGACAGCAATTCTTCTCACTAACATTTTTTTCTCGTAGTCTCTCGAATAAATACTCCGATACCTTCTATCAGTCACAATCTCTGTGGACGCCTCTAATAATATGAATCTGCCGCAGGTTCACTGTTGATTGTCGGGTAATAAAACCTTTATGATATATTTTCCTACGCTAACGTTGGCAAAACTTGAGAACCAATCTCAGCTTTTCGAACTGAATGTTCACAGTCTGATAACGAGGACCTTTTCAGTTACATGATACACTAACCTACTGAAGTGATATCCAGAACTGTACTGCTTTGCACTTAGAACATTCTAGCTTTCATCGGCTCATTTAGAGCATTCTTTTGAATAACCAGTCGAGTTGTTTCGATGACACTTTTAACCCTTTTGTCAGATAGACTTTATCCCCCTTGGAATGGCCCTTTCTGACGTTCATTTTGTCAATGTGATCGCTGTGCATTTTTACAAAGAAATGTTGTACTTTATACGAATAAACTCCAAAACATTATCATGATATGCAGAACATTTTCTCATTATGTACAGACCATGATTTGTTTCTTGTGTAACTGGTTTCTCACAAGCCAATCACTCCACTGATTCCTCCACCTCCTCGGTACCTTCCTTATATAATAAGACGGAGAAAATATGTTAAACAGATGTTTATTTGTAAAAAATCGCGCAAATGTACTTAAGGGATGTATATGTAAGCTACCTATAATAGACTAAAAAGAAAGGAAACAAAAAGTTTCTAAATGAAATATTCTCATATTATAATCTGTTTCTTCAGGATGAAATGTACACTGCCAAACATCTGATGTATCGGACATAATGCACGGAATACTCAGGAATTCTCTCAGTCTACTGTTTTGGATACTCAGGAAATCTCACAGTCTACTGTTTTGGACACACAGGAATTCTCACAGTCTACTGCTTTGGATACTCAGGAATTCTCACAGTCTACTGTTTTGGATACTCAGGAATTCTCACAGTCTATTCCTTTGGATACTCAGGAAATCTCACAGTCTATTCCTTTGGATACTCAGGAATTCTCACAGTCTACTGTTTTGGATACACAGGAATTCTCTCAGTCTACTGTTTTGGATACTCAGGAATTCTCACAGTCTACTGCTTTGGATACTCAGGAATTCTCTCAGTCTACTGTTTTGGACACACAGGAATTCTCTCAGTCTACTGTTTTGGATACACAGGAATTCTCACAGTCTACTGCTTTGAATACTCAGGAATTCTCTCAATATACTGCTTTGGATACTCAGGAATTCTCACAGTCTACTGTTTTGGATACACAGGAATTCTCTCAGTCTACTGTTTTAAATGCATAGGGATTCATTAAATTAATCCAGTTTGCTGTTTTTGGAATATAGCATTTCCCCACTTCGTTCGATTTTCTGAGTCCATATCATTCAGTCATGTGTATTGTCATATCATATCATTCAGTCATGTGTCTTGGAGAAAAATATTATTATTTAATTACTTTATTCAGTCATGTGTTTGGTCACAAATATTTTATTTAATTACTTTATTCCGTCATGTGTTTGGTCACAAATATTTTATTTAATTACTTTATTCCGTCATGTGTTTGGTCACAAATATTATTATTTAATTACTTTATTCCGTCATGTGTTTAATCACAAATATGTTATTTAATTACTTTATTCCGTCATGTGTTTAATCACAAATATGTTATTTAATTACTTTATTCAGTCATGTGTTTTTAACACAAATATTATTATTTAATTACTTTATTCCGTCATGTGTTTGGTCACAAATATTTTATTTAATTACTTTATTCCGTCATGTGTTTGGTCACAAATATTTTATTTAATTACTTTATTCCGTCATGTGTTTAATCACAAATATGTTATATAATTACTTTATTCCGTCATGTGTTTAATCACAAATATGTTATTTAATTACTTTATTCCGTCATGTGTTTAATCACAAATATGTTATTTAATTACTTTATTCCGTCATGTATTTAATCACAAATATGTTATTTAATTACTTTATTCAGTCATGTGTTTTGAACACAAATATTATTATTTAATTACTTTATTCCGTCATGTGTTTGGTCACAAATATTTTATTTAATTACTTTATTCCGTCATGTGTTTAATCACAAATATGTTATTTAATTACTTTATTCAGTCAAGTGTTTTGAACACAAATATTATTATTTAATTACTTTATTCCGTCATGTGTTTGGTCACAAATATTTTATTTAATTACTTTATTCCGTCATGTGTTTGGTCACAAATATTATTATTTAATTACTTTATTCCGTCATGTGTTTAATCACAAATATGTTATTTAATTACTTTATTCCGTCATGTGTTTAATCACAAATATGTTATTTAATTACTTTATTCAGTCATGTGTTTTTAACACAAATATTATTATTTAATTACTTTATTCCGTCATGTGTTTGGTCACAAATATTTTATTTAATTACTTTATTCCGTCATGTGTTTGGTCACAAATATTTTATTTAATTACTTTATTCCGTCATGTGTTTAATCACAAATATGTTATTTAATTACTTTATTCAGTCAAGTGTTTTGAACACAAATATTATTATTTAATTACTTTATTCCGTCATGTGTTTGGTCACAAATATTATTATTTAATTACTTTATTCCGTCATGTGTTTGGTCACAAATATTTTATTTAATTACTTTATTCCGTCATGTGTTTAATCACAAATATGTTATTTAATTACTTTATTCAGTCATGTGTTTTGAACACAAATATAATTATTTAATTACTTTAATCCGTCATGTGTTTTGGGCAGAAATAATATTATTTAATTACTTTATTCAATCATGTGTTTTGGACACAAATATAATTATTTAATTACTTTATTCCGTCATGTGTTTTGGACACAAATATTAATATTTAATTACTTTATTTAGTCATGTGTTTTGGACACAAATATAATTATTTAATTACTTTATTCCGTCATGTGTTTTGGACACAAATATTAATATTTAATTACTTTATTTAGTCATGTGTTTAATCACAAATATGTTATTTAATTACTTTATTCCGTCATGTGTTTAATCACAAATATGTTATTTAATTACTTTATTCAGTCATGTGTTTTTAACACAAATATTATTATTTAATTACTTTATTCCGTCATGTGTTTGATCACAAATATTTTATTTAATTACTTTATTCCGTCATGTGTTTGGTCACAAATATTTTATTTAATTACTTTATTCCGTCATGTGTTTAATCACAAATATGTTATTTAATTACTTTATTCAGTCAAGTGTTTTGAACACAAATATTATTATTTAATTACTTTATTCCGTCATGTGTTTGGTCACAAATATTATTATTTAATTACTTTATTCCGTCATGTGTTTGGTCACAAATATTTTATTTAATTACTTTATTCCGTCATGTGTTTAATCACAAATATGTTATTTAATTACTTTATTCAGTCATGTGTTTTGAACACAAATATAATTATTTAATTACTTTAATCCGTCATGTGTTTTGGGCAGAAATAATATTATTTAATTACTTTATTCAATCATGTGTTTTGGACACAAATATAATTATTTAATTACTTTATTCCGTCATGTGTTTTGGACACAAATATTAATATTTAATTACTTTATTTAGTCATGTGTTTTGGACACAAATATAATTATTTAATTACTTTATTCCGTCATGTGTTTTGGACACAAATATTAATATTTAATTACTTTATTTAGTCATGTGTTTTGGACAGAGTACTTTGCACACTTCCTGGTCTGCTTGTTTAACGATACAGGTATTCGCCCACTTTATTCAGTCCGTTGTTTTGGAGAAGGTGACTTGTACACTTCAGTCAGTCTACTGTTGTGCATGATTTTTGTTTCAGTTTGAGATTCTGAAAACTTGTTTTTACGGTTTTCAAGTAAGCATTCATTTTGTAGACGCATTTATTTTTTAAGTTATTTACTTGAAACTTCTATGTTGCACAGATTGTACTGGCCACTACTTTATCGTCTTACGAACCAGCTTCCCAACGAGCTACTATATACGTTACGAGTTTCAGATCTAGTTTGTTCAGTGAAAAGCTATCATTACATTGATTTCTTTGTACAGTCGACTGTTCCAGCAGCTACTGTACATCGTACCAAAGCAGAAGGAAAAGAAAATATAATAAGTAAATAACATTGTTTATATTTGTTCAATTGATGTGTTGTCGAAATTTGGCACTGGCCATAAAATTTTAGAAACTACTCGCAGCCCGACTAGCTCCACACAAATGGAAGATGCACTCGATTTGTTGCACAGTTGTAAGGTTTTATTGAACTGAAATAGTAATAGAGAAAAGAATATGTTATCCCTGCAATTTTGTTTGTTTCTCAAACTTTGTGCAGAGCTACACAAGAGCTATCTACACAAATCGTTTCTAATGTTGAAGACAAAAGCGAAATGGTTTTGCCTTGGTTTATGATTTCGCACAAAGCTACACGAAGGCTATCTGCTCTAGCCGTCCCTAATTTAGTAGAGTAAGACTAGAGAGAAAGCAGATAGTCATCACCACCCACCACCAACTCTTATGTTACTCTTTTACCAACGAATAGTAGGATTAACCGTAACATTATAATGTCCCCACGGCTGAAAGGACGAGGATGTTTTGGTGTGAAGGGGAGTCGAGCTTTACTATTTGGCCATGCTGGGCCAAAACGGGAAGGAGCTATTCAATATCAACTACTATCAACTCTTCGGCAACTCTTTCTCAAACAACATATTTAGATAATCTTATGCATTTACAATACATCCACGTGTGGTTTTTACACCAACCGCCTCAGAATACGAAGCACAGTTTGCTTGCTTCTTTTTTCTGGGGGTTGGAAAGGGCGATGAAAGAAGACGCGAACTACGGAACCCCAACAAGTCCACAGTCCACCATGTTAATCATTAGTCCATCCTCAGCCTATGACATACAAAGTCGGTAATTAGAATAAAGGTTTAAATTTCACCGAAATCCTGACATTTCTTACAAAACTCTTTTTTTTGCGTAACTAAAAATAAGGATATTGTTTAGATAGAAAACAAACATAACTCGTAACCCCACTTACGATAGGGTGTATCCTTGATTTGACAATATTTCCAGACTTGTTTTGGCGAAAGTCCTTGTTTCATTTCAACGAACGTCCTATCCATGCTTAGACGAAGGTCTTAGTTACGTTTGGAAAACACCCAAATTTGTCCTAGGCTGAAGTCCTAGGCTAATTTTGACACAAGTTCTAATTTTACTTGAAAGACGTTATCAAATGATAACATCTGTCTAATAATTTTTTGGATGGCGTTTCGAAATGCTTGTACAGACCTGCATCAATATGTCAGCCTTAACAGCTTTTCATGTCATCTAAAACTCCTTTTTAATACATTTGATTTCTCAAACAAAGTTTTGATTTTATTCATTCAAATGTTCTAATATTATTCAGATAAAAGTGTAAAAAAACATATTCACACAAAGTAATGTACTTTTGTAAGTCGTTACATATCTAGGTTCGGTCTAAATAGATATTGAAACTTATTTTTGGATTGTTTGTACATCTAGACATACAAGATGCTCGGAAAGTCACTGTGAACTTGTATATTTAATAACACACATGTTTTAATATAGAATACAGGAGGTAAATATGAATGACAATTATAAACAATGTTGAAAGTGACCCCTGTTGGCATCAGTACAGGCCTGGATCCTTCATATTTTGTTTCTAAACACCGTTATCAGTTGCTGGCTTGAAACAGACTGAATGAATGTTTGTTACAAAACTGCACAGTGACTTTCCGAACACCCTGTAGTACATATATGATATTCCCTGTTTGTTTGTTTTTTCTGAATTTCTCGCAAAGATACTCGAGGGCTATCTGCGTTAGCCGTCCCTACTTTAGCAGTGTAAGACTAAAGGGAAGGTAGCTAGTCATCACCTCCCACCGTCAACTCTTTGGCTACTCTTTTACCAACGAATAGTGGGATTGACCGTCACATTATAACGTCCCAACGGCTGAAAAGGTGAGCATGTTTGGTGTGCCGGGGATGCGAACCAGCGACCCTCAAATTACGAGTCGCACGCCTTAACCCACTTAGCCATGCCGGGCTGTTAGTACGTAGCTGTTTTTAGTTAAAGGAACAACCCATTTTCCTTTGGTTATGAAAGAAAACAAACTTTCAAACAGTTTTGTAGGTTTTCAAAACTCTGCAAATATTGATTAATAAGTAGCTCCAAACCCTTGAATTCGTAACTTGAAACTGAGCAAGACAGGTTTGAGAAAATACAACAACTCATTAGCAACCCGAGACAAAATACAGACTAAAGATCAAATGGGTGAAAATGATGGAGATAAACAGCTGTGACAACACGGAACAACAGAAGAAATACGAAGCCGTATCGATACGGTTTGCTTTGTTTTTAATTTCGCTCAAAGCTGGCCAACCCTAATTTAACAATACAAGTCTGGCAGTCTGTTACCATCACCCGCTAAGAACTCTTCTTTAATCAACGAACAGTGAAATTTACCAAACGTTATATCGCCAGAAACGTATAAAATCTCGCCATAGTATGACGCGGAGAGACAGTTTAATATTTTTTAGTCGCTGTAGTCAGTATACCATAAACTTTAGAACCTATAACTGTGACAAACGCTTGTTAATCGGAAAACTACAGATATTTGACCAGAAACGTTTATAGATTTCAAACATTACGACCTCTTCAACTTCAGAAACTTGTTAACTCTGGACGTTCGTATTTCTAAAAGGACATCAATTATCTATCTACCCCTGTGAAAAGTAAGCTTACAACATTAGTTATCTATCTACCCCTGTGAAAAGTAAGCTTTAAAACAGGGTTAGGTCAAATGGAAATACAGCTGGACAAGAAATCCCATCAAGCTAAGTATTTGTTTTTGAATTTTGCACAAAGCTACTCGAGGGCTATCTGTGCTCGCCGTCCCTAATTTAGCAGTGTAAGACGAGAGGGAAGACAGCTAGTCATCACCACCCACCGCCAACTCTTGGGCTACTCTTTTACCAACGAATAGTGGGATTGACCGTCACATTATAACACCCCCACGGCTGGGAGGGCGAGCATGTTTGGCACAACTCGGCGGCGAATCCGCGACCCTCGGATTACGAAGGACACGCCTTAACGCGCTTGGGCATGTCGGGCCCAAGCAAAGTGTATTTGTGTGTGAACATAATTTTTTTTTTTTTTTTTGTAAACCTGGACCATCGATAAAATATTCCGTTTCAGACCACATACAATGGTGAATATCGTTTGTGAGTTTGTAATATTTTGTTCATAAATAATTATTGTAATGACAATTATTTTAAATTATATTTGTTGTATATTAAAATATATTTTCATTGAGAACGAAAATTGTGTGCATCAATCCTGTTGACAAATTTCACAAACCTGTGACATACTGCTGTTCAATTAATTTCTAAATTGTCCACGGAGGAGCGCAGCAGATAGCCTGATGTGGCTTCACTTTAATTAAAGCATGATCTTCTAAATTAGCCCCCCGGTGGCTCAGCGGTATGTCTGCGGACTTACACGCTAAAATCCGGGTTTCGATACCCGTGGTGGGCAGAGCACAGATAGCCCATTGTGTAGCTTTGTGCTTGATTCAAAACAGCAACAACAACAACAACTTCTAAATTAACATTAAAATTTCTGGCTATTTGAAATCTTAATACGTGGAGTTCGTAACATAATAAATTGTGAACTCCTCCGAAATAAATTGTAATAACACGTAAAAAAATGAAAACAATTATATTCATTAACTTATAAGCTTGTTTTAAGTTAAACACAGAGCGACACAACACAATGGGCTATCTTTGTTCCGCCCACCGAGTGTATCGCAATTCGGTTTCTAAAGTACATTCGTAGACATTTCGCTTTGTCACTGAAGGGCTAAGTTATTAGTAAAGTATGAATCTCGAATATCGCCCTCATTTGGTTCATAGATAAGTTTGTTTGTTTGTTTTTGAATTTCGCACAAAGCTACTCGAGGGCTATCTGTGCTAGCCGTCCCTAATTTAGCAGTGTAAGACTAGAGGGAAGGCAGCTGGTCATCACCACCCATCGCCAACTCTTGGGCTACTTACTCTTTTACCAACGGATAGTGGGATTGACCGTCACATTATAACGTCTACACGGCTGAAAGGGTGAGCATGTTTAGCGTAACGGGGATGCGAACCTGCGACCCTCAGATTACGAGACGCTCGCCTTAACACGCTTGGCCCTGCCGGGCCGCTTTATTCGAGGGTCTGTTTCAACCGCTTCCCTGGATGTGTTTTCACCTAAAAATGGTTTCCCCGTTCACGACCTTCGTGGTCTTCAAGACTTTCATCTCTATCGAAATCTTTTAAACTAACGCTGAACTGTACCTTCAGTGACAGATCGATAGCCGAATGTCTGGTTGATGTTCCATGTAGTTTTCGTATCTTTTTGTCCAAGTTTAAAGTCGTAGAAAGAAATCAGACAAAATTCCATCTTTTCTACGCTGCCTTGGGGGCTGTAAAACTTACTTCGAGTGGAGTTTAAACAGCAGACAAGTAAAACATGTTGTAAGCGACAAACATTGGATTAAACTAATCAACCAGACAACGATAATTTACTAAATACTCAATTCCTAAATATCATCGTTAGAATTTCGACATTTATTTGTGGACAATTTCATACAATATGAAAAATAAATAATTTTGCTGATATTTAAATGTCTTGATTTTTTTCTGGTTTACACCATTTTTAAATGGTTTGTATTAGAATTAGAACAAGCGCTTAACCCTGAATTAGAGTATTTCAGAATTAAATTGTTTTTAGGATGCATCCTTCTTCTTGATGCGTATTATACTTTTAGATAGAAGGGAAATTCAATATTTATTATTAAATTTAATGCATTAAATAAACTAACTCCAGACAGTATAAATCTTGACCTCATCTCTACTGTGAAGAGACTTGATTAGAAGAAATAACAGAACTGCTTTGCCATTTCTGCCAAGTTTTTCAATTCGACTAATACATCTTCTCACTTTCAATCCATTTTGCATGCTTTAAAACAATGTTTTTAGAGACGTTGTTTTGTTTTGAATTAAGCACAAAGCTACACAATGGGATAGACTAAACCCAACTAAAACTTTCATAGATGTTTTCTCATTTTCAGCAAATTGTGCGAGTTTTCCTCAATTTCAAATAAAGAAAGACGAAAGAGCGCAGTCTCCTTAAAATAACACACAGAACGGTTAACATAAGACATTTAATGTGCCTTCCAAGAGTTTGAAAAAGAAAGTCCATTATGAATTAAGGCTTTATTTTACTTATAGATTTTCACAACATTTTGTGGGTTTTTCACCAAGTGTAGAACTGGGTGTGCAGTTTGCTTCTCCAAGAAGTCGTGCTGCACATCTGCACATTTTTTTAGAATTATTTAGCTTTGTAATCTTTATATTAGTTATAATTTATCTATCGTCAAGACAAGAATCTCTTTCTCGACTGGAGCTACACAGTATCTTTTTATAACCAGGTGAGCTCCAATCCTTTAGAATGCAAAAATCATCAATTTGAAGTAGTAATGAGTATCAACGAAAGATGGCAATACAGTCAACTCTCGATATTATAACTATTTACACCAG
This sequence comes from Carcinoscorpius rotundicauda, assembly GCA_011833715.1. Classification (NCBI taxonomy): domain Eukaryota; kingdom Metazoa; phylum Arthropoda; class Merostomata; order Xiphosura; family Limulidae; genus Carcinoscorpius; species Carcinoscorpius rotundicauda. The sequence continues at coordinate 6,975,535 of CM022391.1, read as the reverse complement.
TGGTTCCCAAACGGCCTGGTATGCTCGGGTGGTTAGGGCACTCGACTCGTAATCCGATGGACATGGATTCGAATCCCTGTCAACCAAACAATCCCTGTCAGACGTGAGGGCGTTATAATATTGTGGTCAATCCCACTATTCCTTGGTAAAATGGTAGTCCAAGAATTGGCGGTGGGTGAAGGTAACCCTCGTGTAGCTTTGCACGGATTTCAAAATAAACCAAACCAAACTTTATGTCGCGGTGCTCCGGGGCACTAAGGGCGAACTCCAATGGAAGCCGCTGAATGTTTAAAATTTTCGACGGAAACACAGCGATGTAGAAATTTATCGGACACCGTGCGAACTACTCGAGGTAGTTCAGAGTTTTAACATTAGATAGCGCTACATTCCTTTCGATGACGTTTCGAATGTTTCAATTGTGTTTTTATTTACTTCTACTTTCGGCTAAGCCATTAACTTCTCGAACTGTCTTGTTTCTTAGATTTTATATATAAATACCTATCGACTCTCTGGGTCCGTCAGTAATCGAAATAACTGAAGGTTACTGTGATCAAGTGTCTGCGGGGGTCCAGCGAAGTTCAGTGAATTATTTTGTTGTTTTTTAGTGATTGTGTATCGAAATGGAAAGATATTTGAGCATTAATACGAAGTGTGGGAATGAAAAAGAAGATGGTGAACCACAGAACAGTGGCAAAGTTGTGAAGAAACGGAAATATGACGATAGTTATCTAGATTTTGGTTTTAATCCAGTAGAGGTCAGTCATGGAGAGTGTCCACAGTGTGTATTATGTATAAAAGTTCTGGGTCCAAAGTGCAAGCTTCCAAGTAAAGTAAAACGCCTCTTAGAGACCAATTATCCTAACATGGCTAGTAAAACCTATGATTATTTTACCAGAAAATTAAAATAATTGAAAAAGCAAAAAGGTACATTTTTGAAACAAGCATCAATACGAAGCAATGCTTTGTTAGCATCCTAAAAGGTGACATATAGAGTCGAGAAATGTAAAATGTCTCACACCATCATAAAAGAATTGATTCTATCAGCTTCAGTGGATATGATGAACATTATGGTTGTCAATCTGCTGGAAGCTGCTTTTCAAAGGTGCCTTTATCCAACAATACTATCATTCGTAGAATTTAACACATGGCTGAAGACCTCATTTAATTAAAGAAATTAAACAAAAAGAATTCGGGTTACAGCTTGATTTAGCAACAGATAGTAACAAGGATGCTCATTTGATTTGTTACACCAGCTAAATGAGGCGACAGAGAGTAACAAGGATGCTCATTTGATTTGTTACACCAGCTAAATGAGGCGAGAGAGAGTAACAAGGATTCTCATTTGATTTGTTACACCAGCTAGATGAGGCGACAGAGAGTAACAAGGATTCTCATTTGATTTGTTACACCAGCTAGATGAGGCGACGGATAGTAACAAGGATGCTCATTTGATATGTTACACCAGCTTGATTTAGCGACAGATAGTAACAAGGATTCTCATTTGATTTGTTACACTAGCTAGATGAGGCGACGGATAGTAACAAGGATGCTCATTTGATTTGTTACACCAGCTAAATGAGGTGAAGGATAGTAACAAGGATACTCATTTGATTTGTTACACCAGCTAAATGAGGCGACAGATAGTAACAAGGATGCTCATTTGATTTGTTACACCAGCTAAATGAGGCGACAGATAGTAACAAGGATGCTCATTTGATTTGTTACACCAGCTAAATGAGGCGACGGATAGTAACAAGGATGCTCATTTGATTTGCTACACGCGGTTCGTGGATGGTGAAAAATTGTGGAAGATCTTTCTTTTGTAAAAGTATCATTGTAGGTACAAAGACTCAAGACTTTTGAGATATTGGACACTTTTATGTATGAAAACAACCTAAACTGGACTAAGAGTGTTGGCGTCTGTTCCGATAGTGGCCACTCCATGTCCGGCTGAAATGGAGGATTACATCCACTCATACGAAGTAAAGCTTTTGATGTACTGTGGTTTCACTGCATAATCCACAGGAAGCCCTTGCGTCAAAGCACCTGAGTCCTTCACTGAACCTAGTCCTGGAAAGTGTGTTGAAAGTGGTGAACTTTATGACAACTTAGCCACAGAAGACGAGCTTTAAAAAACCAAACTGTGTGAGGATATGGGATCTGAACACACATCTCTGTTGGTACTGTAGCTCTCTCTACAGGGAAGCAACACGCACATTTTGAAATTCACAGAGAAGGTTTCAGCCTTTGGAAAAATGTTACTAATATGGAGAAGTAAAATGAATGATAATTGTGCCAAAGACTGTTTCCTCCTGTTACAGCAGTTTGTTACATCTAATGAACTTGATTTGGCCCACGAACTAAAATCTGTTTTTGAGGAGCATCTAAAACAACTCAGTGATTGGCTTGTAAATTACTTTCCAGAAGATATGTAGAAGCTAAAAGTTTGTATGGATCCAAGGTCCATTCAAGACTAAGGCGCCATATGAATTTACTTCTGCAGAAGAAGAAAAATCTTACTGAGCTTTCTTCTGACAAGACTTTAAAAACAAAATTTGGCAACACGAAACAAACTCAGTTTTGGAAATCAATAAAATATAAATATTTTATATGCAAAAACGGCTCGTTTGGGTTGAGAAAATATTTTAGCGAACAATGTTTCGACCTTCTTCGGTCATCGTCAGGTAAATAAAGAAAGAAGTTACTGACTGGAAGCTGACCACATGTTTGCAAGGGGCTGTGTAACTGAGTGTCGCAATGTAAAGGGCGGGGCAAGATATTTGAATATATAATTTTATCTATAATATTAGTATAGGTATAATGGCGTTCCTTTCTATTGGTTTATTTTGGGTTTAAGTTGTTGTATAAGTAAGGCTTCTTTAATTTTGCGTTTGTTTATGTTTGTTTCTTTACTTAGTATTTTAGTGTTTTCTATGGTTATGTTGTGTTCATTTGACTTGCAGTGTTCGAAAACGTGTGAAGGTGACTTTTTATGTTCTTTGAATCTGGTTTCAATTTTTCTACTTGTTTCTCCAATATAGAAGTCGTGGCAGTTATCACATTGTATTTTATAAATAATGTTGGTGTGGTGTTTGTCAGTGTAGTTCTTACATAGTATAGACCTCAGTTTTGTGCCTGGTTTTTGAACAAATTTAGTATTAACTGGAATGTCATATTTTGTTACTAGTTTTCGCCAAATGTTGGTTATTTGTTTGCTGATGTCAGGAATATATGGTATACAGCAGTATACGGTTTCGTGATTCTTTTAATTCGTGAGATATATTTACTTTTGTTGGTTGATTTTGCTTTCTGTCTAGGTGTGTGCGTTTAATGTTTTCTACGGTTTGTGGAGGAAACTTATTGATGTTGATGAAGTATTGTTTTATTTTGTCTAATTCATCGTTAATTTTATCTGGCGAGCATAGTTTTATGGCTGTGTTTACCTGGTTTCTCAGTATGTTAAGTTTTTGTTTTGTTTCATGTTCTGAGTCCCAAGGAATGTATAGTCCAGTATGGGTGACTTTTCGGTAGATTTCTGTTTCGAATTGTGTGTCGGTTCTTATAATTTTGAGGTTAAGAAATGATATTTGATTGCTTTCTTCCTGTTCACATGTGAAGTTAATGTTGGGATGCGTGGAGTTAATGTGATTGAAAAAATTAAGTATGTGTTCTGTAGATTTGAATCCCGCAACCGTGTCATCTACATATCTGTACCAGTATAGTGGTGGATGTAATGCTGTATTAATTGCTTGTGTTTCAATTTGTGTCATAAAAATATCGGCTAGAACTGGTGATACTGGGTTGCCCATGCTTAGGCCATTTGTTTGCATATAGTTATGGTTGTTAAACATGAAGTTTGTCTTTATTGTGGTGAATTCTATGAGGGTTGCTAACTGGTTACTGGGAATGTCTATAATTGGGTTAGGGTCTCGGATATAAAGTTCTAAGGCTATCTTGCAGGCTTCTGTTCTTGGAACTTCTGTAAAGAGGGATATGACATCGAAACTGGCCATTAAGGCTTCATGATTAAATATCAGGTGCTAAGTGGTAAAGCTCAGCCAATCCTAATTCCATTCGCAACGTCGTATTTCTATGAAGATGGGTTTTTGGTGGTTGCTGTGCTAATAAATAAGTACCGCTCGAAATTCGGTGTAGAACAGGAAATGAGTGAGGGTTTGTCCAATCTGTTTCCAAAGTTTGAAAAGCTGTGAAGTGCCCAATAGACGCACACATCCCATTAGCAATTGTGGCTATTTAAAAATGAAGTAAAAGTAATGTCTTTACTTTCAATTTACGTGTATTATTCTTTCAAACGGCTGTTAAGTTGTTGGGACATAAATACTTATTAAGTTGTTTGGGCCTAACGACTTAATAAAAGGAACTGTTAGGTTTTTCTTTTTGCCTAGAAGCGCCGTGAACCGAGAAAATTTGGGATATGCTGGTTTTCACCCACGTTGCTTAATTCGATAACCAAACATAAAAATCAGTGCAATTGTATTTCTTCTATTTCGAGAGCTAATATTTTTCAATCTCTTCTGTAACTGTTTTCAGAAAATAATACGCAGATCGTATCATAATCATCCTTAGAAAAAACAAAACCAAAACCACGACTTTTCCTGCAAGGCAGTATGCGAGATACGTCGCTCGTTTATTGCGTTTCTTGGTTAAAATAATTTTATATTTTTCAGACTCTAGCACGTGAATGTAGATTTGATCTCAGATGGAAAAAAAAAGACAAAACAAATTTTAAGGTTATTTGAAAAAAAAATGTCTACTCTTCCTTATTCAGTCTTCTTCTGTCGCATTAAAAATTAACACAGTTCACTACTCTCACTACATAACGCTCCTTAAGATAAACTGCTCCTTGGGGCAGAAAGCACTAGTTCACTCCTGCAAAACTTAACTACCAGCATAATTTTTCTTTTTCAAGCTTTCAGTGATCCAGTCAATCTAATTAAATAGCAAACACATAACTTAAGCCTGACCAGGTAATCCAGCATAGTGTTTCTTGGAGCAGAAATACTTTGTTACCTGTTGTAAAGTTATGACAGGTAGGCCACCAACATCAGCTTTTACTGGAGCTTTTAGTGATTCATTGGATCTGGTACAACAGCGAGTACATAACTCAACCAAGATAAACCAACATAATGCTTAGTAAAGCACAAATACCCAGTTAACTGTTGCAAAACGTAGACCACAAACATCAGCTCTTTCTGGAGCTTTTAGTGATTCATTGGATCTGGTGTAATAGAAAGTGTATAACATAACCAAGATAAACCGACATTCAGTTTAATAGATAATAAACGTCTAGTTAAGTAACCTAAGGATTGTAGACAAGTATAACACAAACACCATCTCTTTCTCAAGGTTTAAAGAAATATCAGTAGACCAGCCGAGATTAAAGTAAAATAAGCAAGCCGTATTTATGTATACATAATAACCAGGTAACTACAACGTCGATAAATTTTGAGCCTATTTGTAATACTTAGCTATTCCAAGTGATTGCTTCAATGTTGAATATTCCTTTAATGAAGATAGAAACAATCCATTTGTTGAAAGAGTTCTTCAAGCACTTTTGTTAAAGACATTCTGATAATTGTATTTTTGCAGACTATTCCAAGATTATGCGTGTTATTAGCGGATTAAAAGGTGTTTTATGCTTTTTTAACCCTATGGAATGGACAAAGTTCATTAATATTATTTTATGTTACATTACAGTAGTAAATAAAATAAAACGTGTACTTGAAACTCTTGAAGGATTTTCAGATGATGAGAAATATTGTGTGTCGCAATTTCATATACTCATCTTTGTCTTGAAATCGATCAGGCGTAGAAATTCTTCAGTCATCTTCAATGTCAATTTCGGCAAAGCAAAACAGCTGGCAGACTTACGACTTCGTCCGCTAGTTGGGAGTGGTTTATAAATATTGTTCGGATCAACTAAACCAGATTACTCGAGGCACACGAACATGCTAGGAGCAGGTCTAACATCTAAGCACGGACTCTCACCATAGAAAGATTGAGCAAATATCTTCGAGAGCAATAGGCGAACACAGATATGCATTAAAGTTATTTGAAATAGTATCCGAGAAACAGAGTAGATTGTTAAAGTTGAAAAAAAACGATCTATTTAAGCGCGTTGTAGAATAGCTACAACTTTTGTTCTAAATATACATGTAAAATCGACTCGTTTGGGTTGAGAAAATTTTTATGTAGAGGAGCAAACAACGTTTTGACCTTCTTCGGTCATCGTCAGGTTCACAAAGAAAGAAATACGTAATTGACCGATAGCTGACCACATTTTTAAAGAGGTTGTGTAACTGAGTGCAGGAATGTAGAGGGCGTGTTTAGATTTTCATTATGTTTATTAATATAGGTGTAAAAGTGTTCCTTTGTATTGGTTTATTTTGGGTTCAAGTTGTTGTATAGGTAAGGCTTCTTTAATTTTGCGTTTGTTTATGTTTGTTTCTTTATTTAGTATTTGGGTGATTTCTATGGTTATATTATGTTTATTTGTTCGAAAAAGTGTGAAGGTGACTCTTTATGTTCTTTGAATTTGTTTTCCATTTTTCTACTTGTTTCTCTAATATAGAAGTCGTGGAAACCGGATTCAAAGAACACAAAAGTCACCTTCACATGTTTTCGAACAATGCAAATCAAATAAACACAGCATAACCATAGAAAAAACCCAAATACTAAATAAATAAACAAACTTAAAATTAAAGAAGCCTTACTTATACAACAACTTAAGCCCAAAATAAGCCAATACAAAGGAACACCTTTATACTTATATTAATAAATGTAATCAAACATCTAAACACGCCCTCTACATTCCTACACTCAGTTACACAACCATCTTCAAACATGTGGTCAGCTATCGGTCATTAGTAATCTCTTTTTTCCTTTATGAGCCTGACGATGATCAAAAATGGTCGAAACGTTGTTCGCTCCTCTACATAGTACTTTATCAACCCATAGAAGCCGTTTTTACATAAACATTTCTCTCTACAAGTGGGTTTTTTCGACATCACTGATTATTATTCTAAATGTTTCACAATGTTGTCAACATTAACTGTAAACAATTATTCTAAATGTTTCACAATGTTGTCAACATTAACTGTAAACAAGTATTCTAAATGTTTCACGATGTTGTCAACATTAATTGTAAACAATTATTCTAAATGTTTCACAATGTTGTCAACACTAACTGTAAACAATTATTCTAAATGTTTCACAATGTTGTCAACATTAACTGTAAACAGTTATTCTAAATGTTTCACAATGTTGTCAACATTAAGTGTAAACAATTATTCTAAATGTTTCACAATGTTGTCAACATTAACTGTAAACAATTATTCTAAATGTTTCACAATGTTGTCAACATTAACTGTAAACAATTATTCTAAATGTTTCACGATGTTGTCAACATTAATTGTAAACAATTATTCTAAATGTTTCACAATGTTGTCAACATTAACTGTAAACAATTATTCTAAATGTTTCACGATGTTGTCAACATTAACTGTAAACAATTATTCTAAATGTTTCACGATGTTGTCAACATTAACTGTAAACAATTATTCTAAATGTTTCACAATGTTGTCAACATTAACTGTAAACAATTATTCTAAATGTTTCACGATGTTGTCAACATTAACTGTAAACAATTATTCTAAATGTTTCACAATGTTGTCAACATTAACTGTAAACAATTATTCTAAATGTTTCACAATGTTGTCAACATTAACTGTAAACAATTATTCTAAATGTTTCACGATGTTGTCAACATTAACTGTAAACAATTATTCTAAATGTTTCACAATGTTGTCAACATTAACTGTAAACAATTATTCTAAATGTTTCACGATGTTGTCAACATTAACTGTAAACAATTATTCTAAATGTTTCACGATGTTGTCAACATTAACTGTAAACAATTATTCTAAATATTTCACGATGTTGTCAACATTAACTGTAAACAATTATTCTAAATGTTTCACGATGTTCTTAACATTAACTGTAAACAATTATTCTAAATGTTTCACAATGTTGTCAACACTAACTGTAAACAATTATTCTAAATGTTTCACAATGTTGTCAACATTAACTGTAAACAGTTATTCTAAATGTTTCACAATGTTGTCAACATTAATTGTAAACAATTATTCTAAATGTTTCACAATGTTGTCAACATTAACTGTAAACAATTATTCTAAATGTTTCACAATGTTGTCAACATTAACTGTAAACAATTATTCTAAATGTTTCACAATGTTGTCAACATTAACTGTAAACAATTATTCTAAATGTTTCACGATGTTTCAACATTAACTGTAAACAATTATTCTAAATGTTTCACGACGTTGTCAACATTAACTGTAAACAATTATTCTAAATGTTTCACGATGTTGTCTTACAAAGCGTCGTATTATTTAGAAAGAAAAAAACGTTCGTGAACTGGTGTCGCCCTCAGTAATGATGTTTTAACATAACACATAAGAATATCTTTTCATGTTTAATAACAGTTACATCTAAAACAAATATTAATTAACTTTGAAGTTTCGAACAATTGTACTTGAGCAAGAAATTGCTTGAGGCAAGCAAACAAAACCCAGTCTTACAAAAATAAAGTTCGTTACATTTTGAGGGTCCCTAGTCATCGTTTCTCTAATAAACGGACGAGGAAACTAAACAATAATAAACGAAAGAAAAATGTAAAGACAAAATAAGAAGAGACGACTTTAGGTTTAATAACGAAAAATCAGAAAAAATACTAAAATAATGACACAACAACATTTGGTAATGTGAAGAAATAAAATATGAGAAACGTAATAATATAGAATAATATAAAGAATAAGAAGTGACAACCAGAAAGAAGGTAAAATAAAAGTAATTAATAAGAAATATAGAAATAATAGCATGTAGGAATGTATCTCTAAATATAGCGAAGATAATATACTGATCAAGTCCCATGAACAGTATATAAATAGATTAATAGTCACTGGAAGTCATTTTGTATCATAGGTTTTATTATAATATCGTTATATAAGCGTAATAATACGAAATTATAATATATTGAACTTTATTAGAACCTTATGAAGTTTATTTTAAACCTATGATAAGCGGATGGTAAAAATGGATATTAAAGCATTGAAAAATTAGTAACATGTTTTTATGATAGAAGTCAAGGCTACTAGCTCAGGAAATACATAGAAAAGGATAAATGCTTCGTTATAACATATTAACGTTTTGTGCAATACGCTACTCACGACCACGAACTCCATAAAACAGAACTGCTTCGACATATGGTAAAGATATGTCAATGATAACAGATGTACCATAGAAGACAGCTGATATTTTCATTCAGGGTAACATGTACTTCATATTCTACACATCAAAATGTTTCATTCAGGGTAACATGTACTTCATATTCTACACATCAAAATGTTTCATTCAGGGTAACATGTACTTCATATTCTACACATCAAAATGTTTCATTCAGGGTAACAAGTACTTCATATTCTACACATCAAAATGTTTCATTCAGGGTAACAAGTACTTCATATTCTACGCATCAAAATGTTTCATTCAGGGTAACAAGTACTTCATATTCTACACATCAAAATGTTTCATTCAGGGTAACATGTACTTCATATTCTACACATCAAAATGTTTCATTCAGGGTAACAAGTACTTCATTCTGCACATCAAAATGTTTCATTCAGGGTAACATGTACTTCATATTCTACACATCAAAATGTTTCATTCAGAGTAACATGTACTTCATATTCTACACATCAAAATGCTGTTCAAAATACAGGCAGATGTCTATTTGACATCTTTCTTTTCAATTAAATAACTTTTAGTTTAAATACAGAAGAATTATTTTCTGAGTAAAGACTTCATGACTGTATCGTGAAAGGTGAAATCGCTTCATAATTAGTTTACTCTTAGAGTTTGAGTCTTCACTTCAAACCACTATTTTACATCTGTTATTCTTGTAGTTAAAATCTTCATTTTAAACAACTTTTTTATAACTGCAACTCTTGTGGTTAAAATCCTCACTTGAAACAACTATTTTACATCTGTTATTCTTGTTAAAATTTTCACTTCAAACAACTATTTTACATCTGTTATTCGTGTGGTTAAAATTTTTACTTCAAACAACTATTTTACAACTGTTATTCTTCTTGTTAAAATCTTCACTTCCAACAACTATTTTAAAACTGTTATTCTTGTGGTTAAAATTTTCACTTCAAACAACTATTTTACAACCATTAGATTACAGCTATTATTTTTCTGTTTCATTCTAGGTAGATATTTACATAATTCAACTTGGAGATTCAATGATTCATAGAAAATACATTTACAGATTCTTTGTAATAAGGAATACGTCTTGGAGTCAGTTAGGGAATACTTTCTAGCTGTCAATTTAAGAACAATTTAAAAACAAGTTAAAAAAACTTTTCTTATTCTTATTGGATATCTGTCGAGCAAGTCTTTGTTCCAATTATAGGCTTTTACAGTCAAAGCTCAGGGGATATTTTTAGTTCTATGGGATCTTCTAAAGAAACAAACGACAAGAGAATTAATATTTCTTTCAAGAAATGTTTGATTTTTGTGTAAACACGTCAGATATTTTGTTCTTTAATCTATGTGTAATATACGTTAAATCTTCCATTTCGAGACATTTTTTTCTGTACTTTCTACATAAAGCAAAATGTTCAAAAGTTTAATGTATATATAAGCATGACTAAAGCTCACTAAAGTTGAGACGTTTTCACACTTGAACCATTTTAATCTAGGAAAAGAAAACGGACTCTAAAACTTTGTTTAAGAGCCTTTAAGGTAAAAAGGTCTAATTTGATCTTCTATAGAAAATTTCCACCTACATATTTAAAGATGTATTATAAACACAAGTTACGGTAGAAGTGTTTGGATAATGCAGTCCGAATTTTACCAGCCAAAGTTACGACGGGTTTTCAGTGTATAATATAAGAATCCAGCAACAACTAACTGAAAGTTGTGGGACTCGTAACTCCTATTTTAAAATATAATCATTCACCCTGCTTTGAAATTTCATAAAACTCTCTTAAACCTAGTAAGTACGCACGTATATGCAGTTTGAAGATTATTGCAAGAAGCGAACTGTAATTTGTAAACATACTTTATGTGATCTGGAACTAAATCCTTCTGATTCGAAATCCATTAAAATAGTACATGGAATATATATACCTATATAGAGGGTATACAAAGTTTGTCATATGCCTGTCATAACAAACCTGACGAAACTGTTTTTTTTCTTTCAGTTAAGCTGATGTAAAACATGACCTAAGACGTCTGTAACACGTCAGTGATAATGCATTTTTGTTTAACCATTTGTACTAATACGTTGACAGACACATTAGTTCTACACAAACAATACGGCTTTTAGCCACAATGACGTATACAGTTAATAATAACATATACTGCAGTTTAACATACATAGAGTGCTTCTACAGTAAAACTAATTTTAGTATCTAATGTTACAGTAATTTCGTTTACAATTACCTCGTAGTATATAAAGTAGTGAGTTTTTCTGAACTAGTAATAAGCTTACATATAATTCCAGTTTGGGTTATGCTGGCTATCAGGTCAAAACAGACAATGTGTCAGAAAGGAAGCTACTTATCCTCTGCTCTTGGCTGGCCCTATTTGGGTATATTACCCTTATATAAATTGAAAATATAACAACTTTGTTCAGCATAAGATATCCAGATATCATTTTGCGGCCAATAGAGAAATGTTTAGTAATTCAGATTTTATGTCAACTTATGTTGGTCAGTAGTTACCCTTTTACACTACACATTGAAACTTGTATACAATTTATTTCTAGCAAAAACCAAAGCAGATGTTCTCAAAAAAGGTTGACAGACAAATCTTGGAAGATGAGATGTTTTCAGGCTCTGCACTGTACGTAATGTTATGTGTATGTTTTCTTATAGCAAAGCCACATCTTGGTATCTGCAGAGTTCCATAATGTTATTACAAATTGTTGTTGTTTATAATAAAGCACAAAGCTACACCAAGAAATATCTGTGCTCTACCCACCACGATAGAAATCGAAACCCGATTTTTAACGTGGTAAATCCGCAAACATAACATTCTGCCACGAGAGAGCATGTTATTACCGTAGGTTTTTGTTGCTGATTTTCAGCATTTTGTGTACTTTTATCAAAGCTCAAATATTTTGTTTGGTGAACTAATAACCTAATACCTTTTCTTAAGACTAATTACTAAATATTCTGCCTCCCCCTAGTACAGCGGTATGTCTCCCGATTTACAACGCTAAAATAAGGTGTTCGATTCCCCTCCGTGGGCTGAGCAGATAGCCCAATGTGGCTTTGCTTTAAAAACACACACACTAAATATTCAACGACTTTGTAACTTAATATTTATATGCTTAGATATATATATATATGTATTGATTTATATATGTTATACATGTATATACACATTTGATTCTAAAAATAAACAATGAGAAGTATTGACGAACAGACTGCTAAGAAATGTAGTTTTGTATTCCGTTTCCATCATACCTACGTTTTAGGACAGCTATAATGTTCAACTTAGCTTAAAACACTCTAACCCCAAACAATGAAAAACATTTACGCTTTCCCTCCATTCGGATCCAGACAGCTATAACCAACCCTGTTGGTGCGACCTTTGAGATTTTCTTTTCATGCAGAAAATGTTAAAAATCAGAAGAGGATATTTTAAAGTTTCTTCCGACTGTCTGAGATTTTATTATACTAAAATTGAGGCTATAGATAATTCTGTAGTGTTCCTATCAAAATGCTCATGGCTGAACCTTCATAATTCTGTCAAGGGAAAGGTTTAAAATAAATGTTTCATGCCTTGTGTGAAACGTACTATTGTATAGATTTTGATTTCATATATTTTTGATCGCTATCTCCTGTGTAAAAACTATCCTTAGAGTTAGAAACGAGATTTAATACAGCAAACAGCAGGGAAGGTTATATTAACAAAAGCACTGTGTAAACTATTTGTGTGCTGTCGAACTCCCTGAAGGTTAAACGAGATTATATTTTAGGTAAGAGGTTTAGTAAAGGACAGAATATCTTTTACACTTGTTAATACTGAAAAATCTGTTGATTCAACAATTTCTTATATAACTAAACATGACGACCTCAAAATATGTTATTTTTTCTTCACGATTTATCTCGAAATCGTATTTCTAGCCTCCTCACCAGCCACGAGTTCTTAACACTATAATCCTCACCATACTAGTTCATAACATAGCCTCCTCACCAGCCACGAGTTCTTAACACTAGAGTTTTCACCATACTAGTTCATAACATGGCCTCCTCACCAGCCACGAGTTCTTAGTACTATATTCCTCACCATATACAAGTTCATAACATAGCCTCCTAACCAGCCACGACTTCTTAATACTATATTCCTCACCATATACAAGTTCATAACATAGCCTCCTCACCAGCCACGAGTCCTTAACACTATAATCCTCACCATACTAGTTCATAACATAGCCTCCTCACCAGCCACGAGTTCTTAACACTATAGTCCTCACCATACTAGTTCATAACATAGCCTCCTCACCAGCCACGAGTTCTCAACACTATAGTCCTCACCATACTAGTTCATAACATAGCCTCCTCACCAGCCACGAGTTCTCAACACTATAGTCCTCACCATACTAGTTCATAACATAGCCTCCTCACCAGCCACGAGTTCTCAACACTATAGTCCTCACCATACTAGTTCATAACATAGCCTCCTCACCAGCCACGAGTTCTCAACACTATATTCCTCACCATATACAAGTTCATAACATAGCCTCCTCACCAGCCACGAGTCCTTAACACTATAATCCTCACCATACTAGTTCATAACATAGCCTCCTCACCAGCCACGAGTTCTTAACACTATAGTCCTCACCATACTAGTTCATAACATAGCCTCCTCACCAGCCACGAGTTCTCAACACTATAGTCCTCACCATACTAGTTCATAACATAGCCTCCTCACCAGCCACGAGTTCTCAACACTATATTCCTCACCATATACAAGTTCATAACATAGCCTCCTCACCAGCCACGAGTCCTTAACACTATAATCCTCACCATACTAGTTCATAACATAGCCTCCTCACCAGCCACGAGTTCTTAACACTATAGTCCTCACCATACTAGTTCATAACATAGCCTCCTCACCAGCCACGAGTTCTCAACACTATAGTCCTCACCATACTAGTTCATAACATAGCCTCCTCACCAGCCACGAGTTCTCAACACTATATTCCTCACCATATACAAGTTCATAACATAGCCTCCTCACCAGCCACGAGTCCTTAACACTATAATCCTCACCATACTAGTTCATAACATAGCCTCCTCACCAGCCACGAGTTCTTAACACTATAGTCCTCACCATACTAGTTCATAACATAGCCTCCTCACCAGCCTTGAGTTCTCAACACTATAGTCCTCATCATACAAGAGTTTATAATACTTGGCTGTTCACTATACACGAACTCACAGCGTTTGGTTCTAACTAGGACGTGAATTATCTTGTTCATCACTGGCCGCAGGGTTTATAATACTGGTCTCCTCATGAACACATGAGTTCATATGTGGTTCATTAGCTTTCTCACCAATCAACTACATCATGAAGTGTCAATTGTATTGAACCATCTGGCACGTGGAGCTAATTGTACTAAAATATTTAATAAGTGTTGTTTACAGTATTCAATCATATTTGATGTTAATTGTATTAAACCATCTGGCACGTGGAGCTAATTGTACTAAAATATTTAATAAGCGTTGTTTACTGTATTCAATCATGTTTAGTGTTATTTGTATTAAACAATCCAGCTTGAACTGTGAATTGTACGAACATGTCTGACATGTGATGTCAAATGTATGAAATCGTATGACATGCAACGCTAACAGTATTAGATCATCTGACATTTAATGGCATCAAACAATCTACTATGTAATGTCAATTATAATAGACTATCTATCATACAGAGTTAATTGCGTTAAGGTAGTGTAACGGCAATACCCTTTATAACGAATTGCATTTAGTGCCAATAACATTGATTTAACCGACACTGAGAATTATTTTGGTCCGTCTGACATATAGTGATCCCTCTACTGAGTTAAGGTAAACTGATACACATTTGATTAGGAATAAAAAAAAACAAGACCAAACCTGCCCATCTTAGGTCAAAAGGTTTCAGTAATCAATAAGTAATTCTAGAAACTCTTTATCGAAATATAATCTATTCAGTACATCACATGAAAATACAAATGAAAACTCCTGGAATCATTTTCTCGAGATTCAAATAATTTTTCAAGTACTTAGAGTCCAGATTGATTATGTCATTATCAAAAGCAGTTTTGTTGTTTTCTGTAAGACTACAATCTAATGTTATCGATATTCGATATTATGGCGAGAAAACGTTCAATACATCAGCCTTTTCTTTCACCTAAGCCTAATTCGTTTCAAAAACTAGACCTGTATTTTCATGACCACCCGCTGGAATCCTTAAATCAGTCAGAACTGTTGTTTTTTTTCTCTGAGATAGCGAACTGTTATCGATTAGTTATTTCCTGTTTTCGTAGACGTAAAGTACAAATTTCCTTGTTAACTTAAGAGCCAAATGCTAGGACGACGTCTCTTTTTGTCTCTGAGTAACTATTAACTATGTCAACATGCTGTCATCACTTTGTTATGGACAGCTGGGAAAACAGACAACGTGAATATAGATACATCTTCAATTTGGCAGTTTGAGTTACGGATAAAGTGGATATGTAATAATAATGTACCAATATATGTACATAATGATTTAAAATTAACTGAGGGGACAAGTCAAAACTTACAGTAAAGACCGATTACAGAAACATCTTCTTCATATCAAATTTTTCTCATAGAAATACAATGGTTCCAGCCAACCAATTACAAAGAAATGCGATGATTGCATTCAGGAGGTTACAAAGAAACATAATGTTTCCATAAATCATGTTACAAAGAAACATAATGGTCCTATAAATCATGTTACAAAGAAACATAATGTTTCTATAAATCATGTCACAAAGAAACATAAGGTTTCTATAAATCATGCTAGAAAGAACCAAAACACTCCTGCGTCTCAAAATACAAAATATTATAACAATTCTATCTATCAGATCAGAAAAACAGACAAAAGTTTTTACGTATTAGATTATAAAGAAACACGACATTTGTTCATACAGATATACACTGATAGACAGCTTGTGTGATACACATCACAATAAAACTAATAATAGCTTTTGGTGTGTTTTACTAGCGCTTTTTAAGTTTTCATCTCAACCGCTCAATCTAATTAGTGATAATAACATAACAACAGAAGACCAGAGAAGAAATATTTGATAAAAGCAACCATTATTAGCATTGACATGTAATGTGACACAAATAATTCGTCTATTGATTACACCTAGGCAGCGTCTTGTTTGTTTGTTGAATTTCGCGAAAAACAACTCGAGGGCTATCTGCGGTAGCTATCCCGAGTTTAAAATTGATGAGCTAGAGGGAAGAAAGCTATTCAACAGCACCCACCGTTAGCCTTTTGGCTACTAAAATCGAATACTGCAATTGACAATCAAAATATAACACTTCATTGGTTTATATGACAAGAAATATTTAGTGATGGGGTTTGAGCCCACGACCCGCAGGTTATATGTTGAGTGTCCCAATTACCAAGCTACGTCAGATCTTTCTGGCATAAGGCGATAAATTATTTCTTTTTTTCAAGGTATGAATATTTTATAGAAAATGATTCGTCGTGTACCTTGAGTTACAAACAACTCTAAGAAAAACTGCTTGCTAAAACAACATTCTTATATACAGTTTTAGCTCTAACAGATCATGTAATCTCTCCTATCACCCAACCGATAATAGCGCTAGTAGAAATATTGTCACGTTCTTTGTGCATTACTGTATCTATTTATCCCAATAAACGTTTATGAAATTTAATATTGTAAAATTGCACTTTAATTTCATTTTGCATTTCCAGCATAGGAAATGTACCGATAACAATGCCAAAATTGTATAGCTAAAAAAAAATAAAATAGAATATCAATGTTCTGTCCTTGGTATCAAAACCAAACTGTCACTCACATCCTCTGTGTCAGAACCAAACTGTCACTCACATCCTCTGTGTCAGAACCAAACTGTCATTCACATCCTCTGTGTCAGAACCAAACTGTCACTCACATCCTCTGTGTCAGAACCAAACTGTCATTCACATCCTCTGTGTCAGAACCAAACTGTCATTCACATCCTCTGTGTCAGAACCAAACTGTCACTCACATCCTCTGTGTCAGAACCAATCTGTCACTCACATCCTCTGTGTCAGAACCAAACTGTCACTCACATCCTCTGTGTCAGAACCAATCTGTCACTCACATCCTCTGTGTCAGAACCAAACTGTCACTCACATCGTCTGTGTCAGAACCAATCTGTCACTCACATCTTCTGTATCAGAACCAAACTGTCACTTACATCCTCTGTGTTAATTTCCTCGTTTTTCAATATTTTATTTTTACTTCCCACATCATTTTTGGGTAAAAGTCTATCTGTGTAAATGATGTATGTGTTCATGAAAGTTTGTGATTTTGTTTGAGTCAGTGCGATGTGCGAATAATTCAAACTAGCAGTTTTATTATAAATACACTGCTGGCTAAAATCTTAAGGCCAATGAACATAAAGAAAAAATACGCATTTTGCGTTGTTAGACTCAACCACTTATTTAAGTAGAGCTTCAAAAAATGAAAATACGAAATGAGAAAATAAAAATAAAAAACTTTTTAGAATTTAATAGGGAAAATGTAGACACTATGAATTTAGTCTAAATACCAGCTGGTTAAAAGTTTAAGACCATACCAAAACGAAATCCTAAACAGGGTAGGAAATGACAAACAAGACGTCTCAGTCATGAGTTGCACGGCCGTCATTGCGAATCATTTCAAACATTTGCTTTGGCATTGTCGAGATAAGCGTTTGCAAAAGGCTGGCTGGAATGTTATTCCAAGTGGTGAAGATGGCTTCATGAAGTTCATGCACTGTTTGGAACTGACGTCCATTTCTATATACTTCCCTTGCCATCCACCCCCAAACATTTTCAATGGGGTTCAGTTCGGGCGAACACGCTGGATGGTCCAAAAAAATCACGTTATTCGCCATTAAAAAATCCTTTTTCCTGCAGGCATTGTGGATTGCAGCGTTGTCCTGCTGAAAGATCCAGTCATTTCCACACAGCGAGAGCCTTCAGTCAATCAGTCCGTTCTCTCCAACATGCCAGTGTAAGCCAGCTGCTGTTTGACGTCCCTGTATAACCTGAAGCTCCATTGTTCCATGGAAGAAGAAAGCACACAGATCATGATAATACCTCTTCCAGTGTCTCGTGTAAAATATGTCTTCGGTGGGATATCCTTTTCGTGCCAGTAACGTTGGAAGCCTTCTGAACCATCCAGGTTAAAGTTTTTCTCATTTGAGAACAAAACCTTCGTCCAGTAAAGTTTAACCGAGCTGTTTCGTAGTGTGGAAGGAGGCGTGGCCTTTGAAGACTTTTAAAGTTTTTAAAGCCTTTTTCTCGTAGATGCCGTCTTATTGTTCTTGAACTGCATTCTGCGACCGTAAGAGCCTTAATCTGGTTCGACGATCGGTTGATATCTTGCCGGACAACCCGTCGAATCCTCCTGCCCAATGCCTGCGAAATTTTCTTGGGCTGACCATTTGAAATTCTCGTTCCGTATCCCTCAGGGTCTTTTAAGAAATTTGAAGCAACAGTTTCAATACGCCCAATCCCACCAAGTAATGACACGTTGAGAAACCTTGCTTTTGAAGCTTGACAATTCTGCCACGTTCAAACTATGTCAACTTTTTAGCCTTCGCAATGTTTTTACCCAATGTAACACAGGAGATGTCAGTGGGAAATGTTGACAACGCTAATGCTTGAACACAAATTTCGTTACGTGTTTACCGATTAAGGCTTAGTTTCAGTATGGTCTTAATCTTTTTACCAGTTAGTATTTAGGCTAATTTCATAGTGTTTACATTTTTCCTATTAAACACTTAAAAAGTTTTTTATTTTTATTTTTCTCATTTTCATCTTTCTAAGCTCTTCTAAAATAAGTGGTTGAGTCTAACAACACGAAATACATATTTTTTCTTCATGTTTATTGGCCTTAAGATTTTGACCAGCAGTGTATCTTATTGTTCTTTTTACACGTTCATATATAGTGTGATAAATATTAAACACAGAATGAAAACAAAAGTAGTGTAAACATTTTGCTGAAATCATCTTTGTGAGTTTCAGTAAAGACAAATTAAAAATTACATTACGTTATCACAGTGTAAAAATTAGGAATTGTGTTCTTTAGAAATTTGATAAAAATTAAAATAATTATTTTCAAATTTTCAATTAGTTTTCGCTCGGCTTTTCATGTCAACGTGCATTTTCAATTAATAACACTTTAACACTTGACAAAGGCAGGCGTATTCTGTATAACCAACCATAATATACAAATAGACTCTGAACTAGTGCTAAAATAGATACTGAAACGTAATAACGAATAAATACAAGGAACCTAGTGTTTAATGGAACAGCGAGTGTTGAATGATAAATACAAGGAACCTAGTGTTTAATGGAACAGCGAGTGTTGAATGATAAACACAGGGAACCTAGTGTTTAATGGAACAGCGAGTGTTGAATTATAAATACAAGGAACCTAGTGTTTAATGGAACAGCAAGTGTTGAATGATAAATACAAGGAACCTAGTGTTTAATGGAACAGCGAGTGTTGAATGATAAACACAGGGAATCTAGTGTTTAATGGAACAGCGAGTGTTGAATCATAAATACAAGGAACCTAGTGTTTAATGGAACAGCAAGTGTTGAATGATAAATACAAGGAACCTAGTGTTTAATGGAACAGCGAGTGTTGAATGATAAACACAGGGAACCTAGTGTTTAATGGAACAGCGAGTGTTTAATAATAAACACAGAGAATCTAGTGTTTAATGGAACAGCCTCTTGTTTAATGATAAAATACTAAGAGAATTTATTGTAAATACACCCTCTGGTGTCAGGAACGCATAGTTTTTAACAGTAATCTCCTATCCGATAGGTAGCAGCATTACTCATGTTGGGATGGTTTGATTGTTCATTTAAATAGTGTTTTAAATGTCTCTTCAATGCCGTCAAAACTTCACAATGCTACACAGAGTTTGCTTTCATTACAATATTTACATAAATATTGGGTCACAAGATCTGTAAATATCATAGCAACAATTTATTGTTCTGTTTTTTCTCCATTTTTGTGACACAATAACTCAAGACCAAAACAGTAGTGTCAGCTAATGTCACTAGACATTATAGTTTCAAAGGAAATATTTAAATGCCTACTTATGTATTATTAACCTGCAGTCATTTAGAAATATAACAGCATATAAATCTTGTGTAAACGAGGTTATCATTACCCCTTAAAGGCAGCTTTTTTACAGATTTTGGTGTTTCTTCAAAAAAACGAAATAACAGGATGAAACAGGAATTCATAGCCAAAAAAGAACAGTAAATATTACAGTTCAAACCTTATTGTATGTAGAACTTGGTAGTAAATACAACCTTTCTATGTCTAATGAAACACTGCATTGAAAAACAAGCTAGCAAGTAAGAAAAGACATTTAATCAACAACACGATGTCACTCGTTTGACATGTTTCGAAAGATAAAAACTGAAACTTTTTTTCTTAACTTTTTTAAAAGAGAGTTATCATTGGTTAATCAAAACTATTACATATTTATATTGTCTTATTAAACATCATCTTACAAATCGAGTGATAACTTACATTAAGATCTTAGAAATAAAACACCTGCGCTAAATGTTTAATTTTAAAATGCCTATGATATTAACAGCGCGTGTTTATTATAAAACACATAATATGAATACACAGTGTATTTTCGCAACGAAACTCTTTTATTAGTAACGCCAAGTGTTCATTGTAAATCTTATATTGAGAGCAGTGAGCGTTCATTGTCAACAGAAATTAATAACAGATAATATTGTTTAATTGTGGAACACATTTACCAGAAACACAAGAATTATAAGACATAATTAATTAATTTGTCTTACAAATTAATTGTAAGACATATATATATATATGTATAATGTGAAACGTTTGCTAGGAAAACCGAGTACCTGGAAAACAACGACTTGGAAACATTGCAGTAAAAAAATAAATAAATTACATACACGTTTTATGTAACACTACGACGACGATGTGTAAATCCCTGTAGTATCCGGGCTAGGAAATGAGAGAAATACACAAAAGCTAAGTTTACAATAATCCATAAATAAATGCATGCGATGTTCTAAAGGAAAGTAAAAATCCTGAGTGTGTTAAAGTCTTTCCAGCATGTTAAAGTTAAGCTTCTGAGCTAAGCCACAAGTCGAACTACTTTCCTAAATAAAGTCAAATAAAATAAGGACACTTGAGTGGAGACTTTCTCGAACTTCCTTAATCTTTGAAAGAAATAGGTAAGTGTGTAAGATGTAAGACTTAGAGAGTTATTAAATGCACATATAATGTGAAAAACTCCCGTTTCTGATAAAGCAATACATTAAAATCGTTTTGCGCAAGACTGTGAAGCCAATACATCTATTTAAGTGTAGTAATTACTGCATTCATGTTTAGTCTAAGTAGGTATTTGTTTCTGAATAAGAATTATTATTATATACGCGAAAGATGTGATACATCTGTTTAAATTTTTGATTCCTCAGTTGCTATTTAGTTCTCATACATACAACTAACCCTCGTGCATATCTTACGACCTTTGATCAATGCATTTAGGCATATGAAATACCAGTGACTAATGGAACAATAAATGAAAAAAATCGAATGATACATATTAATAAAACCAACAAAAGTTAAATAACTGAAAATTATAGAATCTTCAGACCGGGAAACCGTGTTGTACAGCATTATCATATATACATTTAACTTCATGAAAACAAACCTTATATAATCATTACTCAAAAATGCAATTCTTTTTGTATGATCGCTCATAACTGGCGAATTACTGGCTCGATTTGCACCACACATGAGTAACGTGATTCTACGAGTGTAAGGCCAAGCTGCTTTATTTTGTAAGGCCTATGACATCACCCACTATATGTGGTTTTGTTTTTTGTAGTTTTCTTTAATTTCGCTCATAGCTACTAAAATACTGCCCTTTTACCGACGAACAGTTGGGTTGACCGTCACATTATAACCTGTTTGTGATAAAGCAAAACTTTGGCTTTATTTATTGTTCACTCGTTTTTTGATGTATCTCTCGATTATTTTTTTCACTCACCTGACACACTTTCTTTGTAACCATTACTGTTTAGATAGAGTTTGAAAGGAAAGATTTCCTAGAGGGCAATATTTCACAGACCAAAATATCAGTGATATCATTCATATTATGAAACAGATTATCCAAGATTAATAGGAAGAGATATGAGTAGCTGTGTGTACTCTGGTACTGAGGTGAAATCAGAGAAACACAGTTTGGGGACTGATGGCTACCTTTGGATGTAAACAAGAATGCTTCTCAATAGTTTTCTATTCTCCTACACCAATGTTATCTTTTGTTGTTGCTGTTTATCTTTTGTTTTTATATTTCGTGCAAAGCTACACGAGGGCTAACTGCGCTAATCGTCCCTAATTTAGCACTGTAAGACCAGAAGGAAGGCCGCTAGTCATCACCATCCATTGATATAAATTAATCTCAACAAAAAATAGTTATTTATAACAAGAAAAAATGTACAGTTGCCTATACTAAAGCTTGATGAATTAATTGCTTCATATTGGAACCACCATGACTCCTACATCTGGTAAGCTTTTCGTGGTCGCTGAGTGCTTTCGTTGCAAGCACTCAATTTTACGTTCGTTAGTGCATTTGACGTGGTACTGCTTTGAGCTTCTTTATTTAATTGAAAGTGATAACGAAGTACAGGTTGTTTTGAAAGACCTTCTATAGCTTCTTCGATTTTCATTTTTATTGACTGAAGAGACTGGATGCTCTGAAAATGTCAAAATCTCGTGAAAACTTAGCTTCACCGTAGAGTAAAAAAACCCAACAGGAAAAGCTTGCGTAAAATGTTCTAGACCTGTTCTGTAGTGCAAGGTAAAGTTGAATCTTGCCCATTTTACTTCTGTATAAGAGTAATTAGCATGCAAATTTCATACGTAATGGAAAAACTATGCAAAGAGAAGACTAGTAATGTTTTAGTTGTTTCTTTATTTGCCCCCCAGTGGCTCAGCGGTATGTCTGCGGATTTACACGCTAAAATCCGGGTTTCGATACCCGTGGTGGGCAGAGCACAGGTAACCTATTGTGTAGCTTTGTGCTTCATTCAAAACAACAAGTTTCTTTTTTATTATATTTTGGTTAGAAAACTGTTGTTTCACAAATCAGTTCTTCGCTAAAATTAAGTATAGTTTAGAAATACACAGTTACGAAAGTCTTGAATATAAGAGAATATTATTTGTTTTTTCGCAATTTGCATTTGATAAATTGTTAGGTAAGCGATAAAGCGTGCAGCACAACTGATACTTGACACAGGCAACACGTGTGTTATAATATAATTCGTGATACTCATGTATGATGCGTGTGACTTATGAATCAAATACGTTACAAAACGTATATGCTATGTCACGTATAACACATTTGTTTTTATAATACGTATATAAATATATTGCAACGTAATTATATTGCATCTTGCATCGTATAGAACATGGTGTGGATCACAAACAGTCTGTACACCTTGCATAACATAGAACATGGTGTGGATCACAAACAATCTGTACACCTTGCATCACATAGAACATGGTATGGATCACAAACAGTCTGTACACCTTGCATAACATAGAACATGGTGTGGATCACAAACAGTCTGTACACCTTGCATAACATAGAACATGGTGTGAATCACAAACAGTCTGTACACCTTGCATAACATAGAACATGGTTTGGATCACAAACAGTCTGTACACCTTGCATCACATAGAACATGGTGTGGATCACAAACAGTCTGTACACCTTGCATCACATAGAACATGGTGTGGATCACAAACAGTCTGTACACCTTGCATCAAATAGAACATGGTGTGGATCACAAACAGTCTGTACACCTTGCATCACATAGAACACGGTGTGGATCACAAACAGTCTGTACACCTTGCATCACATAGAACATTGTGTGGAGCACGAACAATGTGTACATCTTGTATAACATAGAACACGGTGTGGATCACAAACAGTCTGTGTATCTTGCATCATATAGAACATGGTGTGGAGCACGAACAATGTGTACATCTTGTATAACATAGAACACGGTGTGGATCACAAACAGTCTGTGCATCTTGCATCATATAGAACATGGTGTGGAGCACGAACAATTTGTGCAACTTGTTAATAAATTATCAAAGGACTAAAATTGTATACCATTCATTAATCATTTGATTGATTTTGAATTTCGCGCAAAGCTACACTAGGGCTATTTGCGCTATTCGTCTCTAATTTAACAGAGGGATGGAAACTTGTCATCATTACCCATTGCTAACTCTTGGGCTATTCTTTTACCAACGAATAGTGGAATTGATCGTCACATAATGACACCTTCATGGCTGTAAAGGCCAGCATGTTTGATGTCACGGAGATTCAAACCCGTGACCTTCAAATTATAAGCTGAGTACTTTAAATATCTGAACCAACCTAATTTAATTTAGTGATCTAGAAAAATGTTTACCGCACAATAAACTTGAATTTGTCTCGTAATTTAGAAGACTCTATAACTTTCAATACAATTTATTTTCTCCAATGACTGTGCGAATTATTCATCTTTCGATAAATTTGTTCCTCTCTGTTCCTGATTGCAGACTGCGCAAGTTCTAATCCATTCACTTTTGTTTACTGATTCAACGAATTGTAGACCCTACAATAAACTTGATTTCGTCTTTTAACTCAAAGAACTATACATCTTAATCTAAACTGACTTTGTGTGATTGCTTTACGCGTTCTGAATTAATAATAACCATTACCCTAAAAAAGCGTAAATCGTGGTCTAAATGTTTGTTTACTGTTCGAAATTGACAAATATCTTCGAGCTGTTATTTTGGTCTGTTTAAGTTATTTTGAACATTTGTTTGTCAAAACACACATACGCACCTTGTATAAAATGGTGTGCTTTTTTATGTGTAGCCTGTTTTCAAAACAGATTAACTCAGTGTTAAAACAGCCTCTCTGAACTTGATGTAGAAAGAAGATTTTTAGGTTTCAAATTGATCGATTGCCGAGAAAAGTTATGAATCAGATATTCGGATCAGTATAGTTCTCCCAAGTACATTTTATCCAGAATCTTGAAACATCATCAGACTACAGACTACAGAAATCGTTATTCCAAGAAAATATTTCGTAAATGCCGAAAACTATAGCCTTAGTTAACAAGGCTAACTTATCAAAATAAGTCTTGGAACAACTTACTTACGAGCACATTCATCGCAGGTCATTCGGGAAAAGACTGATCATTAAGTCTATTTTGTAAGAAACGTTATCTGTAAATCGATATTTACCACAACTCACCACTGTCACAATGTTACTTGGGAAAGTAGCTTACACTTAAAACACTGACCAGTTCATGATGATGGTTGTATCCGTGTTCGTCATTTGTCTGAAGAACAGACGAAGGAAACATGCAAAATATGTTCCATTACGTAGTTGGACAACTATTGCACGTGGTAGAAAAACTGCTCTTCATAGCCGATAGAAAGACGTCAATCAATGGCGCTTCCGATGGGCGTCATTTGGACGTGATATTTCTGTCATATGCTTGGGCAAGATTTGGCAATAACTTTGCATTCCAGGACGACAATGCTAGTGCTTACAGTACACTTATTGTACAGGATTATCTCGACCAGGAAGACGTTACAAACTCGTAACGACCAGCAGAATCTTGAGATTGTAATCCTATTGAGAACTGATCCAGATAAAATGCTACCAATGATCCTAAATCAGCAGCTGTAGCTGAGATTCAGCGCTTCTTCGTGATATAATGGGATTGAATCCCAATGAATTATATCAACAACCTCATTGAAAGCATGCCACGTCACCTTGCGGGGGCGATTTGAGCACGAAAAGAACCAACCAAGTACTAAATGTTTAATATAAATTAATATAAGGTTATATACACTCTCCCTGATAGCTTGATGTTATATTTTGCCACTTTATATATTTTGTAAGTTTTTTTGTAAATCGTGAAATGCTGAATTTTACTTCTTAATAAAGGTGTTTGATAAAATTGTTTACTGTCGTAATAAATCGTTTGTAGAGCCAGTCGCATTTTATGAAATACATTTGTAAATGTTTAACATGGAAGGTGTCTGTGGCTTTATGGCGATAAATTTAAACAATAAATGAACAACATACAATTCACGAATTTTTAAATAATGTCGTCAAAAAAGTTCAATGTCTGAACAAATTAAATTCGTTTTACTGTTGATTATCACAATTTTATTGAAATACTTATATTTTCTTTTTTTCGTTAAAGTCCACATGAGCAGGTTCAATCATTTTGGAATATTCTTTGATAGAATTACTTATTCTTCTCCATTTACGTTTGTTACATGACAACCTGTATATTTTTACTTTAAAAATTGCCACTATACACCCTTATTGGCTAAGCGTATAATGTGTCGTCTAACTTCACTTTTTCACTTGTACTTTTACTGACGTTATCTCATATATATATATATATAATACCTAGCTGAGGTCTGAAACGTTCTAAAAATTACGAAACGTTTTGATTTAGCAATACTCACTTAAAGTAACGAGAAACAATTCAGAAGCTTCGAGTAACGTGATGTGAAAGTACAACAATTTTACTGGACAACAAATGATTTACAATATTTACGTGAGCAAATTTGCTATAACTGACGCTTCTAAAAATAATTCACACTAGAGGTCGCTCACACAACACAAATGGTAATAACTCGATTTGGTAACGTTCCCTATGCAAATTATAACGTTAGTTTCTTAACGGACAAAGTGTCATAAATTATACAACTATGCACTCAAGATATGAAATGAGAGGTTAAAACGTAAATAAAATATGAGTCCAAACCTTATGAGTCTGAGGTAAGATATCATGAAAATACCACCGAGTTTATATAAGAGAATTATTATAAAGTCACCGATTGTCAGTATGAATATTACCAATTCGAAACGATATTTTTAAGAACTTAATTAGTGTTTTAAAAATGACGTTTCTGTTAATAATTAGTGTTTGAACTCAACTCTTTCATGTGAACAAGAAAGTAATAATAATTTTTTTCAATGAAAAAACACCATATTAAAAAATGTAGTTAGTATTATGCAGAAAATATTTTTTAAAATATTCAAAGAATCGGAAAATAGCAAAATTTGAAGGTAACTAAAGTGGGATGTAACAAATTTGGAATTCAAAGTATTAAACTTTGTAAAAGAAGCGTTACCTTTCTTAAAGAACAAATATTTCAAAGCATTATATAAGATTCTCCGAAGAAATCATTTGAGAAATGCTTAGGTATCAAGAAATAAAAAAGTACCTTTGTATATTAAAATATAAATTACAGAAATACACGCTAATTAAGTGTCACGACAGAACGACAAACTGAAAAGAGAACTTCCTTGCTACGTAAAAAGAAAGGAATTCCTGTGCGAAAGTATCCTTTCCATAAGCACAGATTGGCAAGGGCCCGACATGCCCAGGTGGTTAAAGCACTCGACTCGTAATCCGCGAGTCGCTGGTTCGAATCCCCGTCACACGAAACATGCTCGCCCTTTTTAGCCGTAAGGGCGTTATAAGGTGATGGTCGATCCCACTATTGGTCAGCAAAAGTGTAACTCAAGAGTGTCGAGTAATTGATGGTGATGACTAACTGCATTCCCTCTAGTCTTAAACTGCTAAATTAAGGACGGTTAGCGCAGATAGCCTTCATGGAGCTTTCAACGAAATTCAAAATCAAAACAAATTCATAGGCCTAATTACTGTGACAAACGTCACTTAGAATGTGGAGATAAGTTTTTGTTTTTTTTACAAATAATAGACAATAAATAATAATAATAATAAACAAATTATGCTCCATTAATTCGTGAGCTTCTCGACTTTAAGCTGCAAACAAAACTTCCAGTCCCAAAGTCGTTTCAAAATTAACTATTAATCGTAATTGTGATCAAAGGAACTTGAAATAAGTAGACATGAAAATCTACGTACCATTAACATATTTCGTAATCCATATCCAACCGAGGAAATACCAGAAGCTTTCGACGCCCATAGTTCGTCTCTTATTCTATGTCATATTCATTCAGAACAAAAGGTTTAAAAAAGTATATGGTTTTGTTTCACAAGAAACTCTCACAATAATGATTCCAAGCTCTCAAAATTACATCTCGAACTATTTATTGCCTGATGAAGTTTATCTTCTCAATCATCTTACCCGAGTAACAGGCGGCTGTACTGTGCAGCCGATCTTGTTCGAGTCATTATCACAGCCAACACATCAGGAAAAGTTCAAGTGCCTTATTGATCTTGTAGTTCACAATATGATCACAAGAGGGAACTGCGATCTTTGAAATGATTTGATTGGACGTTGTTCTTTGGTTGTGTTTTTTTAGCGCAAATATACACAATGGGCTGGCTATCTGTGATCTTTTCATTGAGGGAAATCGAGTCCCGAATTTTAACGTAGACGAAAAAATGGCTGTTGACCCACCGAAGAAAAGCTGCGTTAAGAGTTTGTAGAAATATATATTTAATAGAGATTTAAGTATTCACTAGAGATGTTATTCAAGTTTCTCTTTTTACATACAAAACTCGGAGGAATATCGAATAGAACGGAGTTAAAGTCTACACTAAGCTTAATACTATGAACGTGCTGTTTAACAGTATTGGGGATAATTATGCGAACGTTTTTCGGATTCTAAAGACACTAGACCGAGTTTACATGTGTAAACATGTGACATGTTTCAGCTGTCTTATTACGTCATCCCCCAGTGGCACTGCGGAATGTTTGCAGAAAGTCTGGATTTTGATTCCCGTGGTGAGCATAATATAGATAGCCCGATGTGTAGCTTTGTGCTTAATTCAAAACAACAACTTATTAAATTTTATTAAATTCTTTTACTCACAGTTTTGTCCGCACCTTTCAGAGCAAATCTGTCTTGCATAGTTTGTGTAAATGGGATTCGAGAAGTGTATTTATTGCTTTGAGAAAAACCTAGATGTTATCGGCATTAAAATACCTCTTTTATACTTTCAGCTTTAGCTCAGCATGTACTGGAATACAGCGACACCTTGTGGGAATTCTTGTTTCTTTGTCTTTAAATATCGCTCACAAGGGCTATGTGCGCTAGTCGTTCCTAATCATGTAAGACTAGAGGAAACGGTAGCTGGTCATCGCCAACCACCACCAACTCTTGGGATACACTTTTATCAATATTAGTGTGATTAGTAGTAACATTATAACGCTCCCACGGCTGATAGGGCGAGCACACTTGGTGTAAGGGGATTCGAACCTGCGACCCTAAGATGACGAGTTGGCTGCCTTAACCACCCTAGCCCTGCCTGCCCATTGATTAATTTGGTGAGTATATCGTACATTTACGTTTCTCATCCTGTCGTGAAACCTAATTCAGGGTGTATTAAATAGGAACTGATGAAATAAACATTAGTTCTCATGAATATTAAGAAAGGCACAGACTACCAAGAGAAGCAAGTGTAGTTAATATATACAACACAACTGTATGCTTACAACTAATCTTCGCAACCGAAATTACCCGAAATATCATTTTGATCTCCACTGATACTATTTTCTTTGTTTCTTCTTTTTGAATTTCTAGCAAAGCTACACGATAACTATCTGCGCCAGCCGTCCCTAATTTAGCAGTGTAATACTAAAGGAAAGGCAGGTAGTCATCACCACTGACCGCCAACTCTTGGGCTACTTTTTTACCAATGTCATATTATAACACCCCCACGGCTGAAAGAGTGAGCATGTTTGGCGTAACGGGGATTCGTACCCGCGACCCTCGAATTACGAATCGAACGCCTTAACCACCTGTCCATGCTAGGCCTACTGATACCGTTAAGACATTGTTGCACTGTAGCATAACGAGGTTTGTTTTGTTGACTTGTTATTTGAAAACCGTTTGCCGTTGTTACTTTCGAACTGATAGATTATATGGAACGAAACTAATTAACAGCAGTTACTGCCAGTTCTTAGACTATTGTAACTGAAACGGGATTTGACTGTCACTTTCATAATGCACATCGATGTGCAAAACGCTCAATGATATGTTACAACAAAGGAAACCGAAACTTACTGTCCGAGTGACAGTCAGGAACAATAACCAATAACCAAGGACTAGTCTTCTATACCTTTGATTTAAGTAACACAAAATTATTCGGCCTTTCTGATGAAGAGACAAAGCAATATCTGACCAGCTGTTAGCAGAAGTCTCGAGATGTACATGGCTCATGACCGTGATTGTGTGTGTACTCTTACGGCAAAGCTGCATCGGGCTATCTCCTCTGTCCATCAAGGGGAATCGAATCTTTAATTTTAGAGCTGTAAATCCGTAGGTTTACCGAAAGTCATGGCTCGTGAACCTAAAGCAATGATCGTTAAAGAACTTAAGCGTGTAACACCTTAGCATAAAGTTTCTAAGATGTGTTAAAAAAATCAAGGAGATTTAAGGTTAATGAAGCATATTATAAACACGATAAAAGTTAGAAAATATTTTTTATCAAAATAGAAGGTTTCCAAACAAACGCTATAAGAATCAATATTTTGTTTAACTTTAGGTTTTAATCTTGACTTGAAATATTTCACCGGTAGACAGACTGACTGACTGTTGTCTTATTACACATGTTATAAACCTTTTTTATTTTCTTTCATTTTGTTATTAATTGTGATAATTTGAAAATGTATTTGTTTGACACGAGTTTGGATAATTTTCAATAATGTGAGGTAAAAAACGAGGTGAACAATTTGAAAAATATGTTGTTTTTTTTTTATGAGATTGGTAAGGTTTTTTTTCCGAATTGTACTCGAGTATTACACTGAGTAGGAGAGTAATATTCGTGCATTTTCTTCTGTTTAATTAATTTTGATGTCATTAATGTACATCAGTTGATGTCCCAAATAAACAACAACTGAAGTGTAGATATTTTAAATATAATTTTATTTTAATGGTGTTCAACCTAGATTTAAAATACTTTCATTATACCAATGTATCACTTAGATTTATAACTAATTCCAATACCTATAGGTCCGGCATGGCCAGTTGGTCAAGGCACTCGACTCCCCCTCACACCAAACATGATCGGCTTTTCAGCCGTGGAGGCGTTATAATGTGACAGTGAATCCCACTATTCGTTGGCAAAAGAGTAGCCCAATAGTTGGAGTTGGGTGGTGATGACTGACTGACTGCCTTCCCTCACTGCTAAATTAGGGACGGCTAGCACAGATAGCTTTCGTGTAGCTTTGCGCGAAATTCAAAACAAGCCAAAACAATGCCTAAATATGCCTATTTTTATGCTTTTTGTAAGTGTAAACTAGTTTTATAACTTCTTGCCGGCATGTTGTTTGTGAGTCTAAGCTAGTTTCACGACTGCTTCGAATGTCTATTCCTACCCTTGTGTTCCTTGTAAGTGGCCCCCCAGTGGCTCAGCGGTATGTCTGCGAACTTACACACTAAAATCCGGGTTTCGATACTCGTGGTAGGCAGAGCACAGATAGCCCATTGCGTAGCTTTGTGCTTAATTCTAAACAACCAATCCTTGTAAGTGTAAACTAGTTTTATAACTTCTTATAATGGTTATAAAAAGCTTTTTATCCCAAGTAAACGTAAATGAATGAGACCATAGAATGAAAAATAATTCTTTATTCGAATATAATTTTGAAGGTAACTTGTTTGTGCGTAACCTCTGTAGGTTGAGTTTTGTGTTTAATGAAATTCATGATGTCAGTTAGAAATACGTATATTTAAGAAACATTTATTTAAAATGATAAAAAAAATCCAATAACCTGTGAGCTTCCAAAAGGTGAAAATTTCTTCTTCAGTTTGCTCCTGAAAAAGAAATGTGCATATTTTTAAAGCACTCGAGTTAAAGGATTTTTATCATTTTATATTAAGCTGTACGAAGTAAACTCATTTGTTCGGCTTATTAAAAAAACAGCATATATTTAATAACTTGTCAGCGAATTTGTGAACAAAAGTTTCAATGTTTTACTGAAACATATAAAGAGAGATGACCGTTCTTTGCAATCCAGTCTCTTGATTCTCTGGAGGCTGAGGTCAGAGAGCTTTTTCTAATGGTCATTATAAATGATTGTCGGTCTTCAGTTTTCTTGACTGGTGAGCTGAAACTAATAAAAAATTTAAATTGAAATCACCAAGCTGTTCTTTCTTTATTTCAGCCTAAGTATAAATATTAATATTAAACTGTCAAAAGAGGTTTGCAGTGGTGTTAGTGTGATGAGTGTTACACGAGGCAGTCCTTTGTTTCGTAGTGTGTTTTTGTGTTATTTCTTTACTCGATCAAAAACAGATCAGGCAATGACGTAATTTATTCTTTTTGCGCGAAACACTTGCTGCATCTAAAGGCTTGAAAAGAGCATTTTAGAGGATTAACTTGGTAACTCATAATACAATCCAGAATTGAATTATTTGGACACCGGAACGGAGGAAATGTTTGACGTAAACCAATACAGCATTCCAAGAAAAGAACCTCATACTAACTGTGAAGCATGCTGGAGGAAGTGTTATGGTTTGGGGCTGCTTTGTTGCAGCAGAACCTGAACAGCTCACAATCATAGAATCCACCATGAATTCTACTGTGTATCAGAGAGTGCTTGTGGATCATGTGAGACCATCTGTATGAAAATTAAAGATGAGCGGAACTGGACCCTGCAACACGACAATGACCCAAAACATGTCAGTAAATCCACGAAGGACTGGCTGAAAACTGAGAAATCAAGAGTCCTGGAATGGTCAAGTTAAAGCCCAGATCTTAATCCCATTGAGATGCTGTGGGGTGACTTGAGACAGGCTGTACATGCAAGAAACCCCTCAAACATCTCACAGCTGAGAATATTCTGCATTGAGGAGTGGAGCAAACTTTCTTCAGACCAATGTCGGAGACTGATAAATGGCTACAAGTAGCGTCTCACAGCAATTGTTTTAGCCAAAGGGGGTAAAACTAGTTATTGAGGGGTAGGGTGTCCTAACTTTTTCCTCAGTTAGAATATACATTTTTGTAGAATTACATTTACAGAAGTTTTTGATAAGCCTTTTCTTCAGTTTTAATTGTTTAGTCATATTCCTATAATTTCTCAGTATTGTTGAAATTGATGTTAAATATCAATACATCCAATAATGTTTCAAAAATACACAAGCTTTCATGGGATATCCTAACTTTTTCCACATAACTGTATATGTGATTTAGACTCTTATAAAACAAATCTGAAATTATCGTGAAATATGATAGCGAAGAGCGCAAAGAATCTCAGTAAACCCTAATAGGCAAAAAAGCACGTTAAACAGTTATAAGATTCCGTTCAAACAACATTTAAAAACATGTACTACTAACTAATGAGCCCTCACATACATTTAATGGATAAAAAAATACACATTAAAAGTGCAAGGAAAAAGTGTGCTCCAAACGGCACGTGTGTTGTTCTTATTTTTATTGTTATTCTTTTACCAGTGTACAACAAAGATGACTTGATTTATTTCACAAAAAACTCTTTTGTAGAATACTAAATAATGTACTGGAAAGTCCCTCTGTTTTACATTTATTTTGCATGATCTCAAAACATCACAATTCTCGTATGAATGGTGTTACCCTGGAAGGTTTGTTTTTTAAACATCTGAACATTAAATGACTGCACACTATATATACTCAGCGTCTTTCGGTACCCAACTCATCTATTATGTACAAAGTGAAGGAATAAAAAGGAAAGAATGCACGTGCTTTTAAAGCTTATTAAACATATTCGTAGAATAATTACCTTCAAAAGATACGAAGATCTATTAAAAGCGACGTTTTAGACGCATTTGTTTTATCTCAAAAGACAGATTTTCTCGGGAGTTGTGTCTCAGTCTGGGCATATGTCTTTTTCCGATTGCGATTTCAACCCGGCATGCCCCATAATCCGAGGGTCGCGGGTTCCAATCCTGGTCGCTCCAAACATGCTCGCCCTTCAGCCGTGGGGCCATTATAATGTGATAGTCAATCCCACTATTCGTTGGTAACGGAATCATCCAAGAGTTGGCGGTGGGTGGTGATGACTAGCTGCCTTCCCTCTAGTCTTACACTGCTAAATTACGGACGGCTAGCACAGATAGCCCTCGAGCAGCTTTGCACGAAATTCAAAACAAACAAACAATCCTATTGCTATACGTTATACATATATATGATTTAATTACACAGAAACTATAAGTGTTTACTATATTCTCAAGCAAATCTTATGCGACAGTTTAACACTTAATACTTAGGGAAAAATTGGTAGCTGCGCTCACTGATAGTATAAATAATGTTTAGTGAAATCTGATTTACATTTGGCAATGCATTTGTTAAACAGCCATGTCAGGTATCATCTACATGTGTTGGGTAAGATGCCAACGACTAGAGTTATAAATATCCATGCCTCTTATGATAATGTTGCAGTGTGTAGAATAACAAATACATCGAAGTTTAAAGCACATTCCCTCGTGCCAGGCAACAGTTGGTTGTCATGTCAACAGGGACGTCACACATGTCCGTCCTATATGATTATCGTCTTGGCCAGCTACTAAGGTGTAAATTTATTTTTTAAAAAAATATTGACCTTCAAACTAGATGGGACTAAGGAAATTATGGAAAATAAAAAAGAGACAAATCTTACCACTTGATAAACACGATTTATCGATAATTTTAATTGTTATTTGCCTTTATAAGCTTCCTAATCTAATTAGCAATTAATTGTTGTTCTTTTATTCACATTATTATTATTATTGTTAACATTGTTTTATGTACTCCAATTTGTCATCCGTTTTGGAGTACTTCTGAAAAAGGCCCAGCATGGCCAAGCGCGTTAAGGTGTGCGACTCGTAATCTGAAGGTCACAGGTTCGCATCCCCATCGCGCCAAACTTACTCGCCCTTTCAACCGTGGGGACGTTATAATGTGATGGTCAATCCCACTGTTCGTTGGTAAAAGAGTAGCCCAAGAATTGGCGGTGGATGGTGATGACTAGCTGCCTTTCCTCTAGTCTTATACTGCTAAATTAGGGACGGCTAGCACAGATAGCCCTCGAATAGCTCTGTGCGAAATTTAAAAACAAACAAACATACTTCTGAAAATAACTGTAACTGATGGTTGAAACTAAGACTGGAACAGAAATCTTCCTGAAGAAAAGACATCTGTCAGGATTCGAACCAACTATTTCATAATGACGAGAAGCCTGAATGATGAAAACATGTATTCTAGAGAATGCATTTTTGTTAACCTGAAGATGATGAAAGCAGGTCGAAACGTCCTGTACTTTATTTTATTTGAAGTTTAAATATCCACACCAGCTGTCTTGAGAATACAACTAGCCGTATGCATTTAAAAAAAGGCTCCCATGTTTTGCAGAATTCTATACTCGCTTGGATAGATTGTGTTATTTGGTTGCAGAAGCCTTCTTTTGCGTTTCTTTGTCTTCTGTGTACTTCGTATTTTCAAACTGTTTCAGATAATCGTATCATCCGATACTCCGAGTACGGTATATTTCAGACACAACAGTCTCTCGATACTAATGAAAAAGTAGTTTTGACAATTAAACATTTATAGACTGATACAGAAATAGTTATCAACTCGATACTAAGAAATCAGTTATTTTGACAACCCGGTTTTTACATACAAGTATCAAGACAGTGATTACAACGCAACACAAAAACTGGCTTTACAACTTCAAACTTACATAGAAGTCACTAATAGGAAAGTAGTCTTCAGAGCGTGAAGCCTGAATACAAGAAGTGTTTAAAACTCGATGGGCAAGAAAAAAAAATGCGCGAACGAGGTGTAGAAATTCAATTCAATACTACTAAAAAATATATGACAGATAATAACGTTCAAGCAATACCCAACTACAGTGAACAATAACTACATAAGTTATAGTTCTGTGATAACTCACAGTAACAAAATCTATAATAGTACAAAGGTATGTTAGTGTGTCTACGTGTGACCACCATAACTCCATTAGAAAAGAACTTAAAATCTGGAAATCTAAAGAGCCCCAAGTGTACCCTCAGGTGGGGCACATGGAAAATATTCCTTACTGCACGTGCGTACACTTATTTTGAGGCAAGTTAGCGAAAAACCGAGTAAGGAAGTAAATACGACAGCCATAGCTCCAAGATAAAAAAGGCTAGGAACCTGAAATTTGACACCCACACTGAGCGAATCCTGAAGATGAGCACCTGAACATTGTTATTTATGTACATGCATGCAACTGCACACCTTTTGATGGAGATAAAACACACAGAGAAAGATGTGATCGTCATAAGATCAAGAGGAAGAAATCATTTTCCATC
The DNA here is from genome assembly GCA_011833715.1 of Carcinoscorpius rotundicauda. Classification (NCBI taxonomy): domain Eukaryota; kingdom Metazoa; phylum Arthropoda; class Merostomata; order Xiphosura; family Limulidae; genus Carcinoscorpius; species Carcinoscorpius rotundicauda. The sequence continues at coordinate 6,938,830 of CM022391.1, read as the reverse complement.
TGAGTGATATTCTATGACAAGTAGTCTTCATGTTCACCTGTCCATTTTCTGTATATTTTGTGATGTTTATTCGAAAAACAACACCTATTTCATTGCTTCCGGTGACACATGTGTTTCATTGGTGTTTACCGGTTAAAACCAAAACTCAAAATCTTTTTTATGCACCATGTACCTATGCACAAAAACAGATACGTTTCGTTTTAGATTCTTTCAACTAACTGAAACATTACTAGAATGAATACAGCGTCCAGCAGAAGCAGAAAATTTGAGAATCAGTCTCAGAATATGAGTCTTGTTTGTTTGTTTCTGAATTTCGCGCAAAGCTACACGAGGGCTATCTGCGCTGGCTGTATCTAATTTAGCATTGTATAACAAGAGGGAAGGCGACTAGTCATCATCACCAATAGCCAACTACTTTTTACCAACGAACGGTGGGATTGACCGTCACATTATAACGCTTCCACGGTTGAAAGGGCGAGTATTTTTGGTGCGACAGGGATTCGAGCCCACGATCCTCAATTTACGAGTGGAGCACCTTAACCACTTTGACATGTCAGGCCCCCACATATAATTTATGAATGTAACACGCCAGAATCGACAGTTAGGGTTACTCGTGTTATAGCTGATGGTGTCCGTAAAATATCACAAAAAGTTCAGTCCATGTTAAAAATCATTTGATGATCTGAAACATTCTTTACAGGACATTCTAAATAACTTTCCAACAATTCAATTTCTGTATGCAGCTTATATTTTGCTGCTGGAGTCTCGTTATTGTAGGAAATAGGCCTAAAATTTTATAAGACAAAACTTTGTTATCCAGTTTTAATGGATAACGAATAACCTCCTAAAACAGCTTGAAGTGTAGAGAAATCTGAAGTATGTCCTCTCTGTCACTTCAGTGGATATCGCAGAATAATTATAGTGGTGCGTTATTATGTTTAGTGAGGTAAAAATATTTTCCATAACATTCAACCATTGAAAGCAATGCATCATTCTTGTAAATTTCATAATGCGAAATTGCAACAGCTGTTAGAATTGAAAACAAAGTTCAAAATAGCAGAAACATGTGTAAAACACCGTTTTAGTCCTTTACCACTGTTCTTCAGATTATGATGAAACTCAAGCCTGTTCATTGGAAACGGACCTTTAACAGTGAAAATCATCATATGTCATGGTAACATTCTTTTGTTCATCACACTATGAACATTCAAGGTATCAGGAGAATGAACGTGGTTAGTAATTTATGGATTACAGTTCCTCTGTGAACTCCAGCAGCGCAGAGTTCGTTGTATACAATGAACCTGAAAACACGTAACTTAACTTTGAACCACCAGCAAAGTTCCAAACTGGCCCAGCATGGCCTGGTGGCTGAGGCGTTCGACTCGTAATCTGAGAGTCGCGGGTTCGAATCCCCGTCACATCAAACATGCTTGATCTTTCAGCCGTGGAGAGTTACAATGTGACGGTCAATCTCACTATTTGTTAATAAAAGAGTAGTCCAAGGGTTGGCTGTGGGTGGTGATGACTAGCTGCCTTCCCTTACACTGCTAAATTAGGGACGGCTGGCGTCGGGGCCCTCGTGTAGTACAGCGCAAAATTCGCAAAGTTCCAAACTAAGTGGGATTAGTGACAAAAAAGCCAGTTTTTTGTAACACAACAGCGTTTAAAATAAAACATGTTCAACAAAGAGTCGTTAGTTTGTTGGTTTCATAACGATTTTCCACCATTTGTTTTGTGTTGTTTTCCTGCATGTAACCTAAATTATATTTGGGTACGAATTGGTAAGTTAAACTATCTTCAATGTTTACATGTCCACAGCTGTAATCAGTAATCATGGTGAACGGATAACTATCCAATCACATTCATCATTCAGTAACATGATGAACAAAAGTCCTTTATAACCGAGTTATGTGATAACATGATGTCATTACAAAATAGAATAATTCTGGGATAATGGAATATGATTTTTTGTTTGTTTTGTGTTTGAATTTCGCGCAAAGCTACACGAGGGCAATCTGTGCTAGCCGTCCCTAATTTAGCAGTGTAAAACTAGATGGAAGGCGGCTAGTCATCACCACTCGCCGCCAACTCTTGGGCTACTCTTTACTAACGAATAGTGGTGTTGGCCGTCACATTATATCGCCCCAACGGCTGAAATTTGCAAGCACGTTTGGTGCGATAAGGATTCGAACTCGTGACCCTCAGATTACGAGTCAAAGGTCTTAACACACCTGACCATGTTGGGCCAAGGGAATATGAGCCTGCTCAAGAAAAAGAAACATAAATGAAGCTTTCTACGTCCAATTAAATAATGATATGCTGAGCCACATCATATAATTAATTGATTAAGTCCTACTTTGTGAGGGTCAGAATGAAAACCACACGTGCCTTTCTGACCACAATGTCTACATTTAAATCCTAACAACTGCTACCACGCAACAGACGTTTCCAGAACTTTTCAAAAAGCGAAATTAGATTAGTAGAAGAAATATGGATTATAAGCTAATTAGTAAATAGCATATAGTAACAAAAAACTCACTAGTTATTAATTAGGTTTGTAGAATTAATTTCGCTTTATGAAAACTTTGTTTGTTGTTAAGCCTAAAGCTACTCGGTGGAGAATCTGTACTGTGCTTATTGCGATAGTGATACCAAATTTTAGCGTTGTAAACCCTCAGATGTTATGTTGATTCACCAGGATACCTTTATAAGGATGAACTATTGAGTATAGAATAAACTTTGTTATCCAGCATGCTCTTACATTCCTATTTTTGGTCACTGACGTAAGGTTTTTAACACAAAGTTTTCGTTTTTGCTTCTTTTTTTAAGAAATGTAAATTTTTTTTTTCGCTATCTTGCCGCCCTTCCAACAAGGATCAGAACAAGATATTTTATGTTCCATACAAAAATATGACATTATGAAACATGCAATGCTCTTCTGTGGATTCAAGCATAGAAAGTCTGTAAATAAAAAGATATTTTCCAATATTTCCAATTTTTTTTAACACACACATATCGAAATGTACCTATCGGTGCTTGGGAAACTGTGTCAATAATGGAGATGTACACGAGTTCCTCCAGAATCGATTAGAAGTCGGATCTGTTTTAGTAAATGTTCTGGTATCAGTCTATTGACTTATTGTAACGTATATTACATGGTAAGTCACTTAATCCGTGATGACGAGAAAACCCATACCAGTTGTTTTTAAATATATAATAAGGTAAGTCACTTAGTTTCTACTAGTTTATGCTTTATCAAATCCTGCCACAGAGCTGTTTAAAATAATGCTTTGCTAGGCTTCAGTTAGTCTGTTTGTGTATGTGTTTTCTAATAGCAGCGCAACATCGGCCAAGCTGATGTGTTCACTGACGAGAATCGAACCTCTGATTCTAGCATTAAAATCCGAAAACTTGCAACTGTCCTACCGGGAGACAGGAAAAGAATATTCCAGTCTGTTTAAACAGTGTCGATAGACGAGTGTTAAAACATTTCATAAATTTAAAGTCGGTTTTCTCTTGAATGTGGAAGTGTTTATGTAGCAGCACATAAAACAAGGAAATTTAGTTACAGATTTATAAAATTTAAAATGCGAGGAAATTGTTGATTACAAAACTTTCTTTCCCTTGTAGTGATTTTAAACACTTTGTATTTTCAGTATTACGATAATCTGAGAACCGTGGTTAAACTACGATTATATGGCCCATTAAAAGAGTTCCTATCTCGTAAGTGGAAACAAACTTATTAACGAGTATTCAGCTTTATTTCACGAGCTGCTGGAACACCGAGCACTGCGACAAGCTACTCTAATAACTGTCCCGTGACGATGTGTTATTTAAAAACCACATTTCTTATCGTCCGAAGAATCATTTGAAGAAGATGCAGATAATTTCCAGTAGTTTTAAGAATCATGATAACGAAAATTTTGTCTTCATGACAATGTGAAATTTTTATGTTTAAACAGAAATGTGTAAAGTACATAATGCTGGGCTCTGTTCATAAGTTAATGTAACCACATTCCTCTGTCATGACATGCGAAAAACTTTATGTTTTAGAGTTCTGCCATCCAACATAATGCCGTCTCCACTGCTCGGCAGTTTCAACATATCATTTAATCTTCAGCTAAGTTATGGCAAGCAATAAGTAATAACTACTGTTTAGGCACCGATAGTAAATTAATGGGGAATTATTTATAGAAAAAAACCCCCAAAGATGAGTCACTAATTATAAGAAACAAAATAAATAATAAACACACAAACAACATCCCCTGGTGTTTTATCTGCTTGAGAGATTTATGGGATTTTTTCTAGTCTATGATTAACCACGGTCTGCTTTTCTTCGGTGCAGAAAATTCGTCTGGAGTTCTCTTTAGGTAATAACTGACGTTCTTCAGTGTTCTTGTGCAGGAAGGTGAAATTGCTTTATCCCCTGGTGACAAAATAGCTTATTTACCGATCGTTGTTGGTTCTCAAGTGTCTAAACGTAATTTTCTTGTCGCGAATTATTCTTACTCTAATGTTAGTTCTATAAGATACACCAAGATCGAAGATGAGTAGGAAGAAAACGTTTTAGGAAAGTGAGAATAACGAATGTTGTTTTGGATCAATAAGGAAACATTTAGTGAAAATGTTTTTCTTGTCAATATTGGCCCGGCATGGCCAAGCGTGTTAAGGCGTGCGACTCGTAATCTGAGGGTCGCGGGTTTGCATCCCCGTCGCACCAAACATGTTTGTCCTTTCAGCCGTGGGGGCGTTATAATGTGACGATCAATTCCACTATTCGTTGGTAAAAGAGTAGCCCAAGATTTGGCGGTGGGTGGTGATGACCAGCTGCCTTCCCTCTAGTCTTACACTACTAACACAGACAGCCCTCGTGTAGCTTTGCGCGAAATTCAAACAACAAACAAACTTGTCAGTATCGTTAAATATTGTGTTATTTACTAATTAGTGCCTGGCTTGTTTAATTTAACTTTGCGTTCTTGTGTTTTTATGTCAAAAATAGTAAATATAACATGTTTTGTGTTAACCACAAAAGTATGTGGCATATAAACAAAACATATGAAGAGATTCATTGTGTGGCATATAAACAAAACATATGAAGAAACTCATTATGTCGCATATAGCGAAAGGATTGCCAACCATCTTGTCACAACAGTTTCATTTATTCTCGCTCGTTTTGTTTACTCGTTTGTTAGTAAGCACAAAACTGTACAAAGAGCTGTTTGTGCTCTGCCAACCACGAGTATCGAAACCCGAAACCTTGTGGTATAAGTCCGCAGAAATATCCCTGTGCCACGTGAGGGGGAAGGGCACTTGATCTTCCAAGAATTATGTCTTATCTAATTTCGCGGATAGGGCGTAAATTAATGATTAGCGTTCTAGCCTGGAATCTGGAAGTTCCTATAGCACATATAATTCCGTTGTATATGCATTATAAATAGAATAACTGAAATCCTCTTACTTTATTAGAGTAGCCAACCCAAAAGTTAGAAATAAGTGTTGTTCGCCAGCCGCGTTCCCTTTGGTCAAGGTTACGAACGACTAGGGAAGATAGCACGTGCGTTGTTTATCGCAAAAATTATGTCTCATCTGACCAGAAGAACTGTCTTATCTGGTCGTAGCAACCGTGTTTTATCTGGTGATGAGAATTATTTGTTTTTTTAGGTTCAAACGTTATGTCGAACTCGCTCACAACAATTATATCTTAAGTCACACAAAGTAGGTCTTATAAGGTGAAAAGAACTGTCTTATAAACTAACGAGATTTATTAATTATTTATTCACATCTGTGTTTCTTCCAGGCAAAGTGACTGCTTCTCATCTGATCACGACAATTGCACATTATCGACTACTTAGAACTATACCTTACTTCAGCATAGCTATTTTCTTGTTTCGTCATAACAACATTGTCTAATTTAATAAAAAGAACTACGTCTCCTCTATTCAGAACAATCATACAGGCCCGGCATGGCCATGAGGTTAAGACACTCGACTCGCAACCGGAGGGTCGCGGATTTGAATCCCCGTCACGCCAAACCTGCTTGCCCTTTCAGCTGTGGGGGCGTTATAATGTGAGGTCAATTCCACTGGAAAAAGAGTAGCTCAAGAGTTGGCGGTGGGTGGTGGTGAATAGCTCCCTTTTCTGTAGTTTAACACTGCTAAATTAGGTACGGCTAGCGCAGATAGCTCTCGTATAGCTATTCGCAAAATTCAAAATTAACCAAACTAAACAACTGTGCCTTTTCTATTCACTGCACTGTCTAATCTTGTCACAATAAATGTCTCACCTAAACACAACAACCATGTCTCGCCTGGTCTCAAGAACATTGTGTAATCTAGTCACAACAACTGTATCTCAACTAGTCACAACAGCTGACGCTTCTACTTAAAATAATAAAGTCTCATGAATTGTGTTTCATTTAGTTGGAAGAAATTTGTAATATCTAGTCATGTACTCACAAAAATAATGTCTTATCAAATAAAAAAACTATGTCGTATTAGGTCACACGAATTAAGAATTATATCTGGTTGAGTAACAATAAATATTCCTTTATGCCTTTCAATGGCATATATTTATAACATTACAACCAATGTTGTGGTATGGCAGATAAAAATACATGTTGTAGTTTTTGGTCTCGTTTCAAAACATTCACTGTTCGTACGTGAAGCTGACACGTGTTATCAGGTTCACTTACAATACCTGTCGGCTGTTATATGTTGTATACAACATTGATAGATCAGACAGTACAAGCATTATTTATTTGTGATTTGTGGATGCTATAAGAACACTATAAAACCTTTTGTTCTGAGCTTCACTAGATATGATCAATCTCTATACATTGGAAAGATAATTTTCCTATCCGTCTTTTCTATCTAGCTGTTTTAAAAGCGAAATGTAAATCCCAATATATCAATTGCTTTACCACTTGTCACTGAGTAATAATGGATTAAAAAATTCTATCACTTGTTAGTTACCTTGAAGAAAAGCAAAATAAAATGATAAGGCCTGGCTTTATATAATCATGGAAGATCATTTTACACACATGCTTATCCTATATTCCATTCACAAAGTTCAATAATATGTTACAATGTTAATACAACTAACTTATTCTTTTAAATTATTTAGCTGACTGAATAATTCAAAGCCGCATATTCTTCAAATTTTATGCAAATACAGCATCACTCTGTAAGTAATAAAACTTCTCAAAACACCATACAACTTTGCGTAGTTATCTGTTCATGTGACTTGTCTACGCGTATGAATCCTTAAAAACTAGTTCCGTTAAAGTGGCGATAAGTTTCGAGTTTCACTTTCCAAAAAAACGGTAATTTAAAGGCTTAGAACGGATGAATCATACATATTTCTATCACAGACTTCACAGTTAATAATATGTGTATAACAGAAACTGCATACATAATATGATATCAATGTGTCCTACAAATGAGATATCCTGGAGTAAGAAGTGACTAAAAACACGTGTATAATTAGAGACTACGAACACATTATGATATCAATGTGTTCAACAAATAAGTAATCCAATAGTAAGAAGTGACTAAAAGCACGTGTATAATGGAGACTACTAGCATCAACGTATCTAAAAATACTTGTTGTGGAATAAGTAATAATTAATAACAGGGGGACAGTGGAGACTTATTACACATTATTGTATTAACAATTATATATGCAAAAACGGCTCGTTTGGGTTGAGAAAATATTTCAAATAGAAGAGCGAACAACGTTTCGACCTTCTTCGGTCATCGTCAACAAGTGGGTTTCTCGACATCACTCATATTGTATTAACAGTTTTTGAAGAATATGTTATTCTAGAGTAAGCAACGTATCACATTACTTAATTAATGATTAACACTAAGATAAAAAACGCTCATCTATGAGGCTAAAACCCCCAAATCCCATCCTACTGAGTTACAAAGGACCCAATGTATCATACAAGTTCCTTCATTTTTTTCCAGTCACTTTTGCAGTTACACTAATAAACTCCTATCTGAAAAACATATCATGTCACTTTAGGACTTGAACAAGTTACTAAATTTCACCTTACCAAGTACTCTAGAAAGTTTTACTTACCTTTCATGTTATCAAGGACTATAACACAGAGCGACTAACTTTTCATGTTATCAAGAACTATACCACAAAGCTACTAACTTTTCATCTTATCAAGAACTATAACACAGAGCTACTAACTTTCCATGTTATCAAGGACTATAACACACAGCTACTAACTTTTCATGTTATCAAGGACTATAACACAGAGCTACTAACCTTTCATGTTATCAAGGACTATAACACAAAGCTACTAACTTTTCAACATGAAAAGTTAGTAGCTCTGTGTTATAATCCTTGATTATATGAAAAGTTAGTAGCTTTGTAGTATAGTCCTTGATAACATGAAAAATTAGTAGCTCTGCGGTATAGTCCTTGATAATATGAAAAATTAGTAGCTCTGTAGTATAGTCCTTGATAATATGAATGTTAGTAGCTTTGTGGTATAGTCCTTGATAATATGAAAAATTAGTAGCTCTGTGGTATAGTCTTTGATAATGTGAAAGTTAGTAGCTTTGTAGTATAGTCCTTGATTATGTGAAAAATTAGTAGCTTTGTGGTATAGTCCTTGATAATGTGAAAAATTAGTCGCTCTGTGTTATAGTCCATGCTAACATGAAAAGTTAGTAGCTCTGTGTTATAATCCTTGATTATATGAAAAGTTAGTAGCTTTGTAGTATAGTCCTTGATAACATGAAAAGTTTGTAGCTTTGTGGCATAGTCATTGATTATATTGTGCTTAATTCAAAACAACAACTGAAACAAACGCCCCCTAGTGGCTCAGCGGCGTGTCTGCGGAATTACAACGCTAAAATCGGGTTTCGATACCCGTGGTGGGCAAGCACAGATAGCCCATTGTGTAGCTTTGTGCTTAATTCAAAACAACAACTGAAACAAACGCCCCCTAGTGGCTCAGCGGCATGTCTACGGAATTACAACGCTAAAATCCGGGTTTCGATACCCGTGGTAGGCAGAGCACAGATAGCCCATTGTGTAGCTTTGTGCTTAATTCAAAACAACAACTGAAACAAACGCCCCTAGTGGCTCAGCGGCATGTCTGCGGAATTACAACGCTAAAATCCGGGTTTCGATACCCATGATGGGCAGAGCACAGATAGCCCATTGTGTAGCTTTGTGATTAATTCAAAACAACAACAACAACTGAAATCAAGCTGTACGTAACCTCAAGTTAAAATTACTTCTGTTTTTACTAATAGAATGATAACGTCTCAAAGAACGTTTGAAGAGTTACAAAAGTAGCTGGTAACAAACGTTACAAGCTTCATCCTCTAGAGAACCTTCATCTGATAAAATGTTCACTTGTAATTAAGACTATTATTAGATGTTCGACGTTTTCAGCTGTGGCGAGATTAACAATGTTTTCTAATCCCTTTAGTTTAGCCGTTCCAAAAAAGATTAGCTCATTTATATTTAATTTAAACCGGAACATCATGGAACAATACACACTCGATCAATTGTGATAATTTCATACATTATACAATAGAGAATAGAAAAAACACCCTAAAGTTATTACACTTCAAAAACAAGATAATTTTGTACTAACGGTGTTACAAAATTTAGATTACACTGTTTTGTCATTTGTGGTAACGATGTTACAAAGTTTAGATTATATTGATTTATCGTCTGTACTAACGGTGTTACAAAATTTAGAGTACATTAATTCATTATTTGTACAGACGGTGAAACGAAGCTAAGATTACACTGCTTTAGAATTTGTACTAACGGTGTTACAAAATTTAGACTACATTAATTCATTATTTGTACAGACGGTGACACGAATCTGAGATTACACTGCTTTAGAATTTGTACTAACGGTGTTACAAAGTTTAGATTACATTGATTCATTATTTGTACTAACGGTGTTGCAGTGACAAGGTTACATTGGGACGAAATTTCGTTACATATATAATGTTTACATATGCTATTTGTTTTCGATATAATTATAGTGAAATACTCCACTTTGTTTTATTCCCTAGTTCAGCTTCTTCGCTCGAGAATCAACGAAACACTCACGTGTTCAGTTAGCCCGACCAATCAAGAAGTCCCTTTTTGAGCGTAAGAGGAGAAAAGTCAGTTCTGTCACTTGCTTCTTAGTCACTCAGTTGGTCACGTCTTTCCGCTCAGCACATACACATAGTTAAAACAAAGTTTGATGTACTTTATCGCATCATACCTACGATATAACCAAATTCTGAACATTTAAAAACAAATCTTTAATCTCTATATTTCTTTGTATTTTTTTGGAGAACCATTTCAAATGCTGAGCGCTTTCAGTTCAGAAAACGTCCGAGTTTGCAAAAATCATGCACAAAGTTTCTGGTACATGTGAGTACGGATATTACACTCTTACAAAAGAACAACATCACACACAAAGTAAAAGAACCCTACAACTACTGCTTTGGATGTAAAACTGGTAATCAATAAACACTTTGGGTTTAATGTGCACGTGTGTTACACATCTGGCCTCGCACAGTGGCTGCACAGAAAGAAAGCTACTACGCCATTTGCAGTCCTCATTATATAACGTGAGCCAAAAGATCGTCTAACTGATTCTTATTTTTGGACAACTGGTGTTTCTGGATATTCAGGCAAAACCAAACAATACATTAAATGTCCAGATGCTTCTTCTGCAATAAAACCAGTAATTCATCAATATGGTGTTCCAGTGCCATATGTACTAACTAACATGAAACAGGGCCCGGCATGGACAAGCATGTAAAGGCATTCGATTTGTAATCTGAGGGTTGCGGGTTTGCGCTAAACATGCTCGCCCTCCCAGCCGTGGGAGCGTTATAATGTGACGGTATATCCCACTATTCGCTGTTAAAAGAGTAGCCCAAGAGTTGGCGGTGGGTATTGATAACTAGCTACCTTCCCTCTAGTCTGCTAAATTAGGGACGGCTAGTGCAGGTAGCCCTCGAGTAGCTCCACACGAAATTCAAGAAACAAAACAAACAAACTTCGAAACAGAGCTATTTTGCGAAGAGTGCAATGAATTATCTTTTCATCTTCTGCATCTATTGTTTGTATTTCTGTTGCACCTAAAAGCAAAGTTCCTTATTTAATCACAGAGGAAGAACTGAGTGATGTAATTCGGAACTTGTCTCTATCAAAACAGCGTGGTTCTTCTCTATTAGTTTATTACTTCCAGAAAAAAAAAAGTTTTAATTTACCGAAATTGCCATCAAAGTCGACCTTCTCGCTACAATTTAGTTGTGTTTCTGTACAAGTACTGATGCAGTTTCGTTTGGTTTCTTTTTAATTTCGCGCAAAGCTACACGAGGGCGCTCTGCGCTAGCCGTCCCTAATTTAGCAATGTAAGACTAGAGGGAAGGCAGCTAGTCAACACCACCCACCACCAACTTTAAAGCTAATCTTTTCCAACAAAAAAAAAGGGATCGATGGTCCCATTATAACGCCCCCACGGCTGAAAGGGAGAACATGTTTGGTTTGACGGGGATTCGAATCTGAGACCCTTCGATTACGAGACGAATGCCACTAGGACATATTGATGCAGTCATGGAAGTATCAGGTAGTGAACATATTTTTCAGAATTCAGACTTTTATCTGACTGCTGAACTTCAGCACAGTTGGAATACTGAGCCATCGAAACAAGTTGTTCATACTGTGAACGTTGTTCTTATTATTATTAATATTGTAGTTTCACAAGCCTCCAGTAAAACTGACTGAGTATTTTGCATCAAATCCTAGAAATATTTACTGTACGAAGCGTTGCAAATGTCCATAACTTATCTAAAAGTCGTCTATTTTTTATTGGAAGTTTATTCATGTGATAATAAATATGTAATAGGTATGAGGTTGTTCTGAGCAGCTGTGTTTGTTCTCGACGCGTGGTAAACGCATGATTAAACGAAACGTCAGGCACAGTGCCATGTGTTTAAATAAATAGTTACTTTAAAAAACGCTAAGTCCTTTTTAAGGCGATGTTTTAGACTATTGTTTTATTTGAAAACGTTGCTTTTGTATTAATCAAATTCTATACTTGCTTATTGGATTGGATTATTATGCTAGGTATATATTTGTCTATAGCTGTGCATTAAAAATCGAACAAACAAAATAACTTAAAATTCTTATTTATATGTAGGGGAAAAAAACTGGATATTAATTACTGAAATTTTGTGCAAGGTAAAAATCACTGTTATGGTTCCATGATTAAATTATTGCAAATGACATCTAGCATAATGTGAGATGGTGCAGGTAGTTTGCAATAAACTGAGAGAGTAGTTTGAAACTTATTTGACCCCCGTCATTTTGTTGTACTCGGAATTTTTGCAAGTTCTTCACTTTAGCCATCAAATCATCCTGTGTTTCCCTAGGGCGCGCACGTGACTTAAGAACCAGAAGTCCTGCATTTTCTAGTGCATTAATTGGAAATTGTCACGTGATTTTGTTTGTTTGTTTGTTTTGGAATTTTGCACAAAGCTACTCGAGGGCTATCTGTGCTAGCCGTCCTTAATTTAGCAGTGTAAGACTGGAGGGAAGGCAACTAGTCATCACCACCCACCGCCAACTCTTGGGCTACTCTTTTATCAACGAAAAGTTGGATTGACCGTCACATTATAACGCCCCCACGGCTGGGAGGGCGAGCATGTTTGGCGCGACCCTCAGATTACGAAGCGCACGCCTTAACGCGCTAGGGCATGCCGGGCCATGTCACGTGAGAAGTTTCCGATTTTACTGTTACATATCTTTACTCGAGTCGCTGTTGTTCATCTTTACTCATGTTTACTGTCTCTACGTCGATTTTGTGGACTATAATTTAGTTAGTTTCTTAATGTGTATACAGTACTTATTAATTATAGTGAACGTAAGAAAATAACCTAAACATTATTTCTAGCTTCCTTTGTTAACATTGTCAGAGTTCCTAGTTGTAGGCTTAAAAATGTAATCTTTGAATTTTGATTCAAGTTGTTTCTGCGCTTTGTGGAGATATTTATTACCCCTTTTGAAATTAACAGTTTGCTTTCTAATGTTGTGACTGTTGCATATCTAATAAAATTTAAAATTAACTGTTAAACGATTTAGTTCTCAACAGTTATATTAAAAACTGATTTTTTTCTTAATCACTGCCCAACCAATTATTTTAAAACTGCACCAATAAACATTGTGTGTTTGTATTTACATATTGGGCTATTTCTACTGCACCCATCGTGGGTATTGAAACGCGAGTTTTAATGTTATAAATCCACTGATACGTCGCTGTGCCACAGCTGGACGAAGCAATAAACATTTTTTTGACATGTTTTCGTTTGTTAACTGATGTTTTTTTAAAGTGAAATACAGCATCCTCGAGTCTTCATACTAACTAGTACTGAGGTTTCCCCGCTGAGAGTAAATTCAGTTTATATGGATAAAGTCACATTCTTAACATCGTTAATTAAAAAACTGCCAACCTATTACGCCTCAACTATAACAATTTTATGTTTAGCTTTCAAATGATACAAGAAAAATTTCATTTGCGATTCGGTTGGGAAGATCGAAGCATTACAGTAGTCAACAGTGGGATAAGCAGACACGAACATTTCGAAAGCAGCTACAGGCATAACATTATACTTCGCTTCCTAACCAATACCAAAGTAGTTTGAATTGTTCCTCATACCTCTGTGTGCCTTTTGGAGACTTCCACACTTCTTGTTTTGTCCGTTAAGGTTGTGATGTGTTGACAGATTTCAGTCACCTTACAACTTTAAATATGTTTTTGCAGTCCCAAAACGAAAAAAAAAAATGCTAGAAATATGTTCTCTTTGGCTAATAAAAACTCTAAAATATTTTAGTTTAAATTTTAAAAAAAGCAGATTACACAGTTATAATGTTTGGTTTATCAACAAATATGTCCTCCACTGGTTTGTGAGTGGCCTGTTAAGTGTAGCAATAGTGCTAAATTCGTGTTAATTCGTTTTCTTCAAGGAATGGTGGAAGTAAATTTGCATCTAGAAAACACCAAAACGGAAGTTGTAAATGGTAAACTGAATTACCAAACTCAAAATTTAACGTCATTTCCCTTTAAGTGAACTTGTAATATGAGCTGAAATGTGGGCCTGACTAAAAATTGTTCGTGTTGTTGTTTGTTTGTTTTTCTGACCAGATCCTTGGACTGTTCCGCACATATTCCTTCATAAAATTTTATTAAAATTTGTTTAAATGATTTCTATCGTACTGTAGAGGTGAAGATACCAATCGTACAAACATACAACTCTGCTTTATATAGGTTTACCAAAAGTCCGTAAATCGTGATTCTGGACAAATGATCACAGTGCTGGTAGCCAAAACTCAACAATTTTCTTATTTTAATTTGTTTTTTTTTTAATTTCACGCAAAGCTACGCGAGGACTATCTGCGATAGACAAGTCGTCATCACCACCCACCGCCAACTTTTGGGCTACTTTTTTACCAACGAATAGTGAATTGACCGTCACGTTATACCGTCCCTACGGTTGGAAGGGCTAGCATGTTTGATGTAAGGGGGATATAAACTCTCAACCCTCAGATTACGGTCGAACGCCTCAACTCCCTGGCCATGTCGGGCCTCTTTTTTTTGTAAAAGTTAACAAGAAATGTTATACTTCGAGTCACATTGTTATTTTAACAGATTTTTGCATTCTTATGTTATCTGTTTAAAGCGACAGCAATGTGAGTACGTAGAGTCACATTGTTATTTGAACAGATTTTTGCATTCTTATGTTATCTGTTTAAAGCGACAGCAATGTGAATACGTATCAACAAGTGTGAAGCCTCTGTCGGTTCATTAATGAGGATGAATATATTTAATTTCGCTTTCTTTTATGCTTTCAAAACTAAAAAAAAAAAAAAAGACTTGTTATTTTCCAATAGACATTATTCTAAAATATGCAGCAAAATAAAGAAAACAAAAGAACGGGTATTTTTCTTTGAGAACGGAATTTCTTTCTCCACAGACATAATCCGTTTTATGAATAAATCTACATCTCTCTCATTGTTGCCCCCCAGTGGCTCAGCGGTATGTCTGCGGACTTACACGCTAAAATTCGGGTTTCGATACCCGTGGTGGGCAGAGCACAGATAGCCAATTGTGTAGCTATGTGCTTAATTCAAAACAACAAGTATATAACTATACGCTATTTTCTCGTGTTAAAAGTTGAGCGCATAACTAATCACCAGTTAGACTTACAACAGTAGTTACATCGAAACGAAATGGGCTGAGGTCCGGATCTGTTGAAAGAACTCGTTAATTAGCGTCCAGTTGAAAGTATGTAACACTGATGGTAATTATAATGCACGTTTGTAAGAATGAGCTAAAACTAAAATAATATATTACAGTGATTCACCATTGTACTGACGGTATTACAGTAACAACGTTACATCGATACGCAATTTCGCGATGACGCGAAACCTACTTGAAGTAACAGTATATCTTAGGTCAACTGGTACGGGTATTTAACAACTTTACTAAAATAAAGCTTAGAACAAGGTTTCGACCTACGTAGGTCATCTTTTATTAATCTGGAGATGACCTATGAAGGTCAAAACGTTGTTCTTTGCTTCATTTTGGTAAAATTGTTAATACGCACAGCAGCTGTTCCAAGATTGATTCTTTTCAGCGATTTTATTACATGGGTTGAACTGTTGTATTTAATGTATTACAG